>OZ030009.1:107825113-108370113 GCA_964023405.1 Apodemus agrarius | reverse complement strand
ATGATGGTTTAGTGATAAAGCATGTGCTGCCCAAGAACGGGGGTGGGGGGGGTGGGGGGGGAAAGCTGAGTTCACACCCACAGTCTCCAGGGAAAAGCACTGAGTTCCAGGGCTGAGAGGCGAGCCCGGAGGGTCCCTGGAGCTCAATGACCAGCCAGATAACCAGAGAGCCTGGGTTCAGAGAAAAAAACAACCCTATCCCCCCAACACAAGACACCGCCTTAAAAATGAATTGGAGGGCTGGAGAGATGGCTCAGTGGTTAAGAGCACTGACTGCTCTCCCAAAGGTCCTGAGTTCAAATCCCAGCAACCACGTGGTGGCTCACAACCATCTGTAATGGGATCTGATGGCCTCTTCTGGTGTATCTGAAGACAGCTACAGTGTACTCACTGTAAATCTTTAAAAAATATTTTAAAAAAATGATTCATTGTTTCAATCTGTGAGCATACTAAAATTTATATGACCAGTCCTCTATTATAAGACAGTAAGTTGCTGGGCAGTGGTGGCGCACGCCTGTAATCCCAACACTTGGGAGGCAGAGGCAGGCGGATTTCTGAGTTCGAGGCCAGCCTGGTCTACAGAGTGAGTTCCAGGACAGCCAGGACTACACAGAGAAACCCTGTCTCGAAAAACCAAAAAAAAAAAAAAGACAGTAAGTTTGTTTCCATCTTTTCTTTTCTTTCTTTCTTTCTTTCTTTCTTTCTTTTTTTTTGTTTTGAGACAGGGTTTCTTATAATATTTTCTTATAATAGATAATATTGCAGTCATTATCTTCATGGCAAACCTATTTGCCAATGTGAAAATATATTTGCAGGATAATGTTCTAAAAGTAGAGGCACTGTGTCAAAGTGTATGTGTGTTGGTAACATTGATAGATAATGCCCAATTCTCCTCTGTAGCCTTAGTATTAGTTTTCATTCACATCAACAATGTGTATGAGAAGTTAGATGTTCCTAGCATTGTCGTCTCTGGCTTGACTGTTTTCTTCTGGGAGAAGTACATATGTAAATACCACCAATTATCAAAATATCAGAATCACTGCTTGGCCAGGCCTGGTGGATCAAGTCAATAATCCCAGTGCCGAGGGGTGAGGGGTTGGGGGGGTGGGGGGTGAGGGGTTTGCGGGGTGGGGGGTGTGTTAAGGCAGGCGAAGAACCTGTGTGATGCCAGGCTGACTGTAACAGTGGTGTGATGCCAGGCTGACTGTATAACAGAGGTAGGCCATCCTGAGCTGCAGAAACTCCGTCTCAAGGATATACACCCACAGACCCACCCTCCAACACACACAGTGTGGGGAGAGAGAGAGAATATGGGCCAAAATCAATACTTGGAGCAAGCCTTACACTTGGAAATCCAATATAAAGGATTGCAAGAAAAACACTAGAAATGTCTTGTGTATTTACAAGAAACGAAACCCACAAGACCAAGTTCATGCACTTACTTAGGAGGCTGCTTTATTAGCCAAGTGCCTCTGTTCTAAAAAAGGCTGGGGCAAACCCACTGCAGTGAAATCCATGCGTAACAAACACTCATCCTCAGCTAACACTGGTCTCTGTTTGGGGAATCTTTATTTATTGATTTGTTTCACTTGGTTCAATGCACAGAGCTTTCTGCAGGGAGGAACCCTGTGCATCCGCAGTGTCTGAGTTGCACGCACCTCCCCCGTGACCTCCCGTCCTAGAAGACGGAGCATGTCATGTACCTGGATATAATGAGGTTGGACCCAAAGTGACTCCCTCAGCCAAGAAGGACCAGTGGTGACTGTAACTGTGACCTCAGCGAGGCCGCACATCTGTGAGAGATATAAGCAGACCGTTATGATCGTCCCTCTCCTTCCTTTGACCATTCAAAGGCCAGGAAACCCTCACCTACATCCAAGCAGCATCATGTGGGTCAACAAGCAGAGTGTAATTAATTGTGAAGTAAACATTAATTATTGTTTTATTATTACCACTGTCAGTTGCAGCCTGGGTTTTACACACACACACACACACACACACACACACACACACACACACACAGAGAGAGAGAGAGAGAGAGAGAGAGAGAGAGAGAGAGAGAGAGAGCACCTGCTTGTTCTACAGTGACCTCAGTAGGAGTTTATAATACCCTACAAAGTTATATGGGGCATATTCTCCAATGAAGTATGTGAGGAGTACTTTGAAGCATTTCAAAGTTCTGGAGACCACACAGGAGTGCTGTTCGTGTATAAGTGGCCTGCCTCAGGAAACCTGGCCACTGTCACCAGTGTCAGAGGGCTCTCATGGGATAGAGGATGTGGTGCAGTAGTTAGCTCAAGAACAGGAAGGATCCATGAAGATAAAGCAACCCACTGGCACGGACTGTTTGATTATTGATTATTTACTACATGTAAGGTATGTAAGGGATAGAAGACCTTAAATATGACCTAGGCAAACTCTGGGCTTTACAGTGATTCTGTTTGGGAAGATCCATCTAACCATTCCACACTCAGCACTCCCCGTCCACTCCTCCTACGCCAGTCCACCCTGCATCCATCAGTGAGTGCCGCTGCTCTCATAGACACACGCACACTAAGCATCTATTATGTGGCATCCATATAGCACCAGGGATAGGGCAATTAAAAAGACAAAGATTTGGGGCTGGAGAGATGGTTCAGTGGTTAAGAGCACTGACTGCTCTTCCAGAGGTCCTGAGTTCAAATCCCAGCAACCACAGGATGGCTCACAACCATCTGTCATGGGATCCTTTTCCCTTTTCTGGTGTGTCTGAAGAGAGGGACAGTGTACTCACATACATAAAACAAATAAATCTTTTTTAAAAAGACAAAGATTTTTTTTGTCTCATAAGAGGAAGATAATATTAGCAGTAAGACTTCCTAAACCTAGTGGTCGGGCGTGGTGGCGCATGCTAGTAATCCCAGCACTTGGGAGGCAGAGGCAGGTGGATTTCTGAGTTCAAGGCCAGCCTGGTCTACAGAGTGAGTTCAAAAAAGAAAGAAAGAAAGAAAGAAAGAAAGAAAGAAAGAAAGAAAGAAAGGAAGGAAGGAAGGAAGGAAGGAAGGAAGGAAGAAAGAAAGAAAGAAAAAAGAAAAACAAAGACTTCCTAAACCATGATGTTAAAGTTCTCTTTGAGGATGAAATTAGGACATTATCTTGAAGCAAATAAATGACACTGTCTAATAGGAGTGTGACTATGACTAAGAAAGCTGAAATACAGCAAACTGTATTCTACACTGAGAGTTGTTAGTGTGTGTGGCGCCTTCTGCCTGGACTAGAAAAAACAGTTCAAGGGAAGAGACTGGTAAAGGTGTTCCTGGTATTTATCTGATGAAGGACAGTAGGCACTGAGCTCGCTCAGTGACAAGGCCACTGGGAGCCTTCAGCTCCCCTCGCTCACGGCTCCCGCTTCCCTCGGGCTAACTCCCTCTGGGATTTGTCCCAGTGGTCCTGGGAGAGCCTCTTCCGTCAGCTCCCTGTCCAGTGCACACTGTGTGTCATGACACTGTCACAGCTGGGGTTTATTGATTCCTTGGTGTCCGACTTCCCTCCTAGACAGCAAGCTACAATGAAGAAAGAGGCCCTGCCAGTCTTCTCTTCCTTTGGATCTCATTTCCTGGCACTTACAGGCATTCAGGAAATAACTGTTAAATGACTGAATAAGTAAATCAAAGACCCAATGAATACAACTTTCCAGGAAGATTTTCCCATAAAAGAAGAGTGTTCCAAACGGAACAGGGACTTTAATTTCTGAAGCTCTCAGGGACTTTTATTTCTGAAGCTCTCGGGGACTGCAGCCTCCCAGCAGAATTTGAACACAAGATAGAAAATGCAAGTGCTGGTTTGTTTGTTTGTGGTATTTTGTTTTTCAACTTGACACAAGCTCGAGTCATCTGATGGGATAGAACCTTAATTGAGACAATGTCTCCATCAGATTGGACTATAGGCAAGTCTGTGGGGCATTTCTTCCTTTCTAATCGATGAAAGAGAACCTATTCCATTTTGGGTTGTGCCGTCCCCAGGTGGGTGGTCCTAGGTTGTATAGAACAGCAGGCTGTGCACATCCAGGGGAGCAAGCCAGTAAGCAGCACCCCCATAGCCTTTGCTTCAGTGCCAGTCTCCAAGGTCCTGCCTTGAGCGCCTGCCCTGGCTTCCCTCAGTGATTGACTGTAGGCTGTGAGCTGAAATAAACCCTTTCCTTCCCAAGGTGCTCTTGGTCACGGAAAACTAGGACAGCAGGAGAACAGGAGCTGAGGGATTTTGGAGATGGAACAATAATTATGAAAATGGCAGGGCTGCCGCCACCCACCCTGAGCCTTGAATTGAACATGGCTGCCATGCAGGGCAGAGGAGGGAGGGAGGAGTTCTTCTAGGCATAGATGAAGGAAAGAACAAAGAAACCAAGTTCAGAACTTAGAGTGTGTGCAAAATAGCAGGCCATATTGGGGAAGGTCTGCTGGGATTTCTAGGAGAGGGCTCTGCTTCGCTATGGAGGAAATCCCTAAATTGTATCGGGAAGGGAAGGTTCGCTTTTTTCGTGTTCCCCAAAGAATAGTGCATGTGATGGCAAGGGTCAAATGACCCCAGGAAAAGGCTGGTTGGAACGGCTCTCCAAAGGCTTCACGGTGGCTGTCACTTCAATAGCCTCGCCGCTGTGACCTCACAGGATCCAGATTCTGGCCTTTTGCCCGGGAGGCTCAGGAATGGGATCTATCAGTACCCAGTGGTCTAGGTTTTCTGCTGTCTATAACCTGGACAGTAACCTCCCAAAGGAAAAGAGAAATATGATTGCCAAAGATATCAGATGCTCCTGTGTTAGGCGTCTGGCCCCAGAGGCAGGGCGCACGGAAGCTCTTCCCCTAATCAGTGGTCAGCATGCCAAGTCACGGTAAGAAATACAATTGGGAAAGGACGCCCACATCCAGTGGCTCATGAATTCATGTCCTGTAGGTGGATCTAAAGCCATAATTTGAGAATTAAAATTATAATTAGTTTGCTTGGTAAATTTGAATTAAGACAAGAGGAAAATGTTGAAAGAATTTTTGGAGGCATCTGGCTTACATCTCTGTAATAGGAAGATACTCACCTCAGAATCGCCTCAGCTACTACCTTCAGCGCCTTCAGAACTCAGCCGCTCGGCCATGGGCTCTGCTGAGCATGGCTCTTCTGACCACCCCATGGCTAGTCGGCCCCCTCCTGAGTGAGCCTGCCTTCAGATATCCCTGCCTTCCCAGTCTAAGGACTACTGTTTCTTTAAGGAGACATAGCCGATCTCTGCTGTAATCCATTCCATGGTGTTGCTCTACTTTAACTCTCAGAGGACAACCTCATTTCTGATTCTTTCAGAATCACTCCCTGATGCTAACTGCTAACACTTTACAGTCTGGAGATCCTGGGGCCCTCTGAGCCCCAGGTGGCTTAGGACAATCTTACTTAACACTGTCAGAATTTTATAAACTTCACTGAGCATATCCCATTCCGTTCATCTGTATCTTCGTAATTAAAATACTCATATCTGTTATTTTATCCGGTCTCCTCCTCCTCCTCCCTCTTTTGAGACAGGCCTAGAACTCTATGGGAACCAGTTGAAATGTGGCATGGAGACTATTACAGAGGCTAGGGCTTGATTAGCAGGGCACAGTCCTATCCCTGTCTCTAGGACTTCAGAGGACAGCTGAGCCAGAGGGAGGAGCATCTATTCCATCTGTATCTAGTCCATCTCTGAGACTATGGGAAGAGGGTTGTTATGTGAGGGGGCATTTGGTGTAATAACAGCACATGGGGAAGTAGAAGGATCATGAGTTCAAAGCCAACCTGGGCTACATAAAGAGACTGTGTGTGTGTGTGTGTGTGTGTGTGTGTGTGTGTGTGTGTGTGAGAGAGAGAGAGAGAGAGAGAGAGAGAGAGAGAGCATGGAACTGCATGGAATGGAAGGCTGACTGGCTCTCAGACCCAGAGGTCTACCAGATAACCACTTCTGGATAAATTAGAATTTATCCAGATATTTATCTTATATTGCTATCCCCAACCAGCAGAGACGTAAGTCATTACCAAGCACCCACACTGCACCACACTGCAAGACTACAAACCTTATTTTTCCTGCAACAAACGTGGGGATCACCTACCTCCAACTGGAACCCTTAGACGCTCAGTAACATAACGTGGTCACCCATATGCGATGGGATTGGGTTTTTGAGGCAGGAGGGTTTAGAGAAAAAAGTCTCAAGATATTGCTATTGTGCTGGGTTGACTCTCAGTAACTTAGTAGCTACAAGGGGGGAAAATGTGGCAATTTGAACATTTTTTCCTTTTATTTGTGTTCATTTTATGCTAAATTTGTTCTGGTGCAGAAAGCCTTTGTTCTGCAGTTTCCCCTGGGACGCGGCTTGCTTCCCAGCAGCCTCCACTTCAGGGACAGTGTGTTTTCAGGGAGGTTGTCTTAGTGAGGCGAGGGAGCTCAGCTGTGGGTTAACTGGACCCTGTGTCTGAAGTGCAATGATGCGCTGTGGATGCTTAGCTCACCCGGAGATGTTCACTGACACAAGAATCAGCACCACCCTCTGTGTTTTAAAGCATGGACCGCAAAAATTCAGCACTCTTTGGGGGCCACCAACCCTGTGTCCAGCCCCGCTGTTGGGCCTCGGCATTCCTAACTCAGCCATTATGCCTCAGGAATAGCTCGATGTGGATTTTTAAGGCGACATCGTTTAGATACTTGGTGGCTTTTCAGATGTGCATACTCTTGATAGCATAGGCAGATTCATAGGCATCCTCAAAAGAATCGTGAAGATTTGACTTTTATAGGGTTTTCCTAATTCAAGGGAACAACGAACCATTTCCACAGGTCATTCTCGGCCACTTACAGGAAGAATTCAAACCATCCAATCCTGATGGTCAGAATGAGAACACAAGGCACTCTGAACTTAGGAGGTAGGAGGGGGCTGTGTTTATTAATGTGCTAGTGAACAGCTTGGGTTCAAATTCAGACACCACCGCCTGTCTACTGTGAGGTGTGGGGAAGTCTTCCTTGTAAATGGAGATAACAATGGAACTGGTTTTTGTGATGATCAAACCTGCTAACTAGTAAGAACAGTGCTTAGAAAATATGCTAACAGTGTGGGTGCAGTACGCTCTGCACAAAGGAAATGTTCAGAGAAATTAGCCATTATCTTGATTAAATTGAAGTCATGTTTTCAATCTAACCCAAGCACTTGATTGGATTCAGGAGGCATCGAGTCTTCACTAACTCCATAATTCTAAGCTTCATTTCTGAGGTGGGTCACTTGCCAAATACATCATCTTAACCACTTTTTAAGTATTCATTTTATTATTATTATTGTGTGTGTAGGTGTGTATATTTGATGTCTGTGTGAGTACAGGTGTGTGTGTGTGTGTGTGTGTGTGTGTGCGCGCGCGCGCGTTAAAGGGCAACTTTAGGAGATGGATCTCTCCTTCCACTCTGACTCTGAAGACTGTACTCATGTCACAAGGCTTGTATGCCAAGCCCCTTTTCCTACTGAGTTCACTTGCCAGGGCCATTTTAACCAAAAGATTCCATCCTGATCAGCAAGATATCTCAGCAGGTGTAGGTGCCTGCTGACAATCCTACCTGAGCACAACTTTTGGAAGCCTAGATAGTGGAAGGAGAAACTCCTGAAAGTTGTCTCTTTCACCTACACACACACACACACACACACACACACACACACACCACATATATACACTGGGGGGGGGCAGTGTGCATGAGCACAAGTAAATACAATTTAGCGAAGATCCCTCCTTATATAGAGATCAGCCCTCACCCAGAATCCCAGGCCACACTTGGGCAGCCCGTACAGTTCATGCCTCTCTCCAACCCTTCCTACAAATGCTCGCCTGGAGAGACCTAAGCTCACCGGACAGTTGCTCTGTAATGGGTTCCGGAAGACCTTTCTGACTTTAGAACTCCCCAGGAGGCCCATTCTTTTTTTTTTTTAATTTTTATTTTCTATATTCTATGTTTACATTCAAAGGCTTTCCCCTTTCCCAGTTACCCCCCACCATATGTCCCATAATTCCTCTCCCCCCCTGCTATTCCCCACTCATTCCCCCCCCCCCACGATTTCTCTGTTCTGGGTCTACAATACTGGATCCAATCTTTACAGGCCCAGGGTCCTCCAGGAGGCCCATTCTTTGCATGCCTTGGAGCTTGGCACGTTCTGGAATCTTCTCAGCCTGTGGGTGATGCTCCAGATGATTGAGCTGGCAAGACAGGGTGGGGCAGTCCCAGCGGACTCCAGGAAGGAAACCAAGTCTGTCCGTACCGACAGCTGCAGCCTGATTAAAATGGCACATGAGGCAACCAAGGCCTCTTCTAAGTAGACACATAATGCCTGGTAATGACAGGTTTGGGCAGGGTTGTCCTGTGACTTGAACTTGGATGACTTAGGTGCCGGGGTCACCTAAGACTCAAACAGCAAGAATCAAACACCCACAACACCTACATTCATACCTTGAAAGTGATTCCTTAATCTGATTTCTTTCTCACAAACATTTATGAAACCCAGGCAGGAAAACAGCATTGTGTATTACAGGAGACAGAGAGGAACAACAGTTGGTCCCTACTGCTGCTTTTCACAGCTGGGGGCAGTCCCCTTCCACCTGAGATGTCCCCCCACTAGTCTCCCTAGTGTTGTGTTCCTAGTCACAGTCCATGTAAAAGAGAGTTGGGCTTCTAAGTTACCCACTTGCTGCTCCCACAGCTCCCACAGTAAATATAGCTATATTACCAGCACCAAAACCCCATTATCCACCAGATCGAGTCTATGTGGGGTTTCCTAGTGTTCTGTCATATCACGGATCCCACATGCCAGCCCCGATGCTCTGCCGAAAGCTCCCTCCGCCCGTCTGACTCCTTCCCTATCTTCTTGCCTTCTTGAGTCTGCCAGGAAGCCTAGGGAGGCTGTGTATAGTCTCTGACTATAGTCTCTTGCTCAGTGCTCATCTGGAATGCCACTCCTCCTCTCGGCCTCCTCTGAGAGCTGTACCTGTGCCTCCAGCATCCCACCCTGCACCGTTCGCTCATGCCTTCTGGGCCACAGCTTGCTGTCTGATCCCTCCAAGGAACTGGTCCTGGGATTGGCTCTGTTTTGTCGCTGGCCTTCCACAGAGCTCAGGCCTAGCAAGCGCTTACGTGAAGTGAATTATGCTGAATGGAACGGAGGAGAAAAGCCCAGCCCAAGGTGACTAATACCGGCTACAATGCTACCAGGGTTTTCTGACAGAAGTCCAGAATGAATTATAATTCAGGTTGGAGTGGGGATAAATTTTATTCCAAGAAGGGAAGAAAAGGAAAGGGTTTGTTTTTCCCTTGGGTAAATGTTTTCTGCACCTCACCTTCTGCCACTTGGGACTCCTTTACTTGAGCTACTGTGCTATTCATAACCCAGTATTGCAATCAAATGCTTATGTAGGTGTGCATGCATGCCTGTATTTATAAGTGAGGTATCAATATGTTCTCCAGGTTGGCCTCAAACTCCTGGGATCAACTGATCTTCCTGCCTTAGCCATCTAAGTAGCTAGAACTCCAGGAAAAGGCTAATTATATATTTATTTTTCTGATTTATCTACCAGACTAGAGGATCCTGGAGGGAAGGATCCTGATCTGGCGCATGGGATGCCACAGGTGCTCAGCAGATGTTTGTGGGAGAGGAAGGAAAGAGCATTTCTGCAGGGATGGCAGGTGCAGTCACACGTGGGGCCCTGCCGTTCTGTTTCATGGATTAGCTTGCTAGACTGAATGTAGTTTTTGGCTACATAAGGAGGGGGAAGCCAGTGCTTCTAGATCCACTTGTCACTTTCATTCCCCACATCCGAGAACTGGCGCTGTGACACATTCCTCATTAAGGAGAGGATTGGGAGGCAGCTGGAAAGCTAGAAAGGAGGGCCATTGCGACTGTGAGCGTTTTCCCTTAAGACCAGGCAAATGACTGCTTAAGCAAAGGGGGTGCTTGGCAATAAAAAAGACCCCTAAGGCTTCCAGATGAGGCTGCAATTCTTCCTTCCTCTGCTTCTACGCAGAGTGGCAGGATGGAAGTAGAACAGTCACTCTGTGCTCCCAGGTCAGAGTATGCAACCCCACGGAAGCAGTCATGGCGCTGGCATCACCAGGAGCCAAACGTGTTAGCAGGTGCACCTGCTAGGTGCACAGGTGAGGGTAAGGGTGCACCTGCTAGGTGTACAGGTGAGGGCAAGGGTGCACCTGCTAGGTGTACAGGTGAGGGCAAGGGTGTACCTGCTAGGTGTACAGGTGAGGGCAAGGGTGTACCTGCTAGGTGCACAGGTGAGGGCAAGGGTGCACCTGCTAGGTGCACAGGTGAGGGCAAGGGTGCACCTGCTAGGTGCACAGGTGAGGGCAAGGGTGCACCTGCTAGGTGCACAGGTGAGGGCAAGGGTGCACCTGCTAGGTGTACAGGTGAGGGCAAGGGTGCACCTGCTAGGTGCACAGGTGAGGGTAAGGGTGCACCTGCTAGGTGCACAGGTGAGGGCAAGGGTGCACCTGCTAGGTGCACAGGTGAGGGCAAGGGTGCACCTGCTAGGTGCACAGGTGAGGGCAAGGGTGCACCTGCTAGGTGCACAGGTGAGGGCAAGGGTCTTGTCAAGAAGGCTCATTGCTCTCATATGCCAAGGGGGACAAAGAGTACATTCTTCAAGGGGACTGCAGTGAGAGTTAAATAACATGCTCCATAAATACTTCAATCCAAGGCTGGACATAAATACCCTATGTAAGCGATAGCTATTGATTATCATGATTATTTAAGAACTTCCTGGGGTAATTATTTAAGGGCTCTGTAAGTAAACAGCTGTTACTTGATACTCGAGAAAGCCTGTTAGATGTTCCGGTTGTCTGGTGGAGCTGCCTCGGAGCACTTGTTAGTCCTTTCAACCGATGGTTTTATTGTTTCCTTTCCATATGATTGAATTTAAATCCAAATAGGAGTGTGTATATCTGTAATTACAGCAAGTGGGAGGCTAAGGCAGGAGGATTGCTGTGAATATCAGAGCAGCTAGGGGTACAAAGTAAGACTGTCTCATAATTAAAAATAGGACTAGAAGCATGGCTCAGTAGATAAGAGCACTATCTGTGCAAGCACAAGGACCTGAGTTCAAATACCCATCATCCATGTAAAACAGCCAGACATGGTTGTACGTGCCTGTCACCCCAGCATTGGAGGGCAAAGGCAGACAGATCTAAAAACTCACTGGCCAGCCAGCCTAGCTGAAAGTGTGAGGTTCTGATTCTATGAGAGGGTCTGTCTCCATTCAATAGGTGGAGAGTGACACAGAAAGTCTCCCAGCATCCCATTCTGGTCTTCTTATGCATGCACATAGGCAAGTGTACTCTACCCCCCACACACAAATAAACAAACAAACAAACAACAATATAAAATACATAAATTTTATGTTTATATAAATATACTGTACAACAATATGGCACAGGAATACTATGTTTTTAGCAACAATAAAATTAGCTACTGGTTCCTTCTTTTCCTCAGCTTGTTTCCTGCCCAGGCCTGTGTACCAGAAGTACCAGGTAGACTGCTTTCTTTCCTTTAACATTTCAGAGCATGTTTGCCGCAGCCCTTTGAAGACACCGATTCTCAAAGGACTCGTTTCCCTGCTTCATATTAAACAACCAAAAAAAAAAAAAAAACCAAAATAAAGCAAAACAAAAACCCTTCCTACGCCTTAAAGATGAACTGACATCCAACATTTATTTTACTACCATTTTAGAATTTTTTCTTTTCATTTTGCTTGTTATCTCTTTTGGCATTTAAAGAAAATGCAAGCCCTTTTCTCAACATGAATCTAAAATGATAGCTAGAAATTTGTACAGAGGAAAAGTAGGGAGAGAGGGCAAAGTGATTCTTCATATGCAATGTTTGGTGTCAGGGAGGTGATGGTAGGGAACAGAGGAAGCCTGGACTAGGTCAGACCATCACCAGTCATTCACTGGATAAGGAGTGACCTGGAGCAGGGTGTTAGACTGGAAGTCTGGTTTTAAAAAGTGTGTGCATGTGCATTTGCATGTGTGTGCATGTGTGTGTGCAAATGCATGTGTGTGCATATACATGTGTGTGCACATGCATGACAGGAGCACACATGCCACCACTAGTGGAGGTCAGAGAACAACTTTGTGAAGTGGTTGTTTCTTTCCCTTTAATGCACAGTTCTAGGGACTGAATGTAGGTTGCCAGATTGCCAAGCACACTTTACCCACTGAACCCTCCCACCAGCCCTAGACTGGGGTTCTCTACAGAGAATCAGATACAACGGCTGTGAGATACTGGAAATAAGCAGACAGGAGAGGCTTCAACCAAGATTTAGCCAAAAATGGTGCCCTGACTCTCATGCCCCAGGTTATGTCAAAGCGCAAAAGGGGATTTCTTGGAGGCGGCAGCTAGTATGCTAAGGGCCACTCCTGGTCCCAGCAAGTAAGAGACATGCGTGTAAGCCCACATCGTAGATCACTCAGAGTCTGAAGTGTGTGGCTTGCAGCTGAGGGCTGGAAACTGGTCTGACTCTCACTCTGGAAACTTGCCAGGAAAGAGCAGGGCTGGCTAATGTTTCTGCAAACCAGCCAGTGAGGGGATCAGCTGACACTCCCAGAATTCATTTAGGCAAAAAAAAAACAAAAAAAAAAAAACCCTCCAAGAAACAGCTCCAGGCTCCTGCTGGAGGTTCATGAGGGCAGCAACTTTGAGCTGTCAAACAGGGAAAGAACAGACAGACCCTGGCAGAAGAGAAACTGGGTACGGGTTACAGGGCTTTCCAGAGTCTCAACAGGGTGCTCTTGCCTGAAGATGTCAAAGATAGTTTTCAGAAGGGGATCTTCAATGACTTGGGAGCCATACTCCCAAGATGGGAGTCACTAAGTTTGACCATCTTAGTGAGTTTCGTGTTGCTGTGCCAGGATATCATAGACTTGGTCATTTATAAAGAAAATTAATTTATTTCTTATAGTCCTGGAAGTTGAGAAATGCCTGGTTGAGGGCTAGCCTCTGGTGAGGGTCTGCAGGCATCATGAGGGTCAGTCAGCACACAGTGGCAGCAGGGGGAGGGGAGGGCTATGCGAAAGAGACAGCCGGCGGGGAAACCCACATTCACGGGCAGCCTAGGTCTGCTCTCAAGAACGCTAGCTCACAATGAGGACATTCCCCCGTTCCTGAGCCTTCCACCTCCCAACAGTCTGACACTGGAGATAGAGTTTCTAACGCACAAAGTGGGTGCGGGCGTAGGCCAACCGTAACAGGCTGTGAGTTCTGGGCATGTGGGTGGCTGCTTAATTATCTCGAGATGGAGATCGTGGAAGCTTGCGGTTAGCCAGAAGGTGCCGAGCAAATGTACACCAGTGTTGCCCACATAGTTCTTTAATAGCTGCAAATAATGACGGAAGACTCGGGAACTTAACAGAAGGTTAATGGCCTGCCCAAATGCTTGCCATGTCTTTATCAAGCTCGCTCATAATTAGATTATCTCAAGCATCAGCAACAACCCTCACACATCACAGAGCACTCCGAAAACCGGAGTTTAGGCTCTTGGGGAACCTTGGTCACCTGCCACCTGCCCAGATCGTTTGCTTCATCATTGCTGCTGTCCCGACAGGGTCGCCTGGATTCCACCCAGGCCGGCCTACAAATGCACTATGTCGTGGAGGCTGACCTGGAGTTCCGGGATCCTTCTGCCTCTACCTCCCAAGGGCCCGGATCTCAGGCGTGCAGCCCCTCCCCCGCCCAGCTTCTGCGGGCTTCAGATCCTGTCAGCTCCAGCCAGCACCTGAGGCAGGAAGGAACTCCAGCCTGGCCTGAGCTTTTTCTGGCCGGGAGATGATAAGAAGCAGCTGTCCTCAGATTACTGCCATCCTCCCCGCCATGATTCAACCACTCAGCTTGCGGCAGCCACTGCGTGGTGGATGAATGTCTTTCTAAATTCAATCACTCAAAAATAAATACATCGCAGTAGCCTCATTAAGCAAAAATTGGATGCAAGGAGAGGATGGGACCGGCTGATAGGAAATGAGAAAGAAGCAGGATATTTCAAAGCTGAACATTCATCTGCCCTTCAGAAACCTCTTCCGGGCCTTTGACACATCGAGTTAAATTTATGCTTATGCACGTGATACTCTTTTTCCCCAAAGAGAGCTTTTCCACCCCAATGGCAGATGACAAAATTATAATATATAGATCCATGTAAGGTAGTCAAGCAGTCATGTAAAATAAGCACACACACAGATCCTATGTAGCGCACTTAGTATTCATCATCTTGCTCATTCAGTAGATGATTCAGGTGTTTTGAAGCCTGCGCGCATGGCAGACTCTGCAGTAGGTGCCGAGAGGCTCTTAAATTAGATGCATTCATGCATGCATCCACTGGGACACACAAGCTGAGACCGACCCTGCACTGTGTCCTGGGCGAGTGCCATGGGAGGCACCTCTATCAACTAGACAGTGGGAAAGATGCTTAGAATGGAGGTGGTACAGGCTGAACCCCGAACACTGCACTGTGAAGGTCAACACGGAAGGTACCATAGAAAAGATAACGACGAGCGCGCGACAGGTGCTTTAGCTCTGTAAGAAAAGAGAAACACCCAGGGGCTCGGGGACGGCTCAGTCAGCAAAGTGCTGGCCACGCACGCTTGAGGAGTACGTGAGGAGTTCAGACCTCCAGCACCCACGTAAAAGTGGGGTGTGGCGGCAGGCCTAGAGCCCCAGAGCTGGGGGTGGTATTAGGGAGCCAGGCAGATCCTTGGAGCTCATTAGCTTAGTCAAAAGGATAAGCTACAGATTTGATGAGAGACTGCGTCTCAATAATTAAGTTGGAACGCAATAGAAGTGGACGCTCGATGTCGACCTCTGGCTGGCACATGCTCATGCGCATGCGCACAAAAGCAAGAAAGTCTGAAGAGTTTGAGTAGACTTCGGTAGGTGAAGGAACAAAATATGAAAATGAAGTTTGTTTGTTTTTCAAAAAGAAAATGTAGGTTCGCATCTGGCTAATGGTTTCATCGTGGTGTCTTCACACTTGTGTGCTGTGCTGGCCTTCATTGGCTCCCGTCTCCCACAATCATGTCCAGTGCCTGCTCTCCCAACAAGTTGCCCACGCCCCAGTTCGTTCCTTCTGCTTTCTCATCCCTGGTCCTCTACCAGTCTCTGTCTCTCAGCCCTCCCTTAAGATCACATCCTTCGCTGTCAAATTGTCCACAGGCTACTCTGATGGAGGCATTCTTTTTCAGGTGAGGTTCCGTCCTTCCACAGAACTCTAGCTTGTGTCGAGTTGACAAAGACAAATCAGCATAGCTGTCCTCTGGGAGATAGGTTTGGTTAATAGATCATGGCTACAAGACGTGTCTGTAGTTCGGTCTCACAGGATGAAGAATCCGAGACAACTCAGTAGACTTTAATGAAGGAGCTGCTTCCAGGCATAGGCAGGGCCCAGAGCATCAACCAGGCTGTGGGGCACCCTGAGATTACCAAGAGTAGGAAGAGCATTCCTGGTTTCCAGTGAGAGCTGGTCCCAGCGGGAGCTGAGGTGGGGGAAGGGCAAAGAGGAGATGAACAACCCTGCATCTCTTAGGTTGTGCCCTTTTGTATCCCACTGGCTCCTTTCACTGGCAAACTCACTTAGCAAGGTGACCTGGTGATATAATTACAGAAGTGCCATAGGACAGAGCAAGAGAAACAAAGTATACAAGGAGCCCTCCCCCCCTATAATAGAAACACACTATGACCCACCTAGACCACTCCTGCACATATAACTCAGGGGTTGGGATTCAGACTGGGGACAAGCACCTGAAGTGCCTGTTTAATTACCAAAGCGGCCCTGGCCTCCAAGTTCTCCCAGCATCCCTCAGGCTCTACCTGTTCCTGGGTATGGCTGGTGTGCCCTGAACGTCCCAGGGCTTCCACTTCCCAGAGGCTCTTCCCTATATAATCCAGTCTCTCTCTCTCTCTCTCTCTCTCTCTCTCTCTCTCTCTCTCTCCCCACATGCTCTCTCTTTCTCTCTTTCTTTCCCCCTCCCCTGTCTCCCTCTGTATGGCAACTCCTTGACCTTGTTCCTTGGGACTGATGAACCCGCTCAAGAGCTGCATCCAATGAACCTGCCTTTAAATCTTTTAATTTGGCTTAAATTGGCTTATTTTGTCAGTAGAGAACACCCATCATCAAGGACTCTGTATCTTCCCACAGAGAGAGGTTGCATGTCCAAGTTACTGGCGGCTGAATCCACAGTAACAGGGAATCAGCCTCCATGTCCATCAACAGATGGATGGAAAATGAAAATGTCTCATGTATACATGATGGGATTTTATTCAGCCATAAATAAAAATGAAATAATGAAGCACAGGATCTAATAATGGGTAGATCTTTCAGTTAAGTGAGGTAACCCAGACCCATGAAGTTAATCCCCTCATGTTCTCTCTCATGTGTGAATCCCAAAACTTAATGTTTATATATGTGCATTTGTGGTGTGAATGTGGTATAGACCATGAACCTAGCAAAGGGTCCCTGAGAGGGAGGAAAATTTGTTGAGGAAGGGTGGGGAGGTTAAGAGAAGCCAGGGGATGGGAAAGCAAAGAAAGGCTACTGGGGGTAAAAGCAGAAGAGGGGGTGGAGAGGGTTCAATAAAATGAGTTATATTTGAAAGTGACATGATGAAACTTAATACTTTGTATGCTAATTAAACTACAAGTATTAGGCTGGAGAGATGGCTCAGAGGTTAAGAGCACTGACTGCTCTTCCAGAGGTTCTGAGTTCAATTCCCAGCACCCACATGGTGGCTCACAACCATCGGTAATGGGATCCGATGCCCTCTTCTGGTGTGTCTGAAGACAGTGACAGTGTACTCACATACATAAAATAATAAATAAATAATTCTTTAAAAAAATAAAATATGAGTATTTAAAGGTAAATATTGAAGGTTTTCAACTATATCTATATTTATATCTATCTATCTATGTAGGCAGGAAAGGGACACAAATGGACACTAATCTGAGCTCTCCGTTAAGCTGTAATTTAGACAGTGATGTCTTGGAGCATCTTGACTCCTTGGGATTTTAGACAGAGGGGTTTCCAGTGTGTTAGTGATCACTGATAAAAGCTAGTACTAAAATCTAAATAATGAAACATGAGACCAGGCTTGGGCCTGTAATTTAGCTGTTGAATTTCACTTCATTTGTGAATTGATGGCATTAGTTCAGTCTCTACTCTAAGGTCACCCTAAAACTAAGGAGGATACAACACTGTCTTTTTTTTGTTTTTTGTTTGTTTGTTTGTTTTGTTTTGTTTTCCGAGACAGGGTTTCTCTGTGTAGCCCTGGCTGTCCTGGAACTCACTCTGTAGACCATGCTGGCCTCAAACTCAGAAATCCACCTGCCTCTGCCTCTGCCTCTGCCTCTGCCTCTGCCTCTGCCTCTGCCTCTGCCTCTGCCTCTGCCTCTGCCTCTGCCTCTGCCTCTGCCTCTGCCTCTGCCTCTGCCTCTGCCTCTGCCTCTGCCTCTGCCTCCCAAGTGCTGGGATTACAGGCGTGCGCCACCACTGCCTGGCTAACACTGTCTTTTAAATGAACTTTTGGCATGAGTCACTAAAAGGATCGGAGCATGGCTCCTTCTCTGGTTTTTGGCTAATCTGTCTCCTGCTCGCACAGGGTCTGGCCCGGAGGCCTGTGCAGACAGTCCCAGTATTGAAGACACTTCATTCCAAGCACTCAGTGGAGGGCTTCCTATTCTGGGATGACACCTGGTTGATGACTTTGACCAATACTCAAGGTCTGAACCTTCGATTCCTTGCAGGGAAACTTCCTGGTTTCCCTTCAGAGCCTCGAACACTGATTTGGAGGAGATGACAAGCCCTTCACAGCAGTTGCAAGTTTCTAAATCCCGTGTGAGGAACAACTCAGCTCTCCGACTGTAATTGCTTTTCTTGGTTTGGTCCTCAGGGACCTGCAGAAAGGCTGGTTCTGTCTCTAATGCCAGGGATTTTGTTTCTTTCCTGTAGAGCTGTTTGCTGGGTGGGATGCAGGCGGAGAGCTCCCTGCTGGGAAGCCTTATGAGGGAAAGCCGGTTTCTTGCTTGCTTTGAACCAAACCAAACTGTAGAGAGAATTTGGCACTCGCAGGCATGCTCCTGTTTCCTTGGTCTTAGACATACATGAGCATAAATAAATGAAGTGAGCCCATGGCTTACCACTCCTGAGCTGTAGGCCGTTTCTAAATCAGGGGTTCTCAACCTGTGAGTCGAGACCCCTTGGGGTCACCTAAGCCTGTTAGAAAACACAGATATTTTCATTACGATTCATAACAGTATCAAAATTACAGTTGTGGCATAGCAACAAAAATAGTTTTGTGGCTAGAGGTCAGCACAACAGGAGGAACAGTGTTAAAGGGTCACAGCGTTAGGACGGTTGAGGACCGCGGCACGAGAGCCTTAGGATCGGGAGACCGAGCCACGGTGCAGGTGTAAGGCACAGAGAAAAGAAAACACAAATGTTGTTGTGATACCCATTTCCCCTATGCAGTCGTTTCAGACGGTGGCTGGGGGCGATTCCTTCAGACAGGGTACTCTCTTGAGTTGAGAGCACAGTGGGCTGCTGCGTGGTTGATCCTCAAGCCAGCAGCAGCATCACATCTGCCCAATTGCTGCAGATCCAAGTGATGGGCCCTGCTGCTCACGGCTCTATCAGAATCTTCAGGGCCTGCAAAGATCCCAGCTTCCCTTGTGCACTGAGTTTGAGAAGCACTGGTTCAGGTCCCTGTGGCTTGGTCTTCCGTCTCTCCAAGGTAATAGAGAGCCATGCATAATTAGACTTCTGTAGTTATGGCCAGGCCCTCCGCCTTCCGGGCCACCTTTTCTCTATTTACCCAGCGTTATTTTCTCCAGCTTTCTCTCTCAGTACCATCAGAGACACTGGCATTCTAGCCTAAGCCCCTGGCCTGATCTTTGGCACAGCCCAATGTTTCTTACCTTCCGCTTTCTTGGTTCAAAGGCCTCGTTTAATGCGAATACCCTCCTTGCTTCCTTTTCTTTTCCCATCTCCCCCTTCGCCAAATTCTGAAATAGCTCTCCCAACAAAAAGACAGGTTTTGTTCTTGTTATTTCTGGCACCATCCCACATCATTGAGTCGTAATAGTTAGGGTTAGAGCCGGGCAGTGGTGGCGCACGCCTTTAATCCCAGCACTTGGGAGGTAGAGGCAAGTGGATTTCTGAGTTGGAGGCCAGCCTGGTCTACAGAGTGAGTTCCAGGACCGCCAGGGCTACACAGAGAAACCCTGTCTCAAAAAATAAACAAACAAAAAAGAGTTAGGGTTATCTGGGCACAGGGGCACATATCTATAGGCACAGCACTAAGGAGCAGAGGCAGGAGGATTGTGAGTATAAGGTCATCCTGGGATATATAGCAAGACCCTGTTCCGGCCTGGGGGGGAATAGTCAGAATCCTCTGCTTTCCACATTTTCTGCACAGTATCTTTGTTGGATTCTTTTCTTTCTTTCCCTTTTTTTTTGTTTGTTTTTTGTTTTTGTTTTTCGAGACAGGGTTTCTCTGTGTAGCCCTGGCTGTCCTGGAACTCACTCTGTAGACCAGGCTGACCTCGAACTCAGAAACTGCCTCTGCCTCTCAAGTGCTGGTATTACAGGTGTGTGCCACCACTGCCCGGCTGGATTATTTTCATTTTAAATAGCTAAAGTGTATTTTGCCTAGGGGGTTACTCCTAACCCCTTTCATTTGGGGGTGCTGGGTGGCTAAGGATAGGTACTCTAGTGTTGTGACAAAGTTGCCAGGCTGTGACTGGAAAAGTCTATGCAGGCTACAAAGTAACAGCTAAAGACTTAGAGTCTCCAGCAATCTAAGCTGCCCTAAACTCAGCTCAATTAGACTAACATTAACTGAATGACTAAGCAGTGAATAGGATGAGTACCAGGTGCCCAGAGAATACTGATTGACTAAAGAAGGAGCCTCAGACAAAACAACAACAACAACAACAACAAAATCAAAACAAGACATTAACAAAAACTGGGATTGACAGAAACTAACGAGGCAGACTCAGGTTGCATATAAGAGACTCTTGAAAATTAAGTAAATGGGGAAAAAAAAAAGAATTTCCAAACTAGCAAGCCGTCTCTCCTGCACCCTACTATCTACTTGTTGTGAACTGGGATGCACAGAAAGTTTGGTGTGGGGCAGTGCGCTCTGTTCCACCGAGGCCCATTCCTCTCCCTCTGCCTCTGTGGTAATGGATGGGGCAGCAGCAGCAGCAGGGTGTTTTACCGGAAAATGTGAAGACACTTGGACTCGGGACAAAAGAGAACTTGTAAACATATCTTAGTCTTTGGGGAAATCTTCCTGCAAATTGCTCTGAAAGATGTAACAGAGAGAGGGAGGAGAGAAGGGGGAGGAAGAAGAAATGAAAAATTTAAAGCAAACAGATGATCGGCGTAGATTAGATAGCTTGTTTCATTAATTAGCCTTGTAGTCTAAGAAGTCCCTTGTTTATTAGCATCTGGGTTTACATTTTAAGTATAAATCAAATCGCGTGGGATCAAAGCGCTTATCAAACCGCCCTTGCTCCTTGCCGGGTTTGCTTCTTTGGGAAGGCAATTCGAGGTAGGCTCCAGCAGCTTGCTCACAATCTTCGTACGTGGAGTTTGCAAGCTCCTCCCCCTTTTAGCGCTCCGGGTTCTTTTGTGTGAAGTGAAGTTCGAACCAAATCCCAGAGTGTGGGTGTGTGGTGCCCAGGCCAGCATCAACCTCCAGTAGCAACTTGACAGAAATGTGGACCGCATTATCTTGTAGACTTCTGTCAGAAACTCTGGGGTGGGGCCTGACAAACTGCCTTTTAAGAAGCCCCCAGCCTCAGGCAACCAAAGCTCACCGAAGTTTGAGACCCGTGGGACCAGTCATTGTGTTTTTTGTAAATTAAATAATTGAAGCCTCCTCAAAGCAGGCGTAGAGAACCAGAACCGTGGCAGACATTGGGATTCTGAGCCATCGGTTCCATCCAGCTGCTGGAACTGGGTATAACTGGGGTTGTTTCATAGGGAGAGAGTAGGGTGCTTTTCTCAGTAGACACACTCCATGCCTGCTTGTGTGTTTGTTCAGAAAACATTTGACACCTGATGCTTTCCAAAAAGCAATAAAGCCTCAAGGGAAAACTTTATATCTAGTTTAAAGTTTAGTGCTTAAAAAGAAAGAAAAAAACAACCACAAACACCAATGTCTTACTGTGTAGACTAGGCTGGCCTCAAACTTGGCAATCCTCCTGTCGCAGCATCTTGAGAGCTGGGATCACAGGCATGTGCCATTGTCGTCTGCTTAGCACTTCTTTTTTCTGTAATGATGACCGGTCTTATCCCTCTGAGTACAGCAAGATCTTCATTTCTTTTTTATAGTTATTTCATCAAGCATTTTGAGGCCTCGTTGCCCTTGGTAGCTGGTTGCAAATGTTTATTATTGCTATTACTACTACTGCTATTCTGAGGCAGTCTCACTAGGTAGCTCTGGCTGGTCTGGAGCTCACTATAAAGATCAGGTCGGCCTAATTCTCAGAGGCATCTGCCTCTGCCTCCAGAGTGCTGGGACTGAATGTGTGTGCAGCCACACCCAGCTTGAGGGTTATTTTTGAACTGACTTTATCTTATTACAAACATCCTCAGTTCTTTGCATGTATGAAATGTGTGTTCACTTAGGAAAAAAAAATACACACGAGCAAACATCAAGACCTAAATAAAACACATCACACAAAAATAACGTGAAGTTTTAGAGATCACAGACCTGTGTGTGCACAATGAACAATTCTTCTCCCTACGTGCGCGAGTTACTTCGCACTTTGCATGTGTTACTGTATGATGTGGAGTGAACATATTTCCATGCATGTGTCTGGAACTTTCAGAGTGAAAAATGAACCTGAAAAGGGGTCACGCCCCAGGGAGACGCTGGTGCCAGTGAAAGTACCTAAACCAGGCAATTCTGGGAAATTGAGGCAAAGGTGAAGATACATCAGGAAGCGCTGATGGAAAGAGAGCAGTGCTGATTCCCACGTCAGAGAAGGTTTCCAGGCAGAAGCACAGCGCGTAGGCAGGCGCGGCTGCAGGGCACCTCGGCTTCTGCTGCACAGTCGCAGGCCTGCTTCCTGCTCTTATCTCTTCTTTAAGCCTTTCCAATTCATTTGCTCTTCCTGCGGTTTCTTCAGGGTACAGGAGGTGAACTCTGGCACTCTGGAAGAACAGTGAGTGCTCCTCACTGCTGAACATTTCTCTCTATCTATATAGATATAAATATACATAGAGAGAGATGGCTCAGCAGTGTATAGATATTTGTGTATTATACTTATAATATATAACATTACTTTTATTATAAAATATAACACAGTCATAGATAATTTTTAATATATAATGTAGTCATATTTATTATATATAAAATCAAATATATATTTCAATTTTGGGTTTGGGTTTTTTTTGGGGGGTGGGTTTGGTTTTTTTTCAAGACAGGGTTTCTCTGTATAACCCTGGCTGTCCTGGAACTCACTCTGTAGACCAGGCTGGCCTCAAACTCAGAAATCTGCCAGCCTCTGCCTCCCAGAGTGCTGGGATTACAGCCATGCGCCACCACCGCCCAGTTATATTTCAGTTTTATGTATGCATTTGTGATGGTTTGAGTGAAAGGGACTCCCATAGGCTCACAGGGAGTGGCACTGTTAGGAGGGTGACCTTGTTGGAGGGAGTATGTCATGGGGGTGGGCTTTGAAATGCTCAAGCTGGGCCCAGTGCCACTCTCTTCCTGTTGCCTGGCAGTGCAGATGTAGCACTCTCAGCTCCTTCTCCAGCACCAGGTCTGCCTGCATGATGCCATGCTCCGGCCATGATGATAATGGATTAAGTCTTTGAACTGTAAGTCATTCCCAACTAAATGTTTCTTTTATAAGAGTTGCCATGGTCATGGTATCTCTTTGCAGCCAGAAAGCCCTAACTAAAACAGTATTTTGTGTGTATGTTCTCGTTCTCTCTCTCTCTCTCTCTCTCTCTCTTTTTTGCATGTATATGTGTACATTTACAGTTACCTGCAGAGGCCAGAAGAGAGTGCCAGATCCTCTGGAGCTAGAGTTAATGCATGGTTGTGGGCCACCCAACATGGGTGCTGAGAACTGAATTGGGGGCCTTGGGAAGAGCAGTAAGCGCCCAACATCTGAGCCAGATGGTTTCCTCCTGCAGGCTGTGGTCTGCCTTTCAAGGGACAGCCTATATCTGCCTTCGGTGTGTTTTGTGGTTTCCCTTCATTTTCTTCAGAAGTGTACACCACAGAGCAATCTGAGGTGCTCCATCTGAGGTGCTCAAGCAAGAAGAAACTACTTGCCGGAAGGTGGTGGCACACGCCTTAATCCCAGCACTTGGGAGGCAGAGGTAGGCAGATTTCTGAGTTCGAGGCCAGTCTTGTCTATGGAGTGAGTTCCAGGACAGCCAGGGCTACACAGAGAAATCCTGTCTCAAAAAATTAAAAGAAGGAGGAGGAGGAGGAGGAGGAGGAGGAGGAGGAGGAGGAGGAGAAAAGAAGAAGAAATTACTTAGTCCTTGAGGCCCTGATGTTATTAATGCTGGAAGAAGCAGTTTCCTCTGTGTAGCTTGGCTGCTTCTAAGCAGTGAGTCATATTCTGGAAGCCAGTGTAGTGAGTTGAAGACTCTTCAGGCTCACATCCTGACCCCGAGGTGGTCACATTCTAGCAGACATAACACAAACACCAACAATTACAATGTAATGTGCTAATTGCTGTAATAGAGGCAAATTGAAACTCTAACAGAAGGGATAAATTAAGTCTGTCTGGATTTGATGGGCGTGGCTTCATGGAGGTGATAACATGGGCTGGTGCTTTTTTTGTGTGTTTGGCGCTTTTTTTTTTGTTTGGTTTTTGTTTTTTTTCTAGACAGGGTTTCTCTGTGTAACCCTGGCTGTCCTGGAACTCACTCTGTAGACCAGGCTGGCCTCAAACTCAGAAAGGGATAGCTCTTTAAAAAGAAGAGAAGGCTGCTGCATGCGTGGCGATCCCCACCTTTAATCTCAGCCCTTAGGAGCCAGAGGCAGGTGGATCTCTGTGAGTTAAGGTGAGGCTGGTCTATCATCTACTGAGTTCTGGGCCAGTCAGGAATCCATAGTGAGATAGGAAGGTGAAGGGGGTAGGGAGGAAAGAATGGAAAAGGGGAGGGAAGGAGAAAGAAAGGAAGGGAAGGAGAGAGAAGGAGGGAGGAGGGAGGCAGGGAGGGATAAAAGAGGCAGAAGAGATTACTGTATGAAAAAATGAGAGGCAGTACATCATGTGCGAAAGCACTTACTGGGATGCTGGGATGCTATAGAGTTGAAGCATGCTTGCGTGGATGCCTGCGTTTGATCCCCGCCCCCGCCCCCCGGGTATGGTACTGTGTGCCTGCCTGCGATGCCAGCATTTGAGAGCCAAGAAGAGCAAGAGTTCATCCTTTGCTGCATAGCAAGTCCGAGGCCCGTCTTGGGGTGCATAGGCCTGTTTTTTGTTTTTTTTATTGTTTGTTTGTTTGTTTTGTAAAGCATTTAGGATAGACTTGTGGTATGTATATTATACTTCAACAACAAACAATTTAAAAAAAAATTAAAGGAAAGTGCTCAGACCGGCCAGTGGTGGTGCACACCTTTAATCCCAGCACTTGGAGGCAGAGGCAGGTGGATTTCTGAGTTCGAGGCCAACCTGGTCTACAGAGTGAGTTCCAGGACAGCCAGGGCTACACAGAGAAACCCTGTCTCGGAAGAAAAAAACAAACCAAACAAACAAATAAACAAACAAACAAAAAAAACAAAAGTGCCCAGACATTGGGGAACAGTGTGAACATCTTTGCCCAAAGCAGGAGAGTGAATGGTGAGGAACGCAGGAAGGTTCGGCTGTGACCAGGCGGTGTGGTCATTTTGAAGTCATTGTGAAGTTAACGGGGCGGATTTTCTGGAGATGGGAAAGCCACAGTGGAGGTGTGGAGGAGGGGGAGGCGGTGAAGCTGTGGAGCTTGTAGAAAGAGAGGCTGTCACCTACCACTAAACGTAAATCATATTTTATTGACAGCTGAGGTGGGGGAAAGATGCCGGATGAGCTAGATAGCTTGTGCTAACTGAGGACGAGAAGCGTGTCAGTCTGTCAGAAGAGACAAAACACCTCTACTGCAGGAAACCCGAAGTGTTCCAAGGGCTGGCGACGTGGCTCACAGGCTAAAGGCAATCGCCACCACGCCTGGGCTCATCCAGAACACATGTGCTGGCTCCATCTGCTTTCCTCCTTCCTTCCCCTCTTTCTTTCTTCTCTTCTTTCTCTTCCCTTCTCTTCTCTTCTCTTCTCTTCTCTTCTCTTCTCTTCTCTTCTCTTCTCTTCTCTCCTCTCCTCTCCTCTCCTCTCCTCTCCTCTCCTCTCCTCTCCTCTCCTCTCCTCTTCTCTCTCTCTCTCTCTCTCTCTCTCTCTCTCTCTCTCTCTCTCTCTTCCTTGTCAACTTGATACAAACCTAGACATATCTGGGAAACAGAAATCTTTTTTTTTTTTTAAATTTAAATCTTAAATGAGAAAGGTGACTACATCAAACTGTCCCATAGACAAGTCTATAGGGGGCATTTTCTTGATTAATGATTGATATGGGAAGACCCAGTGATGGGTTTATAAATGGGGAGAGAAGGGGATTAGAGAGTGTGGCATGGCGTCGTGGGAAGGGGGTGTCCTAGGCGGACCCATGCCCAGGCACCTCTTCCCCCTGAGGAACCACACACACACAGACACGGTATAAAATAGTTTATTCAGGGAAGAGGATGGGAGTTAATGGTGTAGTGGAGGCAGAGAGAGGCAGAGAGAGAGAGAGAGAGAGAGAGAGAGAGAGAGAGAGAGAGAGTAGAGAAGTGGAGGCTGGCCATGACCACGTGGAGAGAGGGGAAGGGGAGGAGAGCCCAAGAGGGGCAGAGAGGTGAGAGTGTGGAGGAGGGGCAAGCAGGCCCGTTTATAGTGGGCCAGGTCTATGGGGCAGGGCATACCTGGCTATTGCTAGGTAATTGTGGATTAGACAGAGTACTAACACCCAGCCCACTAAGGGTAGTGCCATCTCTGGGCAAAGAGATTGGGGTATAAAAAAATCAAGAACTCCAGGGAGATAAGCCAGTAAGCAGCATTCCTCTGTGGTCTCTGTTCCTGTCTCAGAGTTCCTGCCCTGACTTCCCTCAGTGATGGACTGTAAACTGTAAGATAAAATAAACCTTTTCTTCTGCAAGGTGTTTTACATAGCTGTGACAGCACCCCCATGGTGGCCTACCACCATCTGTGACTCCAGTTTCAGGGGATCGGATGCTCTCTTCTGACCTCTGAGGGTGCCAGGCACGCATCTCATTGGCCTCATTTTGAAACATTTTTAACTATGAAGATATGTTTATTCTTTTTTTCTGCATGGCTGTTAATTTGGCTGCAGCAAAGCAGGTGGTAAACAGTTTCCCCAGAATAGTGAAAACACCAGTCTGTCATCCTGACTCTTCAAACACCACTGGCCGTGTGAGTGGACAAATGACAGCTCGTTTTAATTTGTGCTTTAAATGAACCGCACGGGCCATACGCTGGCTGTCCCCTGTGGCCAGCCTCTGCTTTTTGACTTTCACCAACTTTGGAGAAAGCACTCAAGAGTTCTTTACCTGTCCTCTCTAAAGGGAAACCACATTATAAATCTTTAATGTTCAAAGTGGAATTTGTGTGTTGTCTAGGGAAGACAGAGGTGGTAGGTTACACTGTCCTGTATTTGACATAAAACCTAATTCCTCGTTAGATATTTTGGTTAACTTATAAACTCTTGTTTGGATTGGTTGGTCAGTTATTATTTTTTTCATTGTAAAAAAAAATAAAAGTAAAAATCACTCAGCCGATCACAATGACACATAGTATCCTCAGTAGTTGGGAGAGGCTGAGGCCTGGAAACTCTGAGGCCACTGAAGCTTTATTTATTTTCTGTATATGAGTATATTGTAGCTGTCTTCAGACACAGCAGAAGAGGGTGTCAGATCACATTGCAGATGATTGTGAGCTACCATGTGGTTGCTGGGAATTGAACTCAGAACCTCTGGAAGAGCAGTCAGTGCCCTGAGAAATCTTGCCTTTTTCTTTTGTTTTGTTTTGTTTTTTTTTGTTTTTTGTTTTTTTTGTTTTTTGTTTTTTTGTTTTTTTGTTTTTTTTTTTTTGAGACAGGGTTTCTCTGTGTAGCCCTGGCTGTCCTGGAACTCACTCTGTAGACCAGGCTGGCCCCCAACTCAGAAATCCACCTGCCTCTGCCTTCCAAGTGCTGGGATTAAAGGCGCGTGCTGCTGCTGCCAGTGAGAAATCTTGTCTTAAAACAGCAACACAGAAATCTGGGAGGTGGTGGCATTCAACTTCTATTCCAGCACTCAGGAGGCAGAGGCAGGCAGATCTCTCAGTTCGGGGCCAACCCAGTCAACAGAGTGAATTCTGGGACAGCCAGTGCTACCCAGAGAAACCCTGCCTCAAAAAACAAAAAACAAAAAACAAAAAACAACAAAACACCAAAAAAACAACCAAAAACAAACAAATAAACAAAACAAAAAACAAACAATCGAACAAAAACCGCCAATAACACAGATTCAGGAGTGGGTAGGTGTGCCCCAGCATGGATGGAGGTCAAAGGACAACTTCCTGGAGTTGGTGCTTTCTTTCTGATCTTCTGGGACCTTCGGATCAATCAGGCTTTGAGGTGTGGACCTACGATCCAGCCCAATTTTTACTTTCAGTTTTAGAAGAAACTTTCAAACTCTTCCCAAAGTGGCTGCATTTTGCTTTCCCACCAACAAAACCAGCTAAAGGTCCAGTTGCCCCATGTCTCCAACAGTATATGGCATGGTCACTTTTGATGAAAGTTTTTTCCTTAAAAAAAAAAAAAATTCTAGCCGGGCGTGGTGGCACACGCCCTTAATCCCAGCACTTGGGAGGCAGAGGCAGGCGGATTTCTGAGTTCGAGGCCAGCCTGGTCTACAGAGTGAGTTCCAGGACAGCCAGGGCTACACAGAGAAACCCTGTCTCGAAAAATCAAAAAAAAAAAAAATTCTAGCTGTTGCTGTAGACATGGCATCTCGTGGTGTTTACAGTTTTATTTTGAATGACTGGGGAATCTTTAAAGGTTGATTTATTTATTTTATGTATATGAGCACACTGTCACTGTCTTCAGACATACCAGAAGATGGAATCGGATCCCATTACAGATGGTTGTGAGCCACCATGTGGTTGCTGGGAATTGAACTCAGGACTTCTGGAAGAGCAGCCAGTAGCCAGTGCTCTTAACCTCTGAGCATCTCTCCAGCCCAGTTGTCTATTTTTTAAATGTATTGTTTCTTTATCACTGAGCCTGGAAAGTTCTTGATTCATTCTGGGTACAAGTCCTGTATTAGGACTTTAATTTTAAAACATCTCATTTTAGACTATAGCTTTGTTTTCATTCTCTAAGAAATCTTTGCTGAGTTCACAAAATTTTCTGTTGTTTTTGAAAAGATTTACCATCTTCAGTTTTAAAATTAGGACTATGTGTTTTTTTTTTTAAGAAACAACTTTTGAGTTAAATATTTTTATTTTATGTGAATGAATGTTTTGCCTGCATGTATGTATGTGCACCGTATGAGTGTCTGGTGTGGGCGTGGGGGCAGAAGAAGGTGTCAGATCTAAAGCTAGACTTACAGGGAGTTGTGAGCATGTGGGTGCTATAAATGGAACCCAGGTCCTCTGCCCGAGCAGCCAGTGTTCCTAACCATTGAGCGATCTCCTCAGGCCTGGGCTATGCTGTTTTGAGTTAACTTGTGCACGTGCTATGAGGGATGCATACGGTATTGCTGTTTTGGCTTTTGCAATTGGTTTAGTGCCATTTGCTGAAAAGGTGATCTTTTCCCCATTGAACTGTCTTTAAGGAAAACAATTCACCACACACGTGTAGGTCTGTGTCTGGACTCCATTCTGTCCCTTTATCTACATGTTTAACCTTTCCCTAATATTTTCTTCTTCTGATTATTTCAGCTTTATAGTAAGTCTATAAACCAGGTAGTACCAATCCTCCAACTTTTGTTGTTGTTGTTACTTGTTTGGGAACAGGATCTCATAACCCAAACTGTCCTTCCTCTCACTACGCAGCCAAAAATAACCCTGAACGCTTGATCTTCTTGCCTCCACCTGACAAGGCTGGTGGCATTGTAGCGGTACGCCACCCTGTCAAATACCCAGCTTTAAACAAATATTTATTTTGTGTATATGTGTGTGTGTGTGTGTGTGTGTGTGTGTGTGTGTATGGGGTGTGTGTTTGTGTACAAACTCATACACGAGGATGCAAATACCACATGGAATTCAGAGGACAACCCATGTGTCCGTCCTGTCTCTTCTGCTCACTTGGAGACAGGGTCTCTTGCTTTCTTGCTGCTCTCGGTGCTCCAGGCGAGCAGGCTGTGAGCTTCTGGAGGACTCTAGCTCCTGCTCCCACTTTGTTGCAGGAGTCTTGGGGTTGCAGACACCTTACAGGGCTTTCTGTGGGCTCTGAGGGAACCCAAGTTCAGGCCATGAGTTTTCGCCAAGTGCTTTGACCTGCCTCGCCATCTCCTGGTCCCCCTGACTTTAGTTTTTAAGAAAGGGCTTGTTGCGGTTTCTAGTTTCATATTTGTTGTAGGTTGACCTGATTATTTCTACACAAGTCCAGCTGGGATGTTAATGGTAGGACACTGATCCTATACATCTATCTGGGAGAACTGACCTCTTGGCCTCTTTATCCCTGACCTTGGGTACCCCCACCCTCGGGCAGGGGCCATTGCTTCTTCTTCAGGTCTGCTCTCATCAGTGTCTGGAGGTTGTCAGCACTCAGTCTTGTAAACAGAAGTTTAACCTTATTTTTTTTATTTCTAGTAGACTTGTAAATGCTACTTTTATCGTTGCTTGCACTTTTTTCATGGCTAGGGTAGTGTAAGGCCAGTTCATTGGTTTGGTTTTCTCAAGACAAGGTTTTTCTGTGTAACCCTGGATGTCCTGGAACTCATCTGTAGACCATGTTGGCCTTGGACTCACAGGACCCACCTGCTTCTGCCTCTCAAGTGCTGGGATTAAAGGTGTGAGCCACCACCTGGCCAAAGGCCAGCTGTTAAAACACTGACTTCTTTTGAGTCCAACATCCTTACTGGATCTAATAGAACTAATAGCTCTTTTTTATACAACCCATGGGGTTGTCTGTGTAGACAATCATGTCATTCACAAATAAGGGTAGTTTTATTTCTTTCTTTCTGATGTTACTTTTTGTATTTTTCCTTTCTTATTTAAGAACTAGTAGGATTTTGAGTAAAGTAGTGAAAATATTTTCCCTTGTTGCTGACTTTACTAAGAAAACACGTATTTCAACATTCTCAGTGATATTAGCAGTAGGTTTATTGTAGGTGCCATTTTTAAATAGAGGTGCTTTGCTTCTGTGCTAAGTTTAATGGTAATGCTTATCACAAATGTTTTACTCAGTTTTTGGTTACTGTAACAAGTGCTTTAGAGAAATCAACATATATTGTGGTTAGCCGTGGGGTTTTTTTTTTTGGGGGGGGGTTGGTTTTTTCGATACAGGGTTTCTCTGTGTAGTCCTGGCTGTCCTGGAATTCACTCTGTAGACCAGGCTGGTGTCGAACTCAGAAATCCGCCTGCCTCTGTCTCCCAAGTGCTGGGATTACAGGCGTATGACGCGTGTGCCACCACTGCCCACCCCTCGGCTTGTATTTTGATGCTAATTTCACTCCTCAAAGGGGCTGCAGATGAGGAGTTGCCTTGTGAACCTTCTCCCCACCTTAACTTTTCAAATAAAGGCTTGAGCCAATGATTGGGCAGGAAGAAGGGGGAGGAGCTGAGGGTTGGGGGAGGAGAAAAGGATGGGGGGAAGGGGGAGGAGCTACGGAAGATCAACAGGATGAAGAGGAGCTATGAAGAATAGACTGAGAGGCTGCAGAGAGAAGCTCATGGCCTGAAGAAACCGCAAGTTATATGGGATAATATAGATGGAAATAGAGGAGTGTAGTGGAAGATCTGCCCAATTTAGGCGTATAGCTTGTTTTGTTAGTGATTTCTTTTACCGGGGAATTGGGTTGGAAACAAAGTAGCAACAAACATACAGAAAGAAAAGGTTTATTTTGGCCAGAGCTTTGGAGGTGTCACTGTGCTCTATGAACTTGGATGCTTTGTGCCTGTGGCACGTTTGGTAAGACTGGTGGCAGGGAAAAGCTTACTCCATGATGCGGAGTGTGATGGCTGTTCCCAGTTGTCAACTGGACTAGATGTGGAATAAACTACAATCCAGAATTGGAGGGCTCACCTGTGATCCAGATCTTGAGGCTGGAAGACAGACGTTTTTGACCTGGATCTTGACATGGAGATCTTGAGGCATAGTTGTCTTGAGAAACTTAGGTCCAGGCAAGATAGTACACACCTTTAATCCCAGGAGACTGAGGAAAGGAGATCTCCGAGTTCAAGGTCAGCCTGGGACAAAGTAGGTCCCTGATCCAGGCGTGGTGGTACACACCTTTATTCTGGGCCACACCTTCAGCTGGAGGTCTACGTAAGGACACTGGAAGAAGGAAGATTTGCTCTTCCTCTCCTGCTTGCACTTGCTTGCCAGTACGCCTGCTGAACTTACGTCTACAGAAGACCGGCTCAAACAACTGGCCTCGTGAGAATGGGCAGCTACTAGAGCCTCGGACTTCCCGTTCACAGGTGCCCATTGTTGGGTTAATTGGACTACAGACGGTAAGTCATCACAATAAATTCCCTCAAAAGAGAGAAACATTCCTTAAGTTCTGTGACTCTACAGAACCCTGACTAAGCATGGAGTGAATGAGAAAAAGGGGGAGATGCCTGTCCTAACTAAATCCCCTTAGAAGGCAACTCCCAGTGACCTAGAACCTGTTGGCTCCCACCATTCAAGGAAGCCAATGCCTGCTACTAATACCAAGCTGGGACCAAACCTCTAACACGTGGCATTTGAGGAACATTTCAGATCCATACTATATCAGATATTAAATTTTATCAAATTCCCTATCTGTGTCTAGATAAGCATATGGTTTTTTTTCTTTTTTAGCTTGCTGACAAGTTATATTTATTGATTTTAAAATGTTAGACCAGCCTTGTGTGCCCAAAGTAAGCCTGATGAATCATGAGTTATTATTATTACTATTTAAAGTTTTAAGTTTTTATTATTTTTGTGTATGAGTATCTGCCCACATGTATGTATATCATGTGTGTGCCTGGTGACTTGGTGACTGGAATTCGGAAGAGGCTGTCAGATGGTTTCGAGCACCATGTGGTTCTGGGAATTGAGCCTGGATCCTTTGGAAGAACAGCCAGTGCTCTTAACTGCTGAGTTCTCTCTCCAGCCCCTTACTATTTATAAAAATGCTTTCATTTTTAGTTGTTTCCGTGTCTGTCTGTGTGAGGGCATGTGCACATGAGTGTAGATGTTCTGAGAGGCCAGCAAAGGGCATCAGATCCCTGGAGCCAGAGTTATGGGTGGGAGCCGCCTGACATGAGTCCTGGTGCCGACTCACATCCTCAGCTCTCAGCCAGCTCCAGCTTCTGTCATCTTTTTTGTTTGTTTGTTTGTTTCCTAGACCTCCATGCTATAAAGTCCAGGCTGGTCTTGAACTCACGGCCCTTTCTCATCTGTTAGAGTGCTGATGTCACACACCACACTTACCCTGAATAGCTTCTTCTATTGTTACCTTTCCAGTTCAGTTCCCCTTCCCTCTCCCATATACAATACTTACTTCACTCTCTCTGGCTTTCTGTGCTTTGGGATTTTCTCCAATTTTCCTTGTCTCTGTTTAAGAAAATTAGCTTTATTCTGGCTCCTCAAAGTTCATATCTATCCTACCCTTCACTAACTAAAGGACCCCGAAACCAATGGGTCTGCTTAGAACGGAGATGAAAGGAGTTACAGGCTTTTTATTCATTTAGAGATCTTATTGTGAATTATTTATCTCTTTTATTGGATAGTTATCTGATTCTTATTTATTTATAAGAGCTCTTGATTAAATCAAATCTCTATGAAATTATTTCTATGGAGTAGCAAGATAGGCAGCTTTCCTGTGGCCTGAACCAATGATGCAGAAGCAAAGCTTACGGAATTGGAGGGCGAGGTTTTGGCAACACTTATATCCTTTGTTCTCAGATATACACTGATCTTTGTGGTTGTTTGAGGCAGTCTCATTCTTTCTTTACAACTTGTTTATTATTATTAGTGTGATGTGTGTGTGTGTGTGTGTGTGTGTACCTACATACCATGTCACACACATCAAAGCTCGGCAGCAAGCCTTTACCTGCTGATGGGACTACAAACCCCAGATTGGAAATGCCAGATCTGAGAAGAGCTCAGAGGCAAGAGAGAAAGATGGTAAAGAAAAGCCTGGGAGTCAGAGCAGATAGGACCAACATGGTGGCTCAGAACACAATGGGGACGCACCACCACTCAAGACTCAAGAACAGACCAAAGTCTAGTCTTGCTGGCCTGGCTCTGGTGAGAGAGGCTCACCTGCTCAAGTTTCTGCTATTGCTAAAGAAGGATCTTAGGGTTTCACTGCTGTGAACAGACACCATGGCCATGACCAAGGCACCTTTTTTTTTTTTTGTCTTTTGGGGTTTTTGTTTGTTTTGTTTTGTTTTGTTTTGTTTTGTTTTGTTTTGTTTTGTTTTGTTTTGTTTTGTTTGAGACAGGGTTTCTCTGTGTAGCCCTGGCTGTCTTGGAATTCACTCTGTAGACCAGGCTGGCCTCGAACTCAGAAATCTGCCTGCCTGCCTCTGCCTCCTGAGTACTGGGATTAGAGGCGTGTGCCACCACTGCCCGGCTTTTTTGTTTTTTGTTTTTCCCCCAAGGTAACTCTTATGAGGATAACTTTTTTTTTCTTTTTGGTTTTTTTCGAGACAGGGTTTCTCTGTGTAGTCCTGGCTGTCCTGGAACTCACTCTGTAGACCAGGCTGGCCTCGAACTCAGAAATCCACCTGCCTCTGCCTCCCAAGTGCTGGGATTACAGGCGTGCGCCACCATGCCCGGCAGGATAACTTTTAAATTGGGGCTGGCTTATAGTTTCAGAGGTTCAGTCCATTATCACCAAGGCAGGAACATGGCAGCATCCAGACAGGCATGGCGCAGGAGGAGCTGAGAATTCTACATCTTCATCTGAGAGCTGCTAGTGGAAGACTGGCTTCCAGGCAGCTAGGATAAGGGTCTTAAAGCCCACACCCACAATGACATGCCTACTCCAACCGGGCCACACTCTTACTGGTGCCACTCCCTAGACAAGGCATATACAAACCATCACGTGAAGCATTCTGTATATGTCCTGCTCCTGTCCCTTAGGACTCGGCCATTGGGTTCTGAGTCTGGAGCATGGCAACTCTGGAACCTTTCTTGATAAGCCCCCGAGCCTCACTCACTGTGTGCCGATAGAAGGGTAGAATGACTCCAGAACAGGAGCCTTGCTGCTCTGGACTCTTGGGCTTCCTGAAGACGAGACTGGTACAACCCACAGCAATAGGTATCTGTGTGCCACTTGGGACCAATGGATCAGGCCAAGCACAGGCAATTCATCATTAGATTCAGGTAGGCTGCAGAAGATCCAGAATCATGGTGACATGAGTCTTAGTGGACCAATTTACCTCTTCTCCGTGTTTACATGATGAGTTCACCACGTTCAAGCACTCTGTGCTTCCTTCTAGCGCCTGACTTGTCTAAATGTAGGTGGTGTCTTTTCCTAGAGCAGATACAGTTTTGTCTGGTTTTGAATTTTGATAAATGAAATAACTGTGTGTACTGTGCTGGTTAGTTTTGGTCAACAAACTTGAGTTATCAGGAAATAGGGACCTGCAATTGAGGAATTGTCTCCATCAGATCAGATTGGCCTGTGAACATGTTCTTGGTTGCTTATTGATGTGGAAGGACCCAGTCCACTGTGTGTGGTGCCATCTGCCTGTGGACAGGTGGTCCTGGGTTCTTGTTAGAAAGCAACTGAGAAAGCCAAGAGGAACAAGCCAGAAAGCGGCACATGGCTTCTGTCTCAGCTCCTGCCTCCAGGTTCCTGCATGAGTTCCACCCCTGGCTTGCTTTCATGGTTGACTGTATGTAAACTGAGCGCTAAACAATCTCTCTTTTCCAGGAATAGTGTTTATCATAGATGACAGCAGAAAAGCCGGGTAGGACATACACTTTGTATTGTATTGATTATTATTATTATTATTATTATTATTATTATTATTATCATTATTATTATTATCATTATTATTATTATTATCTTGATGCACATAACTAAAGTGTACCATGTAGTAATTCGACATCTGTATACAGTGTGTAATGAGAAAATCAGTGTAGTTAGCACCTCCATATTCTTAAACATTAAAACAACTAATACATTTTCATTGCCATATTTTTGATTTTTGTTTAACCTTTTATTGTGAACTTATATACCAACATTGAAAGCTACCTGCACATAAGAGTTTGAGTTCTATGAGAGTTTTTATGGCCCAGTCTAGAAGTAGAATGCTTCAGGCCAACTCAGGAGCCTCTCCACCACCCCGATGTCACTTCCACTCCATTCCAGTCCTCCTCCTCCGCCTTCCTCTCTTCTCTCTCCCTCTCTCTCCCTCTCTCTCCCTCTCTCTCTCTCTCTCTCCCTCTCTCTCCCTCTCCCTCTCCCTCTCCCTCCCTCTCCCTCTCCCTCTCCCTCTCCCTCTCCCTCTCCCTCTCCCTCTCCCTCTCCCTCTCTCTCTCTCTCTCTCTCTCTCTCTCTCTCTCTTTCTCTCTCGGTGTTTTGCCTGCATATATTCCTGTATACTGTGTGCCTGGTGCTTTTGGAGGCCACAAAAGGGTATTAGATCCCTAGAACTTGAGTTACAGTTTTGAGTTACCGTGTGGGAACTAGGAATTGAAACTGGGTCCTCTGGAAGAGCAGCTTGTGCTCTTAACCACTGCGCCATCTTTCCAGTCCTCAGTTTCATTACTTTCAAAGTATTCTTCTGAGTTCTTTTCTCTTTGTGGAGTGTATTTATTTATTTATTGGCTTTTTTGAGACAGGGTTTCTCTGTGTAGTCGTGGTTGCCCTGGAACTCACTCTGTAGACCAAGCTGGCCTCTAACTCAGAAATCCACCTGCCTCTGACTCCCAAGTGCTGGGATTACAGGCATGCACCACCACTGCCTGACTGTTTATTTTGGGGGCAGGTTCTCATTCTGTAGCTCAGAATAGCCTAGAATTCACTATATACCCTATGTTTGTCTCGCACTTATGGCAATTCTCTTGTCTTAGCCTGTTGTATTCTAGGTTCTGGGCATGAGCCACTATTGGCTGGCTTCTCTCATTTTAGAGATCATACTTTGTGTTTTTTTAAAAATAATTTTATCACCCAATTCTATACCCCTAGAGAATATGTGTGTGTGTGTGTGTGTGTGTGTGTGTATGTGTATGTAGTGTGTATAATAATAATAATTAAAGAAGAGGTTATAGATTTGAGAGGTAATAGGGAGACAGCATGAGAAGTTGGGGTAGAGGGAGGGGTGGAAATGATATGAGTATGGTATTCCTGTTTGAAATTCACCCAAAGCCATTTGAACCATGGCTTCCCAGTCTCCTGGCTTTCCTGGTTTCACTCCCACCACTCAGGGCGCCCCCTCACCCACTCTATTTCCTGCAAAGTTGGCAGCTGGACCCAGAAGCTTGGTTGTGCTTGGGTTTATTCTGATGGTGTCATCCCAAGCTCAGTGGAGTTCTCACAGTGGAAGATGGATAACATTGCGTTGTCTCTCCCCATGTTGTCAACAGCTGCTAGCTCGCAGTATCAAGGTCATTAGCTCAGTATGAGCTGCAAAATGGCGATATTCTAGTTGGACATTTCATTTCAGTCACTGGCTGGGACACTTAAGTCAGGAAATGATTCCCTTTCTTACTATTTTGTTTTTCAGATGAGGTCAAGGGGACACTAGGGCTACTTCTACCAGCTGTCAAGAGCTGAATAGAAGTAGCCCTTTCTATCCACATTGCCAGTGATATCACACTGGGAAGCTCCTCCCCCACCAGGGGAGACCCAAGGCATAGGGCATACTAGGCAAGAGCTCTTCTAATCTCCACCAAGCTACATCACCAGCCCCCACATTGGTAGCTTAAAACTGTCACAGCAGTAGTGTTTGCACCATAGAAATGGACAAATAACAAACACAGCCTAGCCTTCCCCCAAGAAAGCCAGTTGTTAAACAGCAGCACATAACCAGGTCTAGGCCACATGGGAATGGCAGGATAGATAGGCAGGAGGAAAGCCAAGACGTCCCCTCTGTGCCCCATCAAAGGCATCATTACTGGAGAACATGAAAGCCTGGCTGAACACCTAGTGGTCTCCTCTCCTTCCAGATGTTTCCCGGTGACTTCCTCCCTCTGTTCACACCCCATCTCCCCTAGACATATGGACTAATGCCAGAATGCCTAAGAAAAGCACAGCTCTAACCCTGCCTCCCACCTGTGGAAACTTTTGGGGGAACTCATTCACCCATTCATTCTTTTTTTTTAAAGATTCATTTATTTATCATATGTAAGCACATTGTAGCTGTCTTCAGACACCAGAAGTGGGTGTCAGATCTCTTTATGAGATGCTTGTGAGCCACCATGTGGGTGCTGGGATTTGAACTCATGACCTTTGGAAGAATAGTCAATGCTCTTACCCACTGAGCCATCTCTCCAGCCCTCACCCAGTCATTCTTTTTTTTTTTTTTTTGGTTTTTTGAGACAGGGTTTCTCTGTGTAGTCCTGGCTGTCCTGGAACTCACTCTGTAGACCAGGCTGGCCTCGAACTCAGAAATCTGCCTGCCTCTGCCTCCCAAGTGCTGGGATTACAGGCGTGCGCCACCACGCCCGGCTTTCACCCAGTCATTCTTAATTCATCCATTAAGAAAATGGAGTGCCAGCTACATTGTTACCACTTGGATTATAACAGTAAAGGAAGCAGGTGTCTTTCATCTAGTGAGGTGTACAATCTGTCTTGTATTCATGGGCCTCCCCCAAATGGCATGCTCATCTCTCTCAGCGTCTCCCCTTTATCTTCTATATAGAACAATCCTAAAGTGCCCAGAGAGCCAAGAACAGCCATTTCCTTCCTCTTATGTCTGATTGATCCCCTCTGTCTGAAACAAGGCCATGCCCCGCCCAACCTCCACAGCTTTTTTCCAGGTTGGCTGAACAGTCTCCTTTTGCTACTTGGGCCCATATTTTAAAGTTTCAAGGTTATCTGCGAGCAAAGCAAAACTGTCTATGTCATACGCCACAAAGGCGGAGCCACTGAGATGATGCCATTAGGCAAGCAGGGCTTGTTTTCTGGTTTTTGCCAGCAGCTATGTTCAGCTACCCACAGGCTAGATTCTCCAGAGACTATGGTCTGTGGAACCAGTTGTTCTAGACTGGAACTCAGTCTTTGCCTAGAATGTACAGATGAACTTCCCAGAAATGACCACAAGACATCAGAGCTTAGAACTAACCTCAGCAATGACTGAGTGGATCTCCTTGGATAAGGGCCATGGTTGGGACCATTGTTGTTTGGGTACTACCTATTCTTAAGTGGCCATTGCAGACTAATAGCTGTAATTTACCCCTTCCTGAACAAAAGTGTTTCCCCTGGAAACAAAAAAGTAACCTTTGTTACTTTTAGCTAAGTACCTTCTACCCTGAGAATCTCAGTTATCCTGTTTGTAAAGTGATGGAGAAATCCTTGAGACATTCAAGGCCGCTCCAGATCCAGCACAAGTGAGCCAGAAGTCAGAGACAAAGTGCCAGCGTGCTGGCCTTCCAAATCCAGCCCAAAGCTAAGCGGGTGCCCCTGTGCCAGTTGCCTTTTTGTGCCCCTAATCACGGTATCAGACGTGGGCAGGTTACAGGAGCAAGGATTTACTGTGGTTCCCTTTCAAAAGCTTCAGGCATAAACTTTTGGTCCTATGTATTTAGCCTCATAGTAGTAGGAGCATGTGACAGAGGGTACTACCAGGGATAATAGTGACATACCTGTCCCCCACCCCCACCCCAGTAATATCTATCCCCAGCCACCTAATTCCTCCAGTTAGGCCTTACCTGCAGGACTTTCTCTCTCCTCCTCCTCCTCCTCCTCCTCCCCTTCTTCTTCCTCCTCCTCCTCCTCTTCTTCTTCTTCTTCTTCTTCTTCTTCTTCTTCTTCTTCTTCTTCTTCTTTCCCTTCTCCTTCTTCCCCCTTCCCCCCCTCCTCCTACTTCTTTTGGTTTAATGAGTCAGGGTTTCTCTGTGTAACAGGCCCTGGATGTCCTGGACTTGCTATTGTAGACCAAGCTGGCCTTGAACTCACAGAGATCCACCTGCCTCTGCCTCCCAAATGCTGGGATTAAAGACCGGGGCCACCATGCCCTGGCCTGAGGGAGTTTTATAACCTAGGAAAATAGCACTACCAGCCAGAGAGCAAGCACTGAGATCCTGAGCCCATGGAGCAGAGGCTTTTCATAGCCAAACACGGCATTCCTGGCCCCTTTGCCTGGGTCTTACACAGAATGAAATGGAAAGTGTCCTTCCAGGCCCTTTCAGAGTGGTCTAATTGTCTAACTTCCAGAGAGCACTTAATACTAAACGTGATGATTCATCTTCTGTAATAACTTCGCTTCAGGGCCCTTTCCAGCTCTGTCAGCTTCCTGAAGGAGCCTGAAAAGCAATGGGAGCCTGCGGGTTTAGCCTGCCGGAAACTGTTGTTCAGCCTGCGGGTTTAGCCTGCCGGAAACTGTTCAGCCGCCTTTTGGTTGTATCTCTCTGTTGCTCCGTGGAGAAAACAATGCTAGATCCTTCTAGACAGCCACGTAACAAACAACCTAAACCTTGACAGCAGCAATATTACGCAGGCCACTTTGTTGTCGATTGAGGAGATTTGAATGAGAAATGTCCCCATAGTCTGGGACCTTTGAACACCGTTCTGCAGTTGGGGGTGCTGTTGGGAAATTTGGGAGACAGGTCTTGTTGGAGGAAGTATGTGGCCGGAGGCTGGCACCACCTTGAGTTCCTGCTTCCTGCTTCCTGCTTGTGCTTCAGGCTGTGAGCCCTCGGCTTTCAGCCCTGGCGGCCACGCTTGCTTCCTGCCATAACTTTCTGCCATAATCGACCCCTCTGGAATCATATGTCAACAAATAAAGCCTCCCTCCTATAAGGTACAGCAACAGGAAGTAACTGATCCACAGATTTCTGAAACCTGTGTCATAGTCAGCTGTCAGGATATATATAGTATTATCTAACAGTCAGCTGTCAGTGGTATATACAGTATTGTCTAACAGTCAGCTGTCAGTGATATATCACTATCTAACAGTCAGCTGTCAGCGATATATACAGTATTGTCTAACAGTCAGCTGTCAGTGATATATATATAGTATTATCTAACAGTCAGCTGTCAGTGATATATATATAGTATTATCTAACAGTCAGCTGTCAGTGATATATACAGTATTGTCTAACAGTCAGCTGTCAGTGATATATCACTATCTAACACTCAGCTGTCAGCGATATATACAGTATTATCTAACAGTCAGCTGTCAGTGATATATATATATATAGTATTATCTAACAGTCAGCTGTCAGTGATGGAGTACCACCTGCCTAACAGTCAGCTGTCAGTGATATATCACTACCTGCCTAACAGTCAGCTGTCAGTGATATAGTACCACTTGTGTAACAGTCAGCTGTCAGTGATATATTACCACCTAACAGTCAGGTGTCAGTGATATATCACTACCTGCCTAACAGTCAGCTGTCAGTGATATATTACCACCTGCCTAACAGTCAGCTGTCAGTGATATATTACCACCTGCCTAACAGTCAGCTGTCAGTGATATATCACTACCTGCCTAACAGTCAGCTGATATAGTACTTCCATTATTCCTGACTGCTTCTTCTTTTGCTCTCTACTTCCTGGACAGACTACACACTCACACAGATAATTCATATAATAAGAATTTCAGCTATTGGACCAGCAAGATGGCTCAGCTGCTAAAAGTACCACTTGTGAGAGCCTCAGAAGATTCCCCTGATCCCACTGTGGAGAGCCAGCTTCTTCCGCAGAAGTTGTCTTCTGACCTCTACATTCACGCTGTGTAAGGAGTTCCTACACACACACACACACACACACACACACACACACACAGAGGTGCAGGCATGTGCCAAACACAAATAGTCTATAAAATAAAATTTAAAAAGAATTGCAAATATCTAATAAACACAAAAACACACGAGCCTTCACTGGTAATCAAATATGTATAAATAAAAAATTAAATTGGTGAGTAAGCATTTGTCCCTACTTAACAACACTTTGTAAACTATAAACTATAAATACATAAACTATATAAACTTTATAAACAAACTAACTTCGTTTGTCAAAGATGAGATGAAATGAGAATTCATACCTGAACAATACATTTATATATCTCTACTGGAACAGACTTTAAATGAACAGGTCCTTTCTGTTTTCTTTTTTCTTTTTTTCTTGGAGACAGGGTTTCTCTGTGTAGGCCTGGCTGTCTGGGAACTCAATCTGTAGACCACAGGTGTCAGCCACCATCACCCAGCTGACAGGTCCTTTAACTCTGGAATTCTCCCTTTAGAATCTATTCCAAAATAATCAGGAAAGCAGATGTTGACTTGTGCCCAAAGACACTCATCGCAGCGTTGTTTAGGGAAAAGTGGGACTTAACATCAAAAACAGCTGGATGGCTAAATCTATAACATATCTCTCTGAAAGAACTTTTTGAAATATTACAATCATCTGTTTGAAAAACAATGGACATTGCACACAGGTGGGTCTTGTCCTGGGCATTAAACTCAGGCTGTCAGGCTTAGCCGCAGGCACCTTTACTGGTAGAGTGATCTTGCCAGCCCTGATTGTTTTTCTATGGGTTGGTTATTGATCTTTTCATTTTGGCTATCAGAAACCAATTGATTTATGAGTATAGCAACTTCATCAAGCCACTCTTCAATTCCTGTCCACAAAGCAGAGAAGATATAGTGTGCCCTCTGACCTTTGACTCTCTGGAGTTCCACTGACTACTTTAATGATAGTCTCCAAACTAACATGAAGTAACCATCCCAGGGGCCTGTGGTTTGGACAGAGTACCGGGGGAGGAGGCTTGATCCCATTATGGGGTATCTAGGTCCTCAACCTGACGGACTCAGCTCAGTGATGACTTGATATCTGGACGCTCTAATCAGATATCTGATGTGGAATCTGGCTCTCGCTGCCTTTCGAGAGTCAGTGTGTACTCTACCCCAAATTCCTCTCGGTGGGAACTTTATGACTTGAAACCAGCTGGGCAGTGGTGGCACACGCCTTTAATCCCAGCACTCTGGGAGGCAGAGGCAGGCGGATTTCTGAGTTCAAGGCCAGCCTGGTCTACAGAGTGAGTTCCAGGACAGCCAGGACTACACAGAGAAACCCTGGCTTGAAAAACCAAAAAGAAGGAGGAGGAGGAGGAGGAGGAGGAGAAGGAGGAGGAGGAGGAGGAGGAGGAGGAGGAGGAGGAGGAGAAGTAGTAGTAGTCATCTCTACACGCATGGGGAAGTGTGTCCACTCACACGCTGACTGGGGGTTAGGACTTGAGCTGTCAAAGGGCGGCCTCCCATGCAAGCTCTCTGGAGAGGCAGGCCTGTACCTCACACCACTGGCTAGGCTCCTAGAGTGACGGACCCTTGGGACAACAGTCAGAAGGTGGCTTGCCTTCCCTGGCCCGGGCATGGAAGACACATAGGTCCACTCTTAGCGTAGCCACGAGACTGCTTAGGTTTATGGGGGAGAGATGGGCACAGCTCTTCAGCTCGTGGGGAATGTCAAGCCACATTAGGAGAGTCTGTGGGTTGGGAAAATTTGCCACCGGAAAACTGTCTCCTACGACTCTTCATACTTCTGGAAACTGGCTGGCTAATTTTCTATGCGCTGCAGGAAACAAAATACTTTGAGACCTTCATACATTTTTTCTTTGCTTCTCCTTTATGCTCTTTTGATTTAGTTACTGTTCTACTGCTATGAAGAGACACCATGGCCAAGGCAACGTATAAAAGAAAGCATTTAATTGGGGGCTTACTTACTTTCAGAGGGTGCGTTCATGCCATCATGGCTGGGAACATGGCCACAGACAGCTAATGGGGTTATACTGGCTGGCGACACTGTTGGGTATATTAGTTGGGGTTCCTCGAGGCTGTGGCCAATACCCAACAAAATCATCTCCAGGGATGAAGGATTTATTTGGGCTCCTGGTTCAGGGGATATAGTCCACTGTGGTGGGGAAGGCATGGTAACTGGTGACTCATCTGTGACAGTGAGAGCTTGTTACCAGGAAGCAGTCTGATTATAAAGTGCTGCCCACAGATGCTCAAAAGTGGCTGAGACTGCCTTCCTGCCTCCTCACTGGAATTCCAAGCACATGTGTCACCGCATCCAGCTGCCTCCAGTGTTCAGTTTCTTCCTGTTCAAAGCATCCTATCTTCTGAATCCTGGGCATCCCATCTCACATGGGGGTCTCTCCATTCTTTGAAATCCCAAGAGCACTTCACAAATCTCCAAGTAAAAATGAATAACAAGTAATTTCATATATTAAGCAGTTTGGCCTGAACAATGTATTAATAACTTAGTATTTAAGTCCTAGTAACTATTAGAGAAAATAATGCAATACCTTCAAAACATTGTTTTATCTCATTTTTTTTTAATTTAAAAGTTATGAGTATGTGTGTGGTGGGTAGGGTGTGCACATGAATGCAAGCATCTTTCAGGGCACGAGTTGTTTGGAATGGAGCCAGGGACCTCTCCAGCCTGCTCTTGACCGCTGAACCATCTCTCCAGCATGTTTTATCTCATTTTAAAGTCACCCCAGCTGTTTACTAATGGGATTGTGTGTCTGTCAGAGGACCAGACCTTCTTGAGTCCCAGAGTTTGGTAGGCTGTTGTTTTTATTTCTATTCTACCATAGGAATCAATGAAAACCCAGTTTGGACAGAGACACAGGAAAGAGGGGCATGGTACAGTGCTGAAACCATGAAGTCCCAGGAGCTGTTAGCACGCACACGTCCGATAGATTTTGAGTATTGACATGTTGCCTTTTGAAAATTGACCATGTCCCATAGTGACCGGGTGAATTAGCTCCGACAATCTGGGAGCCTGGTTTGTGGTTTGGCCACAGTCCCGCTGTCCCACTGATAACAATGGCTGTATTCTGCCTTCTGTGACAGCTACCTGAAAACACACATTGTATTTCTCATCACAGCTTTAAAAGGTCAGAGCAATGTCTAATTGGTCTCTGTGTCCTCCGTCTCACCTCCCAGTGACAGCAGCTAGCATGTAGTGAGTGACCTTTACCAGAGGCAGCGTGTCCACACAGGCCACATGAATCCAAACCCCATTCTCCTCCCAGGCCACGGCTCTACCTCAGTGAGCTAGCACAGTGCCTTGCTATGTCAGAAGCACCTAGGCAGTCTTACTTACATCCATGAATATGCTTGCATGTGCTTACTGTGGTCCACACCTTGATTCCCACCAACAAAGCTAAGCAGTTCTTAGCCCCAGTCAGGCCAAGTAGACATCTAGACATTCGGCGTGAGGTCGGGCTCAGCATGCCAGCATGGCTCCTCCCTTGTGTCTGCACTCAAATGATGTTTAACAATCCCTCATCTTCAAAGTGTGATGACAGTGCAGAGGAGTATTGTAAACGCCAAAGGAGAAGCCGCCTGCACAAGGGCTCTGAAGGACATCCAGGTGGTGGTGTGCCTTAAAGGGTTACAGTTCGGCTGTGGGCTGACAATCTCTGACTTATTCTGCTCTTCCTGGTTGGATTGATGGAGGAGGGGAAGACTAAACAGAACAGACTCATGAGCAGGGGTGGGGCTATAAGTAGCTATTTCTGATTCCCAAACGGCCACGTGTTAGGCTTAGGCTGAAATTCCCCAGGAGCTCCACTAATGGAGAAATTAGTATCCGTTGACACAGTAGCATATGCTCCGAAATGTTCTCCCATTAAGCTTCATGAGAAATAGAAAGAAAAAACCTGGTCCATTATAGGAAAATCTGCCACAACTTTAGCCTCCAGGAAAGTATAGTCCGACATCGCCTAGGCTCTGGAAAGTCAGGTGGTAACTCCAGCTCCAGGATGACGCACAAGTATCGCTAATTTTTAATTAGATATTTTGATTCTTTATAATTTCACACAATGTACTTTGATCGTAGTCCTCCTCCCAACCCAACTCCTCCCAGATCTGTCCCCACCAACCGGACTTCATGTCTTCTTTTTGTAAAAGTCCAGTGAGTGCCCAGACATTCCAGGGTGTGGGGCCATTTCCCCGGAGTGTGGTCGGCCTACCAGGGGGTCACGCCCTTAAAGAAAATAGACTCACCCTCTTGCCCAAGCTATCCACTGCCAGCAGTTCCCTCCTCGTGGTAGGACTCTATTCTGTACTGGGATTTGAACAGCTTGACTTGTGCAGGTGTTGTGCCTGCTGTCACAACAAGGGTGAGCTCCTGTGTACAGCTTCCTCGTTGGCATCTGGAGAGCACTGTTCATTAGAGTCATCATTGCCTCTGGATTTTACAATCTTTCTGTCGACTCTTCCATGGTAATAATCCCTGAGCATTGGAGGAGGTAGAATGTTCTAGATGCCCTACTTAGGGCTGAGCACTTGCGACCTTATTCTTTTTTTTTTTTTTTAAAGATTTATTTATTTATTATATGTGAGTACACTGTAACTGTCTTCAGACACTCCAGAAGAGGGCGTCAGATCTCATTACGGATGGTTGCGAGCCACCATACAGTGGCTGGGATTTGAACTCAGGACCTTCGGAAGAGCAGTCAGTGCTCTTAACTGCTGAGCCGTCTCACTAGCCCCCCCTTATTCTCTATGTTAGCTTCCATCTACTCTCCCGATGAGGGCTGAGAGAAGCTCTAACCGTAGGCATCATGATAACTCATTAGGACTCAGTTTCATACTGGGTCCACTTAACAGAATAGCAATTGTAGCTTTGTTCCAGCAACGATGGCCTGTCCAGCTGTAGATTCTTTGGGGGCGGGGGTTGTTTTTAAATTTATTTTTATTTTATGTGCATTGGTGTTTTGACTACATGAATGCTTGTGTGAGGGTGTCAGATCCTCTGGAACAGGAGTGACAGACAGTTGCAAGCTGCCATGTGGGTGCTGGGAATTGAACTTAGGTCCTCTGGAAGAGCAGCCAGTGCTCTTCGCCACCGAGCCATCTCTATTCCACTAGCTACAGGCTCTTAAGACTCAAAGTCTGTAAAGGAAAACTGTCTTTGTCTGTCTACACAAAGCTCAGAAAAACACTCTCATTCTTTGCAGAGGAGGGGAAACAGTTTTAAAGTGGAATGAACGCTCAGAGCATATGTCATTTTGTCTCCTTTGTGAGCACCTGCTACTTGTTTTCAAGCTAATCAGCATATGCAATATCAACTGAGCGGTGCGACATTTTGAAAACATGTCTTCAATGTTGTTGATAAGTATGTGGTCTTTCATGAGCCAACAGCTCTCCTATGGATCCATTAGTATTTGATTTGCAAGAAGTATCTCCTTTAATACCAGTAAGTATGCATAAAAAAGAACCAGGGAAAAGGGAAAGGCCGGAGTTTTACAGAATGCACAAGTCTTGAGAACCCAGGAGTTTGGAAAAAAGCAAAATAAAAGCTGTCATTTAGTGAAAGCCTTGTGCACGCCGGGAGTGTGTGTGTGTGTGTGTGTGTGTGTGTGTGTGTGTGTATGTGTGCACGCTTCCCCGCTCCTGAACCCTCAGAGCACCGTGGAGAGCTGCATTATCTCTGTGTTGTGATGAAAATGGCTGAGCCTCCATCTGCCCAAGGACACAACGCTAGAAAGGGCTCAAGTTAACATTCAAGCCATGTCTGACCCAGCAGCCCAGATCCTTTCCAGAACATTCCTCTGATTCAAAGAACAGGCTGAAACGCAGTGTCACAGCACATCGCGGCAAGACACGAACAAAGGCTTGTTTTTAAGAAAATCTAGGTCATTCTCCTTTCTTCTCCATACGCAGGAGATAGGAGAGAACACGCTGAAAATGGTCCCTGGGCTGGGGACTCCCTGGGCCCAGCTCTCAGAACTTAGGGTTAAGGAGAAATACCAGCCCCCACCGCACTCTCCCCCACTTCAGCTTCCCCTGCTTGTTTGTGTCTTTGATGGGGGCAGGCGGAAGGGGGGACAAGGGTGGGGAGGGCTCCCTGGGCCCAGCTCTCAGAACTTAGTGTTAAGGGGGAGTACCGGCCCACACTCTCATCTCTCCATTCAGATTCGTACTTTTCTCTTCCATACCAGAGTCAGGGAAATCAGGCCTTGGCTCTGTTCTCTTTGATAGTGGAGACGCTCAGACTTGGGCAGGGTGGCTGACAAACCCAGAGAGCAGGACGGGACCTTTTCTCTAAGGGCTTCCCTCCTATATTCCTTCCTTCCTTCCTTCCTTCCTTCCTTCCTTCCTTCCTTCCTTCCTTCCTCTTTCTTTTCCTTTTTAAGATTTACTTATTTTTTTGATGCGATCTACATGTGCATGTCAGAGCCCCTGGAGCTAGAGCTGAGGTGCCTGGGAGTCCTGCGACGTGGGAGCTGGGGACCAGCCTCCGGTCTTCTGGATGAGCAGTGTGTGCTCTTAACCACTGAGCCGTTTCTCCAGCCCCTTCTTAAAGGTCTTGCTTTCTGGGTCATTACAGGGCAGCTAATGTGACTGAGACAATGCTGCTGGGATACGCTCCAAGACCATCCTAGCCGGTTGCTCTATCAGGGTGCCAGCGAGAATCGGTTTAAATTGTGACCCCATTGCCTGCTGGCTGGGTGATCTCAAGCAAAGTGCTTATTTGCTGAGTCTCTTCATCTGCAAGCTAGACTCCACAATGCCTGTTTGTTGTAGTTTTGTGATAATTAATAGCATATTGAAAACACATACGCAGCTGAGGTTTCTTCCCGTCCTCCAATAGGCTCCAATAGGCTGTTTGTTTGTTCTCTGCCTAGATGTACCTCTTCTCTCTCCTCGGATGGTTCACTGGATTCGTCCTTTGGTATCCAGAGGTGCTTACTAGTTGAGTGGCCTTGGTGATATTGGCATTAGCCATATCTGTGACCTATGTGACCTCTTACCCCCCAAAAGAAGAAAAAATATATACCAAGTCCAATTTGTGTTGTCCATATGCTCACTGGAGCATGGGCAAACTCTCAGTGGTGTGCTTTGAATCCCAGCATCAGAGGCAGAAGCAGGTGGATCTCTATGACTTTGAGGCCAGTCTGGTCCACATAGTGAATTTCAGGCTAGTCTGGACTACATAGTGAGACCCTTCTCTTTTGAAAAGAAAGGAAGGAAGGAAGGAAGGAAGGAAGGAAGGAAGGAAGGAAGGAAGGAAGAAAGATGGTGAATGGGTAAGGTATAGTGGACACCTCTTTAATCCCAGTACTCAAGAGGCAGAAACAGGCAAACCTCTTTTTGATGTCATCCTGGTCTATATAGTGAGTTTTAGGCCAGCTATGACTACAGAGTGAGACTCTGTATCAAAAACTTGGATGAAGAAGAAGAGGAGGAGGAGGAAGATCCCAGCATTGTCCTCTGACCTCCATGGACACGAGAGGCCATACACATTTGTGTCTATGCCCTCATGAGCAGGTACACAGAACACATACATAAAATAAGAACAAAAGTGAAATAAAGGGAAATGGCAATTTCATATAATCCCTAGGGTTATTAAATGAGATAATACAAATTGCTTAGAAAATGCCTGATGGCCCAGGGTGGTGGGCTGCTTTCCCCACAGTACTTGCCTGGAATGGGGGTGCTGTCAGGTCAGGCTTCCTCTCCTGTGTCTTTGGCTACAGAGATCAGGACCTGTCTGTCTCTCTGTCTCTCTGTCTCTGCGTGTCTCTCTCTCAACCGCCCCCCCCCCCCAGCACTTGTACTCCCTGCTTGGTTTCGTTCTTTAGTGCTTCGTCTGGAATGTTCAGGAAATAATGTCCACATTCATCACCTGAGTCCAGAATCTCCATGTACTGTTCATAGATTCCAGGTAGTAATTTCATCTGTTTGGAAGGAAAGGGGTATCTCATTTTACCTGGGACCGGACACTCTAGGGTTGTGTTTTTCAATTAATACAATGCAGCAAATCAGTGGATTTTTGTTTGGTAACTTGAGTTTCTTAAAGTGCTTACATTCTTCTTCTCTGCACCCCCCAGTTGTGTCCTTGTTAGTACAGCAGAGTGGTCAGTGTTTGCTCTTGCCTTGTCTTTATACCTTACCTAGCACCATGGGGGTGCTGCCCCCCTCCTTGCAGATCACTGGAGTAGTCTATGGTGGTGGTCACTCTGATTTTCACATCCACGTTTGAAGTGGTGAGCTTTTCTTCTCTTTTCTTTTCTTTTCTTTTCTTCTCTTCTCTTCTCTTCTCTTCTCTTCTCTTCTCTTCTCTTCTCTTCTCTTCTCTTCTCTTCTCTTCTCTCTCTCTCTCTCTCTCTCTCTCTCTCTCTCTCTCTCTCTTTTGGTGGATCAAATCAAACTTCAATTCATGGATCCTACTACCTTGGCTTGCCGAGTATTTGAGTTGGAGATGTGTGTCACCATGACGGGATGAAATGACCCTTGGGGGCTGGAGACACAGCTCAGCAGCCATTTGCTGCTCTTGCAGAAAACTCAAGTTCATTGAGCCCGTACCCTGCTCATTTCTTTTCCATCTCTATTTGAGTCTCTTCAAAATTGTTGTTTTTTTAATGCATTCTTTTGCTGAGGCAGCCCCTGGATACATAAAGATGCTGTGTGAGTTGGTAGTGGCTCTGGGAAATGTTTGGCCCAACTGTAACATTTCCTTCTTGAGATGGAGGTCTCAGTAGAACAGTGATACTTGCTCAAAAGAAGACAAAGTTACTCCTCTTTCCTTGTTGCTAGTCCATCTCAGTGGGCTGGGGGGGCCCTCAGGTTGCTCTAAGATTAGCAGCTCTCACTGCTGACTTACTAGTGAGGTAGTCCAACATCTTACTTAATTTTCTGTTGCTGGAATAAAACACCATGACCAAGGCAACTTATAAAAGAAAGCACTTAATATGTGGCACACGGTCACATAGGGTTAAAGTCTGTGACCATCACAGTGGGGAGCAATACATCAGGCAGGCAGGAATGATGCCAGAGCAGTAGCTGAGAGCTCTCATCTAAATCCACAAGCATGAACAGAGACAGTTGACTGGGGAACAGCATCATGGGCTTTTGAAACCTCAAAGCCCAAAGCCCACCTCTAGTGACACACCTCCTCCAACAAGGCCACACCTCCTTCTAATCCTTCCCAAATAGTTCCACTACTGGGAACCAAGCATTCAAATATATGAATCTTCAGATTTCTGAGTTCGAGGCCAGCCTGGTCTACAGAGTGAGTTCCAGGAAAGCCAGGGCTTCATAGAGAAACCCTGTCTCAAAAAACCAAAACATACACACACACACACACACACACACACACACACACACACACACATATATATATATATATATGCCTTCAGGGGCCATTCTCATTCAAACCACCACAGCCATCTCTTAGGGTCTTGGACCATAATTCAAGCAATTTTATACATTACGACAGAGCAGCACATTCATTGGCCCTATGGTGATTGTCTCCCTGGGCACACCTCCCAGAGATCTGCTGTAGCCCCAGCTACAGACTCCAATATCCCGTGTCCTCTAGTCACCTCAGCAGTGAGCTCAGCTGTAAGAAGCAAGTTCCTATCTGAAGAGAATGCTCCTTGATAATCATGCTAAAGTGACCTAAGAAATGTCTCCATAATGTGTTTTGGCTGCAGTCATCTTTTTCCTGCAGAAGATAGAATGCTACTAGCCAGATGACCTCTCTGATCTTAGCTCACTTTCTTTGTCTGTAAGATGGCGATCTGCTTGTCCTGCATAGCTCAAGGAGCTGGTGAGAGTGTAAGGAGAGAGTGAAAGGTCGGCGGTGGTGGCGCACGCCTGTAATCCCAGCACTCTGGGAGGCAGAGGCAGGCGGATTTCTGAGTCGAGACCAGCCTGGTCTACAGAGTGAGTTCCAGGACAGCCAGGGCTATACAGAGAAACCTTGTCTCTAAAAAAACCAAATCCAAAAAACAAAACAAAACAAAACAAACAAACAAAAGAACATAGTGGGCAGGTACAGCAGCAGCGGGTAAACTGCAGTACTGGGAGGCAGAGGCAGGTGGATCTCTGCGTTTGAAGCCAGCCTGATCTATAGATCTAGTTCCAGAATAGCCAGGGATACACAGAGACTACCTATCTTGAAAAACAACAAAAAACAAAACAACCTCCTCCTCCCCCCCCCAAATAGTGGGCTGGTTACTTCCGTATCACTGTGACCCAAATGCCTGACAGAATCAACTCAAGGAAGGAAACGTTAATTTTAACTCACGGTGGCCTGGCTCGTGTGCTTGGCAGAACAACATGGTTGTAGCAGTGTGCGGTGGAGAACAGCTGAAAGCAGAGAGCAGGTTGGAACCAGGAGCCAGCCTACAGCATCCAAAGGCCACCGGAGGGACCTACTTTCTAAAGGTTCCTTGGTTCCCCTCAGACAGCAAGCACCATCAGGGAGGAACTGGCATTCAAAACAGGAGTCTGTGGGGGACCCTTCCCATTCAAGCTGTAACACAGACTTTCTAGTCCAACTCTGTTCCCTAGATTTTATGACTAGATGATTCATTCTTAAGAAGCGGGCAGGGATGTCTGTGTCGTCATTCTAGAATCTGGGGAGTAAGAGCTGTTGTTTTTTAACTCCAACATCTCTCCATGTAGAGCAATAATTCCTCTCCTCAGGCGATCATGCAGTCTTCACGACAACAGGCTCCAAGCATGGCCGCACTTCTCTTTGTGACTAGATACATTAACTCTGGCTCCCTTAATCTCAAAGAATCAGTCAACAGAGGGTTCCCAGGGGCTGGGCTGCCATCAGATACCTTTCTTTCTTTTAGAAGAGGAAAGCTGTGGCTCAGAGCAGTGGCTTGCTGCGTGGCAAGGAAAGGAGAAGCAGGGCCTCGAACGCCGGCACAGATCTCATACAGAGGTGTATCTTTTGGTTGTTGTGACGTAACCATGCTATGCAGCCCAGGCTGACCTTGAACTGAGGCTCCTTCTCCCCCAGCCTTGAGAGGGCAAACAGCCATGTTCTGCTCTGACCACATGAGAGCCGGCTTTTTTTCCTAATGGTCTCCTGTAATACTCTTAATAGTTCGTGGGTCTTAGTTCTTTGACGCAACGGCCTTTATTATAGTTCTTCATTAAGAAAAGTTTGAATATTAGCCAAACTACAGTATTCTTCATTAAGTGTGGCTCTATATTAAAATTATCCACTTCAAAGGGCTTAAGTCCATGATGGACACTCAGTAAGGCAGGAGGAGTGAATGACTAACAGCTTGGAAAGCCACTAAGGAATCTTGCTATTCAGATCTGAAAGAGACTTAGAAGATCATTGGACTCTACTTTCTGCTGAGCCTGCAAGCATGAGAGGATTTATGCAAATAGAATAGCACTATGCCCCCCTCCCATCTTTGGGTCTTACTTCAAGCCACTGTGGTTTCGCCAACCTATCCGCTTCTCATTATTTTGATGGGGAAGGTATTTAACATTGCCAGTATTCTGGCACACAAATTAAACAAAATGCTACTTTATACAGAATGGCAGGATCGTGTATTTTTTTTTTTTAAAAAAACCCTATGAAATTTGGTCATTATGAAGAGTACTCCTCATCCTAAATCTTTACAGAAAGTAAAGTTGGAATTTGAAGCAGTAAACTGTTCTATTTTGAGAACAATAGATGTGCAGTCAGGAAGAACTGGGCATTTTAAGAGGGAAATTGTATAGAAATGCTCACTATTAAGTATACTCTTAGGAATATTTGAATGCAAAGAAGATTAATAGAGATAAAGGGAAGGTGTGGGCACTTAGCCGATGACAAATGGCCCCCTCACCGCCACAGAGAGCAAACTTTGAGCTGAAATGGTACTTATAGGAAAGAAATTAAAGCCTCAGATGTTTTAGTCAGGAAGTCTCATTAGGATGCAACACAGAGTCTCATTATGGGTTATTACATGGTGTCACTAAAAAAGGCACGGCATCCGAAAGGGCAAGGCACGGGCAAATATCAGTCTTGCTGTCTCCTTCTGGGAGGATACAGCACCATCCAGTGCTGTCCTATCCTCAGAAATGGCTCTTCTGGGTGACAGAGGAGGGTGCTGGGAGGGATTGATACTGGAATGACAGCTGTTAGGGTCAAGCCTTGAGGACCATGTATAGCTATTTGATGTATATGTATGTATGTTTATAATATTTTCTGAGTTATTCATTCACTCAGAAACATTTATGGCATACTGGGAAGACAAAACCTAATAAGGCATTCTCTTTTTCAAGAAGTCCTAAGAAGACAGACATGCTACCAAACCACTGTAGCGTGTGTGTGTGTGTCTGTGTGTGACTGTGTGTGTGTGTCTGTGTGTGTGCACACACACATGTGATCAAGTTTGATGGATGTACACATGTACCAGATGCACAGAGGGAGACTAGGGGCTTGAGGGAACCCTTAAGCTAAAGATGAAGAGTCTGTCAGGCAGGGCAGAGGTGGGGGACTAAGGCAGCCTCCTACAGGGAGGAAAGAACTTGTGCAAAGTCTATTGTGGTGAGAAATTCTGAATCCTGTTTGAATGTCGGAGCAGTTGCTTTAATTGTAGATAAGGTACTTACTCACTGGAGTCTCAGATTCCTTCTCTGTAAACAGAGCAAGCCACACGATTGTAAGCAGTTAAACCTGACAGTACTGGCTAACAGGCTAGCTCCCTGCCCCAAAGCTGAATTTAGATCATTACCAGGTTGTAAGTATTCCTGTTGGGTTCCCTTTCAAGAGGAAGAAACTCAGAAGTGAGGTTCTAGAACTTTCCCCCAAATTATACAGTGTTTAAAAAAGTAGCAGCACTGGGATTTGAGCCTTGGCTCAAGTCTATATTACCTTTTAGTGCATGACATAGCCTTGGAACATTGATGTTTGGTGGTCCAGTGCAGTGAGTAGAAATGGGCCTGCAGCTATAGGAGAGCATAAATTGCCAGGTGTGGTGGCACATACCTTTAATTCCAGCACTTGGGAGGCAGACACAGGTGGATCTCTAAGTTCCAGGCCAACCTGGTCTACAGAGTGAGTTCCAGTACAGCCAAGGCTGTGTAGAGAGATACCATAAGACTTGATCAGCAAGCAGGTGAATCTTCAGGAGAGCTGACTTGCCAGGATTGTGTTTAATTAGAGACTGTAGCAGCACTGGGAGGAGGAAGGGGAAATTGGTGAGACAGGAGGTAATTACCACAGCTTTAGTGAGAAGCAGAGAGCCTGAGCTGGAGAGACAGGCAGCTCAGTGGTTAAGAATATGTATTGCTCTTGCAGAGGACCTGAGCTCAGTTCCCAGTACCCATGTCAGGTGACTTGAAATAGCCTGTTACTCCACCCCGGGGATCTGATGCTTCTGGCCTCCATAGGCATCTGCATGCTCATATGCGTGGGTGCACACACACACACACACACACACACACACACTCCTTACAATTAGTCTGTAAACTGAGGCAAGAGCCATAGGATGGAGAGGGGAAATTGTGTGTAAGAGATGTTAAGGACGCAGCATGGACTGGACTTGGTGACTGCTAGGGATGGGGTAGAGGAAGAGTACAATGTCTATTTGGTTTTCGGTTTTTGTGCCTCTAGGAAGATGGTGCCACCACAAGTAGAGACAGAAACATAATTTAGGGGAAAGATGTGAGTTTGAGCCTGGGGCCCTGAAGGATCATTCAGGAATTCATCAGGTGTTTGTCTGGTTTTGGAGCACAGAAGAAGCACCTGACTTGAGTCACACAGCCCATAGGAGTCAGATGCAGAAAGGCCAATAATGTCTTCTCTTATGTATCAGGTAGATTCCATACATGTGTGTATACTCGAGAATGGGAGACAATTGGCCGTGAGAAAGAGAACAGTCTTGAGGGAGGTCAGGATAGTGGTGGTGAAGGTCAGAGGACACGGCATCCTTGAACGGCATCTTTACGAAGCCTGGCACATTGTACAATGAATCCGTTCTAATAAAATTAACAAAGAATTGCTTCACAAGAGTGAAAGGAGAAGGAGCTGGAGAGATGGCTCAGTGGATAGAGCACTGACTGCTCTTCCAAAGGTCCTGAGTTCAAATCCTAGCAACCACATGGATGGTGGCTCACAACCATGCGTAATGAGATCTGACGCCCTCTTCTGGTGTGTCTGAAGACAGCTACAGTGTACTTACATATAATAAATAAATACATCTTTTAAAAAAAATGAAAGGAGAAATAAGTCCCTCAAGCAAAGAATGCCTGGTACTGTGGGATCCCCCAGGACGGCCGATGAGGGAGAAACAGAGCAGCAGGCTGTCAGGGAGAGCGTGCAGGCTGTCAGGGAGAGCGTGCAGGCAGGCATCCCACACAGAGCAGGGCCTCTGAAGCCAGCGACCGCCCTGTTTGAAAGACTACCGACCTACAGGAAACTGTGAGGGACAGGATCAGACCTGATGGGAAAATTTTGTTCTTGCTGGACAACAGGGCTGGGTTCTTATTTTCCTGTGTGACAAGTGCCCCGATTGGTGTTTAATCTGGATTATGCACATAATTTAGTTATTAATCTTCACCTACGGCACAGTCTTTCAATTAAACTTTACTGTAAAGTTTGGTCTGGGGGTCTGTTGCAAAATATATTTAATTTTCCTAAAGCTGACTTCAAACCCACCATGCTTCTGTTTCTTCCCACTTCCCCCAGTAGTGTTAACCCTGGGTTGTAGTCTTGTACACTTTGTCTAAAACAGGAGCGGGGAAGAGAGGCATAGGATTCATCAGCCCATGGAAAGGGGGCTTCCAAGATGGAGCCACTCAGAAGAGAGTGGCCTGGGCTTGGGGCTGGAGGCCAGGGAGCTGGTGGGTGCTGGAGTTTCTGTCTTCATCCAGGGCAAGGGCTGACCCGTTGCTTTGCCCAGCTGTCCGTGAATTAAGGATCTTGTCTGTGCTCCATTTGATTCCCGGAGTGGTCTAATTTGATAATCTGGTGGCAACTCCTTCCATCCTCAGAACTCCTCCCAGGAATCGGTGCCAGGGATAGCACAGTATACCGACCAGGAATAGCCTCCTTCTAACTCTCCATTCAGCTCCTTTCCGCTCCTGCTTCAGTGAAAGCTGCGATATCCTGAGCGCTTTGTTCTGGTCCTCTGCCTGGAATGCTTTCCCACACTCCAGTTGGCCAACTCCAGTTGTTAGAGGGCATCCCCTCCAGCAGGCCTTCAGTAGGCGGCTTGGTGCTATGGGCACCCGATCAGCACTTTATTCAATCGGCTAGACTGTGCTCGGAAACAAGGACCGTGTTTTTCTGGAGGCCACTTCTCCAATGTCTAGCACAGCGTAAGCCTGGAGGTGTAGCTATTCCATCTTAAGAGACTTGCATGGGGAAAAGGGTGGTAGAATTGTAACTCGGGAACTGGGTTACTCGGCTGGGGGGCGGGGATCAGAAGGGGCATGCGTGCAGAGCTCCCAGGTATCTCAGCAGTTTAGGGCTTATAGGTTTTCCGAGCCACCCAGAGAACAGAAGGATTGGGGAATATGGCTACTCAGGGCAGAGGCAGGGGTAGTGGTCAACAGTGTCTAAAGTGAGCCTACTCTCTTCCACTGCCCCTCTCAGCAGGAGACTGAGGGCCAAGGATTGGGAGACAAGGGAAGTCTAAAGATCTCTGTGTTCCCCAGGGTCTCCTACCGCGGGGTAAGAGAGCTGGGAAGCCAGAGCTTGGGGGGGGGGGAGGGTCATTCTGGGTTCCAGCTCATGCTGCTGGCCTGGGTGACCTTGGGGTGTCCCTTTCCCCTCCCAGCCTCAGTGTTCCCGTGGGGACGCCGCGTGTCCCCCGGAGGGTGAGCTGTGGAAGGCCAGCAGAGGCAGGGCCTGGGTGGGAGCAGGACCGCCCACTGCGACGGCTCAGGACCTCCGGGACCCGCGTGGGCGGCGCGTGGGGCTCCTCCCCCGGGGCGGGGGTCGCGGCGCCGGCAGCTGGCGGCCCCGCAGCTGCAGCCTCAGCACCTGCCGCCGCCAGACGGCGCGGGCGCAGCGGGGCCGGGCCTCTCCCCCCTCGGGCTGCAGCCGCGGCGCGGGAGGCGGAGCCCGAGCCGAGCCCGAGCCGAGCCGCTGCCCGAGCCCGGCCCGCTACCGTGGCCGCCGCTGGGCGGGGCGCCCCAGCTACTGCTCCCGCCGGCTCCGCGAGCACGCGGGCGCCGCCTCCTCCTCAGGTAAGGGCGAGGCCCCCCGCGCCGCCACAAAGTTTTGGGGAGGACCTGGGTCCCCGCAGCCCAGGCCTGCGTCTCTGGGAGCCGCTCCTCTGTTTCTTCCGCGCCGCCCTCCACGCTGCGCTCCGGGGTGACCCGCACCGCTCCTCGTGTCCCTTCTCCCGGCGTCCCTGGCGTGGCCGCCGGCGTGCTTGGGACCTGCAACGGTTAACTCGGTGCACGGGATCCGTGTGCCTTAAGTTTCCGAGGTCTGCAAGGTGTAGTTGTGGGAGGAGCGACCAGCCGCGGGGCAGACCTGGGTTCAGGTGCGACCGCGGCCAGCGCCAACTTTCTGAGTGACCTCAGATGAGCCCTGCCTGTCCGATCTCGACTGCCACATCTGCACCAGAGTGGGTTGAGCTGTTCTCCGGGACGATCGGCTGAAGCGTCATGCTTGTATTGCTCTGTTTTGAGTGGAGGGGTGCCCGGAGAGTGTTTCAGCTCCAGAGCTCATGGGGAGTCGAGAGGAATGTTGTAGATCTACAGAAGTCAGTTTTGGGGAGAGGAAAGGGTCATGTCCCTAGCCCGCCGCAGCCTTGACTGAGCTTAAGGATGGGTGTGGCGATGGCCTCTGGAAATGGAGGAGCTCCAAGGGCTAGGTGTCCCGGGGCCATCCAGGCTGTGTGACCTTGGGCAAGTCCATGGGTTGGGGCTGGTTTTGGCGCCTCTATGGCAGAGTGAAAGTAGTGAGACCTTCTTTGAGGTAGGTTTCTATAAACTCTACAGAAGGGGGTCTCTGAGCTCTGCCCTGCAGGGTCAGTTTGGGTGGAGCCATTAATCCATCAAGAGTCTATCCAGCACTTACAAGTTGGTGTTTGGAAAAATAAAGGAAGCATTTGGAGTTTGCTCTAGGTGTCTCAAAATAGACATGGCAAGGGTTGGTGAGAGCACGCCTTGCCTCCTCCGGCGCATCGGCCCATCATAAAATATTCAACGACATAATGATTTGTTTTCAAAGTGGCTTATAGATCAGGAAATGTTTCTGTTTGTGAGGCGGATATTTTTTGCCAAAACCTCACAAAATTGAGGGAGGAAGATAATGCACCGTTGCAGGGCCCTGAAGAAGGCTAGTGGGTGCTTATTTCCTGTCTCAGGGGAGGTTGAGGTGTTTTACAATTCAGGACATGGAAAGTCACTTTGAATCTGGAATTCTCTGGTGGGTGCTGCCTGGATACATACATGGGGGCTGCAGAGACCCACAGTTCAGAAAGGACATGTCTTGACTTCCAGGATCGGTGAATTCTGTTGTAGCCGGAGTGAAGTTGAGAATGGGCTACTGGGCGTGTTTGGTAGAAGGTGAGCTTTGTCCCACTGCCCAATATCTTGTGCTGCAATTAGTGTCTCCCTAGTGAGAGATGGAAGCACTTTTGCTTGATTTCCTTCCTAGACATGCTGGTTTTAGGTTTCAAGCTTTAGGAAGTCAGAAGGCAGGGGAGAATAAGTTTTGTGACTGGGTGGGGTTGTGATACCTACATTTGCCTTGGAGGCTAATTTGGCCCCGCCCCCCAGAGGCATTCAAACGCCAGCTTGACTCCCCCTCTTCATCCTCTAGTGCTTGGTTCTCATGGGAAGAGATGAGGAAAACTACCGTGTCTGATTCTCCTCACTGCTGGGCTGAGGATCTTGTGAGGAGTCTAGACTTACACCATGGGGCTTCTGGGCTTCATCTGTTAGGGCTTGTGCAAACTGACTGCGAATTCCAGCTGGAGAGTTTGGAGGCGCTGCCTCCCAGGAAGATGGAGGGATGGGTGAGGGTCTCAGCAGGGAGGTCATTTTCAAGGAAAGGAATTGGATGACCACTGGCTAGCAACGTCCAGGTCAGCAGGGAGCATGGAGTCCAGAGGAGGCACCGAGCGGCAGAGCCAGCCAGCTCTCTGAGAGCAGAGGAGAGGCGGAAGCGCCTTGCTCTCCACTGGCTGTGGGATTGGGGTCCTCTGAATTAAATTAAAGATAATTGTCAACGAGCAAGATAGAGCCTAGGTAGAAAGACCTAGCATGTGTTTGTACATAACAAGCCTTTGGTCTGAGTTGGTTCCCTCTTGGCGTGTTCATGGGCAGTGAGTTGTTCAGTGTGTTTCTGTGCACTCGTGGAATATAAAAAATGGTGTCTTTGTCTTAGTTCCGGCCTTGACTTAGAACCTCTCCACCAGGCTAGAGTCCTGTGACACAGCACGTTCATTCTCAGGGAACCTCCTGATCCCAGAGATGGGCACTTGTTATCTGGAGGGGGGCTCCGATCTGATACGGACATGAACAGCTTCCAGTGTCCTGTAAACACCAAAAGTGGTGGAGGTTACAGATGGGTTCAATCAGAAGTCTCAATCCTTGCCTCCCACAGGCTTATCACCGTGTGCTCAAGGACCCAGGCAGAGGGATTTGACAGCCAGTTATAAATATGTCAGCTCTGCCCATATATGCTGGGAACTGGCTCTCTTCTGCTTCTGTGTAGGATGCTGAACTTTTGCAGCGGTCAGAGAACAGGACAAATGGTGAAGAATAGCACTCGCCGCTCTATTTCTCTGCTTAGCACGACACAGTTTTTATGCACTCCCTCCCTGTTCGTTCAGCAGTTGTTCACAGGGTGGCTACTGCGAGCCAGAGAGTTACTCTAGGAATACAGAAGGCAAGGTCTCTGCCATGTTGTGGTTTATGTTCTGGTTGGAGAAACAGGCTAAACAACTGAATACATGAATAAGGCAATTGCAGCTTACGCTGGGAAGGAGATGCTTGGGGCCGTATGAGAGAAAGTGATGGAGTGTTTTAGGGATGCTCGTCTAGGTCTCCAAAGGAGCTGGGAAGGGGCTGTGTAGAAGCTTCCTGAAAGAGAGTACAGATTTGGGCCACGCCACCTGGATTAGCTTATTAGCCGGTACTCTACATATATTCTTCCTTTAGGTTATCTAGTATTTAAAAAGAATGTGTGTGTGTGCATATACAAGTGCACATGTGTGTGCTCGTGTGTGCATGTGCACATGTGCCACAGTGCATATATGGAGGCCAGAGGACAAGACAACTTGTGGGAGTTGGTTTCTCCTTCCATCGTGTAGGTTCTGGGAATCGAACTCTGGCTCTAGGACTTGGTAGCAAGGAGCATTTTTAATCTGAGCCATCTCGGCAGCTCCAGGTTATTTGATCTTCTGGGCTTCCCAGGAGTATCCCAGGTAGAAGGAACTAGAGAGAATGATAAGGTTGTGAGAATGAAATGCCGACACATATAAGGCACATAGAGAGGGAGCTGAAATGTGGCTCCACAGGTAAAGGCACATGTCTGATGACCTGGTTCAGTTCCTGGGACCCACATGGTAGAAAGAGAGAACCGGTTCCCAAAAGTTGTCTCTGACTGGCATGTGCATGCCATGATGCATTCACACATGTGTGTCTGGTGTCCATGTGATGTGTGTGCATGCAGGTGCACAAAACACTTGCACACATGCAAGTAAAATAAATTGTTACATGTATTGGATTTGTTTTATGTGTATGAGCATTTTGCTTGCATGTATGCATGCCTGTGTATCATGTGTCTGTCTGGTGGCCTCAGAGGTCAGAAGAGGGCATTGGGTCCCCTGGAACTGGAGTTATGGATGGCCGTGAGCCACCATGTGGATTCTGAGACCTGAACTCAGGTTCCCTGCAAGAGTAGCAAGTGCTCTTAACTGCTGAGCCATCTCTCTAACTTCTAATTTTAAAACAAACAAATAAAAATGTGCTCAGTCGGAGTATCCTGTATTGATAAACACCACATAAAAGAGGCTAAGGAGTATCCCAGGTAGAAGGAACTGCAAGTCCCAAGGCCTGGGGTCTCCATGTGTTTAGGAATGAGATGGGCTGTCTGCACAGATGCTATTCCCGCCATGGTACTGGGCACATTCTGGACTAAGCGCTCCTTGCCTGCAGTGGGGAGCCGCCTCGAGAGTTTGGAAATTTGGAGAGGAGCAGCAGGTTGTAGCACTCCCTTGAAGCTGCTGCTGCTGCTGTGCTTGGAGAATGACACGCTCAGGTGACAGTCAGGATCTCTTGTCCTCTCTCCCTCCCTTCCCCTTCCCCTCTCATGCCCCACCCTCTGTCACCTTCCTCTCCTTCCCGTCTTACTCTTTCTTACTATAAGTTAGCTGTGCACCGATATGTGAAGAGAAAGCTTGGGTGGGGGTTGAGTGCCTGGCAGTGCTGGTACTAAGTGGCCCTACTTCCTGACCTCAGGATACTCCTGGCCATTAACTCCCCAACAGAGGGCAGGGGGACAGTCGTCTAGCACTTTGTCCTTTTGACTGTCCCCTCTTCATTGTGGTCACTCGTCACCATACCCTGACATTCAACTCCCCAACTCTCTCCAACTTCCCATCTTCGCAGGCTCACTTTGAGTATCAGGCTTCTGCCATTTCTTACTAAAGCGTGGCTCTGGTCACACCCCGTCCTTTCTCTCTGACTTCATGTGATCTCATTTTGGAAGTTCAGAGTTCTCAGCCTTGTAGACAGGACACACACCCTCCTTCTTCACCCCTGTCCTCCATTCTTAGCCCCTCCCCCACAGCTAGGCCTTGGCCCTTATTCCTCTCCGCCTGGCGTGTGCCTAGCCGGAGTGGCCCTGGCTATACTTGGTAAAGACCAAACTCAAGTCCTTCCTCCCCCCCCCCCAGGAAGCTGTCTTTCTAACCGCTGCATCTAGGGTGTCATCAACCCCTGATCTCCTACTGCCCTTGCTACCGCTCATGGAGAAGCAGTTTCTTGAAAGATTTTGTGTGTAGTCCGCCTGTGCATACGCACAGAGACAAGCCAGACGAAGCCCCCCGGAGTGGCAGGTGCAGTGCCCCGCTTCTCCCCACCCACCACACCCTCCTTCCACAGTGCCTAGCTCTAGTGCCAGCTCTGTCACACCCCTGCTGCTCGAAAGCGACATCAGAGGTGGCCTGAGGAAGCCAGAAGCAGTTGCATGTGGTCCTCAGCTGAACTCCCTCTAAATTAGGGCCTCAATTCAGTGAAGAGATGCTGCTGCTGCTGCTGCCTCAAATTTGAAGAATTTTGAATTTAGCTTTTCCATGTGACCTATTTTAAATAAGCACATGCTGTGTGCATTTGGACCTTCGAGCTTTGAGCAATAATGTTATAAAGAACATTCTTTCAAAAATGATTATTAGGGGAGGGGACTCAAATTACTATGTTTTCCCAGCTCACCTTTCCCACTGAATCAGCTTGCCCACCCATAAAAGGCATTCTTTACTGTGCCAAAAGACCTGATCCAGTAAGCTGTCAAATATCACATATGCCTGCGTGCTCGGTGCCCCCCAGTGCACACAGCTGTGATATATGCCTGCTGTTGTATGGTTACTGTAATCTAATGCATACAGAATAGTCTAATGCTCTCGGAAGCAGCAGCAGCAGCAGCAGCTTACGTTTGTTTGGGTAAGTATAGATCCCTCTCTGCAGCTCTGCAAACAGGACAGTTTGTTTTGCTTTGTTTTTAGATTAACTCTCTGCCTGAGGGACAGCGAGAAGCCCTGTTTGGTGCTTTGCCAGTCGATGTGAAGCAGTAGCTGTTATTTTCACTGATGGGACATGATGTTTTCACAGACTCATCTGATACTTGCAGTGATTAAAGATGGCTCAGGCTTCCAATCATTCCCTGAGCCAGCTGCTGAATGATGGGCACCCTTAATGCTGCTTCTTTTGGAGAGAAAGAAAACACACTCATACAGACACACACACACACACACACACACACACACACACCACATGCATGCGCACGTCACAGCCTAGACAAGAGGTGGCAGTAAATCTGGAGATATGAAAGTGTATTCTTTTGACCTCTCTTGAGGAATGATCTGAGGACACAGCAGATTCTGTAAAAGGGCAACATGGCAAAATTTCAAAATCCTGAACGGAAAGAGCTTCAGAGGAATTCATCCGGATGTAACAGCGCTCCTTTCTCTGAGATTTTGACTTAAGAGAAGACAGATGTGCAGGCAGATGAGAAACGCTGTACTTCCTGCCCAGAGTATCCAGAATATGGACCAGGTGTGGGCTACAGCCTTTTAATCTTCCCTACAACCCATCTCCCACCAAACACCCATCCCATGGCTAATTTATATATAAATTTTTTTTTTTTTTTTTTTTGGTTTTTTGAGACAGGGTTTCTCTATGTAGTCCTGGGTGTCCTGGAACTCACTCTGTAGACCAGGCTGGCCTCGAACTCAGAAATCCGCTTGCCTCTGCCTCCCAAGTGCTGGGATTACAGGCATGCACCACCACCTGGCTTATATATCAATATGTTAACAGGTTATTTCTTTGCTGTGTTCTTAGTTGTAAATAGAGAATTCAGAAGGATGGTCTGTAGCCAAACTACCTTGAATGCACATGAACTCGTCTTAAAACTAAGCAGGGTCAGGCCTGATTAGAAGAAGGAAGGGAGAATTCAAACGGATGCAAAAAGAAAGAGCACTTATTAAAAAGAAGAGGGACACTTTTTATTTCCCCTCAAGATAATTGAGTGTTTGCTCTCTCCGGCTTTCCTGGGAAAAGAACATCACACTCAGGCTGTGCCTGGCTCTCTGGCACCTGTGCCAGTGCTGTTTGTTGGCTGCTGGTCAGATGGAAGAATTGGTTGTTTCTTTCGGAGGCTCATTTCTGGGGGCGTCTGCCTTAGTTTTTCACAAAAGCCAGGTGATAATAAAAGTACAAACATAGGCCGGGCGGTGGTGGCACACGCCTGTAATCCCAGCACTTGGGAGGCAGAGGCAAGCAGATTTCTGAGTTCGAGGACAGCCTGGTCTACAAAGTGAGTTCCAGGACAGCCAGGGCTATACAGAGAAACCCTGTCTCAAAAAAAAAAAAAAAAAAAAAAAAAAAAAAAAAGTACAAACATGCCTTGTCTTATGCCAAAAAACCAAATTTACAGATACTTAAAGGATATTTGAGCCACCAGTCACAGACCCTCAAGGCCTGCCAGCTGGGAGCCGATCAAGCACATGCTTCCTGTGGTTCAGGAATTCCCCTCACACCCAGCCATCTCCTTGGACCTGACATACCACCGGGCACTGTGACCCCACTCTCTGCAGACTCATTATTAGAAAGTTTTTCCTTATGCAGAGCCAAAAATCTTCTTTGGGCAGTGGTTGCCCTGCTGCCTTGATTCTGCTCTTGAACCTCCTGCCCCCACCAAAAAGTCCATTTCTCCTTGCCTACAATGCCCATGTAGGCTGTTTAGACATTCATAGTCTGGGACCAGGCCCCCACATCTTCACCTCTCCCGGTATGTCAGTGTCTCAGTTTTATCCAGGGCCACGAGAAGGACTAAGATAGGACCCAGCTGTGCAGGGGCTGTGCTCAGCCCAGAAGCAGCAAGGCCCCTGTCACCTCACTCCCGCGTCTCTATTTGTGTTAGTGTAACTGGAGTTAGAGTCAGAGCCTGCCCTCCAGCAGGCCCACCAAGCCAGGCTCAGCCATCTGTCCCAAGACTCTAATTACAGAGACAAGGGACTGTGAAAAGCAGGTTTGTTCAGTAGGACACACTGGTCCAGTGACCCCTCAAGCCTGTCACTGGAGCCCCGACACCTGCTTTAGGTTTAGACGGAGGAGTGAGGGGCAAGAGAGAAGCATGGTTAACTAATCCTGGACTGGGTGTGGTCTCAACGGTCATAGCTTTGGCCTTGCAAGAGGATCCAAAGAGCTTCATATTGATTGACAGGGCAAGTTGGGTGCTCCGTGGTATGGCCCCACCCTCATGGATCAGGTCCCTCAGCTGAGAGGTGGACTGTCCCTTGAAGTTCTCTTGTTCTCGTAATCCAAAGCAACTCAAGAGGAAAAAGGGATAGTGACGTATCTCTAACCTCCTAACCCTGAAAGAGGAGAGCGCTTGAGTGATTAACCTTCCCAGGTAAGCAGGAGACCCACAGTAAAGGAGACAGGCATAAAATGAAGGTCTGTCCTGCTTTTTAGTTATCTTGTGGACTCAAGTGAGACATCTGCGCTTTTTAGCTAAAGCAGCTTCTAAGTACTTGTTCCATTGGTGCTTCCTGGGTCCAGAGTGTCTTCCATGGGTCCTACAGGCCTGGTGTGTCCTCCATGGGTCCTCCTGGCCTGGTGTGTCCTCCATTCGTCCTACAGGCCCGGTGTGTCCTCCATGGGCCTTTTTGGGCCAGTATGGAAGGCTTAGTACATTGTTGGAACCCATTAGGATTTGAACCAGTGCTGTTACTGGGTGGCCTAGTGAGCAACTCCGGAAGTCAAGTCCTCCTCTCTCTGACTGCTGCTTCTTGGGTGCTGTATTCGTTCCCTGTGGGTGTTGTAACAAACCTTCATACCGCGCCTTTTAAAGCTGGAGAGATCCACAGGAAGGCCCAAACGCAAAATCAAGGTTTTGACTTTGTTGTCTTTTATGTGGACATCTGGCAGAAGTGGGGGCCCGCCCGGAAGGAGTGTCCTTTCTTTGCCTTTTTCAGCCTCTGGGGGCTGTTGGTCTTTCTTGACTAGTGGCTTCATTGCTCCAGTCTCTGCCCTCTCTACTTCTCTCTCTTCTGCTTTCTGTGTCAAGTCTCTCTTAGCTTCAGTCCGATGGGTCTCTCTGCACGGTCCAGGCAGGCTGCTCGTCTAAGGCCCGGTAACAGGTTCTATGCATAAAGACTTTTTGTTCCCGCATAAGAGCATATTTACAGGGCCCTTGATTTGAGATTTGTTCAGATTTCTTCTTCTCTATTTTCCTTACATTCTTTTGTTTGTTTGGAAAAATCTTTTTTGTTGTTGGTTTTGGCTTTGGCTTTTGGAGACAGGGTTTCTTTGTGCAGCCCTGGCTGTCCTGGCTGCCCTGGATCTTGCTCTGTAGACCAGGCTAGCCTAGACCTCAGGGATCCACCTTGCTCCACTTCCCAAGACCTGGCATTAAAAGTGTGTACCACCACCACCCAGCTGGGAAATTTTTTTGGATGCCAACAAGTGCTTGCCAAAAGAAGCCTGATATAACTGTCTCCTGAGAGGCTCTGCCAGTGCCTGACAAATACAGAAGTGGGTGCTCTCAACCACTGAACCGAGCACAGGGTCCCCAATGGAGGAGCTAGAGAAAGGACCCAGGAAGCTGAAGGGGTTTGCAGCCCCATAGGAGGAACAACAATATGAACCACCCAGTACCCCCAGAGCTCCCAGGAACTAAACCACCAACCAAGGAGTACACGTGGAGGAACCCATGGCTCCAGCCGCATGTGTCAGAGGGTGCTACAGAGATATGTAGGATGGCCGTGCCAGACATCAATGAGAGGAGAGGCCCTTGGTCCCCTGAAGGCTACTTGCCCCAGTCTAGAGGAATGTCAGGACAGGGAAGCAGGAGTGGGTGGGTTGGTGAGCGGGAAGAGGGGGGATGGGATAGCCGGGTTTTCAGAGGGGAAACGAGGAAAGGGGATGACATTTGAAGTGTAAATAAAGAAAATAATAATTTTTAAAAATTTTTTATTACATTGTGTGTGTGTGTGTGTGTGTGTGTGTGTGTGTGTCCTTTGTCTGCATGTGTCTGTACCACTTGCATACCATCTCTGATACCCTCTGGGGGTGCTTGGAATTGAACCCAGGTCCTATGGAAGAGCCTCCAGTGCAAGATAATCAGAGTCATCCCTGCAGCCCCTAGCAGATGGATATATCTCTATCTTTATCACTCTATCATCTATCTCTATCTATCTATCTATCTATCTATCTATCATCTATCTATCTATCTACTTTTAAGGACTAACCTCAAAGTTTTGACCCTCCTCTCCCGACCAGGCTTCCTGTGCTGAGATTATAGGAATGCTCCAGAGCACCATCCCTGGCCTCTGCTTTCTGGCCTCCATGTTTTCATTCTCCTTCAGCATCCTGGCTGCTGCTCTGCTGGGTGCCTGTGCTGTTCTGATCATCTGCCTCCGTTTAAGGGGGGGTGGGGCCTCTGAGGATTAGGCAGCCCTGGGAAGTGCAGGTCTTTCTGGTATACACCCTCATTTCACCAACATGCTCAGACTTATACGTGGAGTTTTATCAATGGGAAGCAGCCACTGCTGTTAAAATATTCATCAGCCGTTGTTATACTTACAGACAGTCCCCCAGCGAGTGTACTCTGGACAGAGGAGACGGGCCAGGGGAGTTGTATGTCCTTGTAGTTCCTTAATGAACTGAAGAAAATAATTTATTGTCTCAGGGCCCATAGACACATCTCTTTCTATTTTAAAAAATCAGGAAATATTTGTTGAAGACTGTTGTGTGAGCTCCTTTCCCCTCATGCAAAGCCCTGCGGTCTTTTAAATGTGATCCACGGCCTGCTACTGGCTTCTGGGCTCTCTAACTGCAACTCACGCTAACATGGGGCGGTCTAGAGCAAGTGGGTGCTGGCTTTGCCAGGCAGGTGGCGGAGGGAGAGCAGAGGACACGATGGAGGCCTCACAGGGCCTACAGTCTGAGCAGCTCCAGGTTCTGCTTGGTGCTGTCCCTGTTGCTCCCAAGGTCCCAGCCTCACACTCTGCCCAGAGCACCCTTTTGGTCTCTGCTCCTCTCTCAGTCTTTGCTTTGCCAAAGGAGGCCTGCCCAGGGCAGGGAGCCAGGGAGGCGAGGAGGGAGGAGACAGATGAGTCACTCATGTCCCTGCCTCACCTGCAACTGACAAGTCATTTGGCTCTGGGCAAGGTGCTGTACCTTACAAGACCCTTGGACATGCCTTGGGGGGATACCTAGAAAGGCTTCCAGGAGGGACTGGCATTTGAACGGAGCTTCGATGGGTAAGAGATTTAGAGGGGCAAGCAGAGCAGACCTGTGCATTCAAAGAAAACAGAGAGCTACAGCCTCACCAGGGTCTCAGAACAGGGAGCTACAGCCTCACCAGGGACACAGGATGATGTCCAGGGTTCATGGGTGAAGTCTAGGGTCCAGAATGCTGGACCACAGCAGGACTATAAGAATCTGATGTTTGAAAGAGATCTTAGGCCCACGTGGTAAGGAAGATATTCACTGGAGCCTGAAGGGCTTGGTAGGAGCGGGGTGGAGATTTCTGTTCTGGTTTTGCTAGGTAGCTCTGAGGACGGTGACTTTCATTTCCACAAGACTGTTGTAGCTGCTTTGAAACGTCTTCATCTTCATCTTACCTCTGCGATGAGATACCTTTATTAGGCTGAGGGCGTGTCTTCTGCCTCTTCCCAGTTCAAGACGATGCCTCCAGGATTGCTTCCTCACGGGGGTGGGGGTGGTGGGGGTGGGGGTGGGGTGGGGGTGGGGAGGTGTTTCTATACAGTCCCTACCATTTTTCTAGGACCTTCTCCCTCATAGACTCTGAGCCCTTCTATCTAGCGCATTCTGAAGAACCAGAAGCTGAGCACTCCGGGGCACCAGCTCAGCGAACTGTTGACTGCAGAAATGATTGAACGATGATGGTTGTGCCTGCTGGCGTGGTTCTATCTAGAGTCTGGCTTCCTGCTATCCTGTTGCTCTTTTTTATGGTATGTTGCAAGGTATGTTGCAAATGTGGGCCTCTGGGTTTTGTGAGGTATCCCTGCTCCTGGAGTCAGTGTGCTCTGTCAAGCGAGTGCTAGCGAGAACTCAAGAGGCGGGATTTACTGCCCCAGACTCTCTGAGGATGGAGAGGCTGCAGACCTGGCTCCCAGCCTTCTGAACTTCGCTTCATTGTCCTGAACAAGTCATGTGGTCAAACTCTTATTTTTAGTACCTTAGCCTTAACTGCCGGAGTCTGAAGGGCAGCGTGGTACAGGGAAAAGGTTCTGGGCTTGTGGCTCCAGCAGACCAGGTTTTCTGGTTTTGTAAACTTGGGGCTCGCTGTTCGGTTGCTCATTCATCTGATTATCAGGGCATGTTAAAACTGTAGAAAAGGAGAGTCAGTAAATGTTATCTCCCTTTTCTATTAGCTGAAGAGCTATTGTAGAGGAGGGAGAAGATTCTTTGGCTGGCCAGGCGGGGTGGCACACGCCTTTAATCCCAGCCCAGAGGCAGAAGCAGGCAGAACTCTATGAATTTGATGCCAGCTGGGTCTACATAGCAAGTTCCAGCCCAGCCAAGGCTACATAGTAAGAACCTGCCTAGGGGAGGGGAGGTGGCTTGTTTTGTGTTAGAGACTGTTCAGAGCCAAGCTTAATTCCCCCCTAGATTACCATTCATTTCAAACTCCATCTACTCTCCAGCCTCTTGATTTTAAAACCTTGTAAATTATGTGTGTGTGTGTGTGTGTGTGTGTGTGTGTGTGTGTGTTTTCATGTGAGTGCTAGCGCCCTTGGAGGCTAAGGACATTGGTCTCCCTGGAGCTGGAGTTACAGGCAGGTGGGAGCTGGGGATTCAAACACAGGTCCTCTGCAGGGTCATATGCGCTCCTAACTGGTAAGCCAGCCCTCTGGCCCGAGTTTCCTGAATTTTTTCAAGTCCAAAGCATTGGTGATATTTTCATGTTTTATTCTTTTTGTTTGTTTTGTTTTTTGAGACAGTATCGCTGGTCATCATTCCTATCATCATTCATTTCTTCAGTCAAATGGCTGAGCCTGTGCCCTGGAGTGCTCAGCTTCTGGCTTCCAGAGTGAGCTAGGAAGGCTCAGGGCCTACCTGGGAAAAGGTTCCAGAAAAACGGGACAGGCTATATCGAAGTCCCCGGTGACCGAGCAATCCTGGGAGTGCCCTGTAGTTCTCTGTGTAGCCAGGTCTTGAGTTCACAGAGCCTCCTGGCTCTTCCCTCCTATCCCCCTCCCCCACACAGAGTTGGGGGACCTTGGGTTTTATTCTTTCACCAGCTGCTTGTCACTAACTTCTGTGAATCTGGAGATTGCTTCCCTGGCTGGCCCAGGTTACTTCTGAAGGTCTTTCCTTGTTCTGTTGATACTGCCTCTAATGCGTCAACTCAGATCGCTGGGCTCCCTCTCTGGAGAGCCTTGTTCTGGACTTCTGGAACTGTGGGGGTGGGGTGGGGGTAGAGGTCACTGGGAGGAAACAAACAAACAAACAAACAAAACCTCAGCCACTTAGCCGGAGGGCTCTTTGTAGTAGGGAAGGAATCTATAGCCTGGGGAATCTGATGAATTTGCGGAATGTTCATCCTTTTGGCCCTTGGGAAGAAGTATATAGATCTGTTTGCTGCCCGCATGAGAACATGAATGGGTAAGGTTGAATTTTTGCCCTGAACTGGAATTGTCAGTGTGCAATGTCTCCTCGGAGGTGACTTGTGTTAGGGGCCTTCCTTCTGACTTCCTACAGCGAAAAATCAAAATCTTGGGAATTGATTGGCCTTTGTGCACAGAGGCTCTTGGGATACACGGCTTGCCTGAACAAGTGTGGCACAGTGCCCAAGAACCAGCTCTATATTCACACCTGAAGAAGATCACTCCACCTTCTAATATGATTGTGTTCCGAAACTAATTTTCCAAGGCAGTTTCAGTGTTCCCAGCTGTCTGGGCTACAGATCCTTACAGCCTATGTCCGGGAATCATCTCTCTTGTATTTATTCTGCTCAACTTGGTTAGATTCTATACACTTTTATTGGTTGCCTATTATATAAGTTTAATCTGATGTTGAGACCCTCAGGGTATGAGGGAATACATCACCTAGAACTAGAAGTTTCTTTTCTAGCCAGGCTCTCAAGACTTAATGCCCAAGAGTCATGGAATAGTCCTCTGTTCACTGGGAATTGCTGAGTAGATTGGTTTGTGAGCCAGAATTCCTGCCCCAGGCACTGAAGTCTGGATGCTGAGGAGGGCTCTTCAGGAAGGCTCTTAGATGAATCTGCAGGCAGGGATCACAATCTGAACTGAGATTTGGGGAAGAAAATGGAGCTGGGCTGAGGTAACTCAGCGTGTGGATTTTGCCTGAGCTGACTTCAGTCTTGTCTTTGGCCTCTCTCCCCATGCTTAGTGATGGAAATATGCCTTCTGTGCCTGGTGCTCTATCTAGCAAGCTTCTGGACCTTGCTCTTGTGGCCCTTCCCCCCCCCACCCCAGATTAACCTTGACCCTGCCTTGGCTTCTCATAGGACTCTGACTGTCCTTCCTTCTTAGCATGGGGCCAGCGGCAGCACAGACATCCCAAGAGATAGCAGCGGGATAAAGAGATACTAAATAAAGTGACTGGTGTGTCACTTGTCTGGCTCACCTGCTGTAACTGAAATGTTTGCTGAGAGAGGCCTGGGGGACATGGGAATGGAAATGGGGTGCCAGGCTCAGAGCAGGGAGACCACTGAGGTGTCCTCAGAGGAGGGAGAGAGCAAGAACCCTTTAGAACAGGCTGCTCCCTTTCAGATGCTCAGGAGTGCACAGTAAAGATACTCTCAAGAGTACTGTTGACTTAACACTTTGGGGAAATCTGCCAATCAAAGAGCAATACCCCATTATTTTTTATTTTTGAGAGAATGTCTTATGTAGCCCAGGTTGACCATGAAAACTCTATGTATATAAGGATATCCTTGGCTTTCCAATCCTGCTGCCTTCCCTTCTCAGATATTGGGATTACAAGTGCATGCCAACATACCTGGTTATGTCCAGTGCTCGGGCTCAAACCCAGGGCCTCGGTCCTGCTTGACAAGCATTCTACCAACTGGGCGACCCCCCCAGCTGCAATAGTCTCTCTCTCTCTATCTATCAAATTAAGGGATGACGAGCATTTGGCTGGCATGACTCTCCCGCAGATGGAGGGAGTAGGATTGAGATGCCACTCTGGAGGGCATTTTGACTGTATCAGCATTCAAACTCAGCTGGGTTTGGTGCCTACTTGTACTACAAGCAGTGGGAAGTGTACATGTGCCTGTGGGGTCCCGGACTTTTGATTCTATCCTTGACTATATAAGAAATTCAAAGCCAGCCTGGACTACAAACCATCTCCCAGAACCAAACCAAACCAAACCAAGCATCTTTCTGCACTCCTAGGCCAGTGCTAAAAGGAGAGCCCTCAATATGAGACAGGATGTCTATCTCAGCATGGTTTGTAAGACACTGAAAAAAGAACCAGATGTCCCACAGTAGGGTATTATAAAGAATGTTTCTACCTAGAGGACATTATTTTTTTTTTCTGAGACAGGGTTTCTCTGTATAGCCCTGGCTGTCCTGGAACTCACTCTGTAGACCAAGCTGGCCTTGAACTCAGAAATCTACCTGCCTCTGCCTCCCAAATGCTGGGATTAAAGGCGTGCACTGCCACTGCCACCACCACCCGGCTTCCTAGAGGACATTCTTAACTGTAGCAGAATAGTAAAGGTGGACGGGAAACTAGGTTGTAACTCATCTAAAAGATAGGTTCTCAAGTTATGTTGAAAAATGTGTGTTTTCATACAAAAGGAAGGGTAATTAGTACCTTGGAGATTTTAGAGAACATTATCTTATTTCTAAAAGATGAAAAGTTTTCTGCCAGGCACATGTGTTGCTCTTACAATCTGAGAGGGGAAATTTATGTTATTTAAGAGCCGAGAAGCTCAAGCGCTGTTTGGGCGCAGGCACATCGAAAGCTAGCCCAGCACATCGTCTGTCTGTCTTGCTGAGTCCCAGACGGGCAGCGTTTTCGAAGGCAGCATGGTCCTGGGTCCATTTGTGTGGGTATTTATAGAAGCAAAAGCATGGAGGGGGGAGGAAAGAGATTGATTTTTTTTCCCCTTGAACTTTTGAAATTATTTTCTCCACTCCATTTGTAATTGAACCTACGTAGCTATTCTTATTTCTTCCTTTCTTGAGTGCCACGTTAGGCCTAAAAATATTAACTGGCTTAGGATGTGGGTTTTGCTAAAATAATTCCCCTTGAAGTCTTCATGGGGTCCTGGAACGCTTCAACATGAGATTCCCCAAAGACGACTGCCCTCTGGCATCTGCTCTGCCCTGCTATTTGACGCGTTTTGACCTTTCCTGTCTAGCATCCTTAGACTCTCACACTGGGAAGGTTGGGATAATGGACCCCATCAACCATAAAAGGAAGTGACCTGGGGTGGGGGTGTCGCAGGACTGGGCACTGTCTGCTGAAGAGGTTGGTGCAGGGGCCCAATCTGGCATCACCTTATCCTGTAGACGTAACATTAGTCTGCAGAAGAAGAGATCAGAGCCGGGGAGCATCTCGTTAAATATTAATTATAGTGATGCCTTTTGCCACGCATCTTCAGAGAGCTCTGGGCACTCACAGACATTACCTCATCGCTCATCCTCCCAGCGTTACTGGGTGAGAAGTCGACAGGAAGGGCTATGGTCTCTGCGCAGGCGCAGCATGACAAATATTAGATTATTTTATATCCAGGTTGCTAATTGCCCGTCCAGATTTTTCAGTGTATTTCTAATTTAGGTTGTATTTTGTAAGTGTGTATCCGTCCATGAGTGTGCGCGTGTGTGTATGCGTGGGTGTACTGTGTCGAGGTCCGAGGGTAACTTCAGGAGTTGGTTCTTCCCTCTCATCTTGGGGTTTGGGGGTCAAGCTCAGGTCAGCATATATACCTGGCAGGCACGCTTATTTGCTGAGCTATCTCCGTACCCGAGGCTATTTTGAAACAGCGTCTCCTGTCACCTAGGCAGGCCTTGGACTCATGACTTTGAATTCTGATCCACCTGTCTCCACCTCCTAGGTGTTGGGACCACAGTGTATGCTTCAGCGGCCAACGTATGCAGAGCTGGGAGCCCAGAGCGTTAGGCAAGTGCTCTGCGGACTGAACCCCATCTCCAGGGCCCTTCCCCCTCTCTCCTTTGAAACAGGATCTTCCTAGTTTGTAGCCTTGGATGTTCTGGAACTCACAATCCCCCTGACTCAGCCTCCCAAGTATGTTACCAAGTCTGGCGTCCCTAACAAATATTTTGAATCGTTTCTTAGGAGTGGTCAGGACTGGATAGCGGTTGATAAAGGGAAGCTGGGGTTGGGTTGGTATGTCTCCCTCAAAGCTGTTCGCATCCTTCATGAGTAAAATGGCCTCCCTCCACTTTCTCCCACTAACACTTGCTGAGTTTTTATCATGAGCAAGGCAGACTGCTGGGATGATCTGGGAAGTAACATTAAACTATTTACCTGTCAGTGTCTGATGACGTAGCTTCTGTATGTCGTCCCTACTCTCATCCTCATGCCTCAACCTTATTTCACTCCACATACCCTTTGCCTGTCTCTCTCTCTCTCTCTCTCTCTCTCTCTCTCTCTCTCTCACACACACACACACACACACACACACACACACACACACACACACACATTGGGGCAGGGTCTTTACATAGTCTTGTATGTCCTGGAATTCACAATGAAGACCGGGCTGATCTGAGTGCTGGGATTAAAGGCATGCACCCCATACATCCAGCTATCTTTTGTTCCTTAGCCGGGAACAAAAGGTGGGCTAGCCCAGCGCCATCTCCTATGTACTTTCTCTCTGCTAATGTCTTTCTGCCCACCTTTGCAGGACTCCCTCTCCTATGCTGCAGAGATAGGTCCCCTCCTGCACAGGGCCTCCCTGGTATCTCCCCTACTGTGAGTTCTCTGGACTCCTGGACTTCCTACCAGCTGCCCTCCCTTTGTGTATCAGTGGCTCATGCATGCTCCTTGATGACATTGCCAGCTGGTTTTCACCGCAGAGTTAGGCTGGTTGTCTTTATGTCTCTCTTAGTGCCTTGGATACATTGTATATAGATGTATATGGATCGTGATGCTCATAGAGTAAAAGAGCGAAATGGTCACAGTGTCAGGCTAGAGGTCTGTAGTCTGTGCCAAGTCCCAAGTGGTATGAAGGACAGAGGTCACTGAAGGAAGCCCACCTGGCTTGGCCTCCCTCCTTTGATCCCATGTGGCAGCCCTTGCTGCCTACCTGCTTGCTATGCGCATGCCCACGCCATGGTTCTTCATTGTTCCATTGTATCGTTCTCCATTGTTTCATTGTGTAGTAAATATCTTTCTTCTCTCTTGGTGTTTTAGCACAGGTGAGCAGAGACAATGAGAGCCGTTTTAAGGTTATCTTACTTTTTCTTATTTTCCTATTCTTTTTCCACCTCCTGTGCTGGGTAGGCATCCACGATGCACAGGATCCTAAAATTGCAAAGATCTTTACTCGAAGCCTTCTCCGTTCCTGAGGATGAGGGCTCTGATCACTTTGTGCTCCACCTGGGGCAGGCTGCATGAGGCTGGACAGGTTATTTAATCATCCTGTGTCGTCATTTCCCCATCTGTTAAGGGAGGATAATATGCTTGGGGGTGACCTGCTCCTCTGGGCTCCCGTGAGGCTTAGTGGGCTAATGCTCTTGCTATTAATGTCAGCTGAAGATGCCTGGGCAGAACCAGATGGGGGCGAGGTGCTGGGTCCCCACAGAATGGATGCATCCTAGGACCTTGGGTGTTACTGTCTCTGTTGCCCTTGGCACAGAGGAAGCCCATGTGCCACTCAAGAGCCTCTAAGGTTTCCTCCTCCCGCTGGCTCCAGTGGCTGAGGTCTTGAGGATGACAATGGCATCCAGAGGACTTTCGGTCTTGATGCACTGAAAGGAGAGAAGCCAGCCTTGTGTTGATCGCTGCTGCAGCCCAGCATCAGCAGACAGGAGGGTCCAGCCCGGGAGCAGCAGGGGCCTGACCCAGGGACAGTCCGACCGCACCCACATGGCCTCCCCAAGCTTTCCACCCCACCTATTGACGAGCTGGGGGACAATCGGTCATTGGATACTCACATTCCTGTGGCTGCAATCGTGGGAACGTTGGCCCTTTATCTTTAAGGATAGCCTGGGCGCAGTGTCCAGGGATGAAGGAGTGGTGCCGGTGTGGAGAAGGGGCGAGGGATTCAGGCCTTGGAGGAGTCCTTTCAGCTCAGCCTGACTGGTGAGTGGTCGTTTCTCACTCTGAGACAGTTTTCTCTAGACTGCACTCAGAAAGGGAACTGCTTTGCCATTCATTTGTAATATCTACTCCGTTCTTGTGTGTAGACAGCAATAAATATACTATGGAAACAGATTTAAATACATGTATATTTAAATATTCATTTCCAGAGCAGGTTGGTTCTCAAGCATTCTGTATAAAATCTGAGCAGAGCCCCCCCCCTTTTAGTCTTAATGACAAGACAATTATCAAAGTTTCTTCTCAAAGGTATCTGGCAGGTCTCTCTTTTGTGTGTGTGCTGGCAAACACTTGTATCGTTAATCATTTGTATGTAAAAGGCATAATTATCAAATACTTCTGGCACTAAATTTCTCACAGGTTTTCAAAAGTATAGGCTTGCAGAATGTAAATACCTAGAAAGGAGATCTTCAGCTTATCTCCAGGGTCCCTTTGTTTCTGTGTTTGTCGTGGGAATGGGGCGTGGGTGCCATGGGACAGCTGTGAAGGTCGAAGGGCAACTTCGGGAGTTGGTTTTCTCCTTCCATGATGCGGGCTTCAGGGATCAAACTCAGAAAGCACCTTTATCCAGCGCTAACTCCAGATCTCCTATAGCACAATGGTGTCCTCATCAGGTAATGAGTAGGCTTGGGTTACACAGTGACCTGGTGATAGGATGGGAACAGTTTTTATGGGCCCTCTTTCAGGTTCAAACCTCCCCACTCTGTGTCGGTACCTCTTTAGACAGTGTAGACTTTTTTTTTTTTTTTTTTGATTTTTCGAGACAGGGTTTCTCTGTGTAGCCCTGGCTGTCCTGGAACTCACTCTGTAGACCAGGCTGGCCTTGAACTCAGAAATCTGCCTGCCTCTGCCTCCCAAGTGCTGGGATTAAAGGCGTGCGCCACCACCGCCCAGAGACAGTGGAGACTTTTACCTCTGAATTACACATGCAATGGGGGTGGGGGGTCAGTCCACAGTTTGATTGAACTTTGCCCTACACTTTGATCTATCTAATTACAATGAAATTCCTAGTCTTAGAAAAATGCCCCTGCTGTACCAGGGCTGATTCCATGACCTCGACTGCTGGGTAGATCTGACAATCTGCTTTCTGGGCCCTTGAAGTACAGTTCTCTTCAGGGCCGCAATCCTGTGGTCGTGGAACTGGGATGATCAGGAATTCAAGGACATTATCTGCTGCATAGTGATTTCAGAACCAGCCTGGGGTACATGGACTGTCTCAAAAACAAGCAAGCAAACAAACAAAAACCAAAAATAAAGCAGGGTTGGGAGAGAGGGAAGAAGGGAGGGAGGGACGGAGGAAGACTGAAAAATGGGCCGACTTTGCAGACTCATGACTAGCTCACTGTGGGGAAACACTGACACATTTTGGTGTTTTCTGTTTGTTTTGTTTTCTGAGACAGGGTCTCCATGTCTTCCTGGCTGTCCTGGAACTAGCTCTGTAAACCAGGCTGATCTCCAAGTCACTGAGATCCGCCTGTCTCTGCTGTTCAAGTGCTGGGGCTAAAGGCGTGTGCCACCACGCCTGGATTGACAGTAGAATTTTTGACCTGGGAGACTTGGGGCTCCATGGAGTACGTTCTAGGAGAGAGAGAAGGTAGAGGCAGGGATGCGGTGGGTAGGTTTGGGTGGAGGTTATTTGAAGGTGATTAGAAGAAAATGAGGCTGGGTAAGTAGGCCAGTACCCAAAGCAGGAAGCTCTTCTTGTACCCAACTAGGAGTCATTCTTCATCCTGGGGGCAGTAGGGAGCCATTGAATGGTCTCTCATAACCAGGCCTGAGCAGAACTGTATCCAGCGGCGTTAGCCGGCCGTGTGGGCAGGAGTGTGAGGGGAGACTCTCGTTAGTCTTGCTCTGTAACTTTGCCTCAGGGTGTTGATGGATTGAAAACTGCCTTAATGTTTAATTAGGAGGTAATTGCTTTTCTTCTGATGGTCATTGGATTCTGAAAGGGCATGATTATTGTCTAGGGGGAGGCAGATCTAATTTTATAATTGGGAATGTGCAGGAAAACAGACACTGCTTAACAGAAAGGCTTTGTAGGAAACTTCTAGAACAAACTGCTTCCTTCCTTCCCTCCATCCTTTTTAACATTTTCATTCCAGATGTTTGTATTGACTTCACTCCTTAATGATCTGGGGATGCCAGATCCCTTAAAACCGACCACTGGTGGATCCTAAAGCAGGGCTTTTGTTCACTTCTTCCAATTCGTCTTCCCTCTCACTCAGGACTGACCTTGTTAAAGCTCCTGGACAAAGCTCGTCTTCCAAGGATCTGACACACACCAGTGGTGGCTGTGGTGGTGGCTTAGGAAGGAATGTCTTGTGCTTTATTACAGGTCACGTATGTGGTAGATTGTCACTGTTGATTTTTCTGTCCTGGGCATTGGTCAGTTTGCACCATTGGTGCTAGTCACTCAACTCGTATTTACTGAGCATCCGTCTCACCCTGAAGATTCATGTAAACCAGAGAACTAGGGTGTGAGCCTTATTGTCTGTCGAGAACGTGGTCAGTTCTGATGGAGGGAAAGTACTGGATACTTGGGAGCACCTCCTGAAGAGTTGGAGGTATGAAGAGGAACCTAAAAATCAACTGTGGCGGATTAGTAATTGTCTAGAGTTGGTCGAGGACACAGGGACATGGCGCTGCCTAATTGTGAGTCCGGGGCTTGTCTGGGAGCCATGACCTGCTCTGACGCTGCTTGGGTTGGCAGATGCTCAGCTCCGGGGCTGTGCTGAGAAGCAGTGACTGGTGTACTCATAACTCAGTAAGGCTGTCTTGACTGTGGATGTAGCTCAGTGGTGAGAGTGGCTGCCCCAGTGTGTGGGAGGCCCTGGGTTTGAGTCCCAGCCGTACGGAAACACAAGCAGGGCAGGAGCAAGATGGCAATGAACTGCAGCAGTGGGAAGGCTAGACTTGACGATGAAAGCTTCCGACCCGAGAGCAAGAGCGCAGAGGAGCTGGCACCTTCTGGAATGTGAGAGTATTGAGAGAACAAGGAGGCAGGGGAGGGAGCGAGACAGAGAGAGACAGAGACAGAGAGACCAGTTAGGGCCTTAATGGCCTGGAGATTATTATAGTAGCTACCTTTGGTGCTGTGCTTGTACAGGCACAGCATGTTCTGAGTTGTTGCACACATTCCTTCCTTCAAGCACACAACAGCCGCGTGAGACAGGTGCTGTTATTATCAGCACTTTATCAGTGGGGAGTTCGTCTGCTCACAGTCATCCATCTAATGAAGTAGCAGAGCTGAGACAGAAGCCCAGGGCTCCCAGTGAGAGCCTCATAAATCACCCTAAAGTTATGGGGTGACAGAGCTTTATGCAGGAGAATGACAGTCAGATTTACATCTTAGAAGATCACCCCATGATCCACATCCATGTGGTATAGATGAGAGAAAAGCACCGAGGCCGGGGAACCAGGTGCAGCGGTCCACCTCCGAGGCCGTGCGGGCTCTACCATGTGCAGTGTGGTCTGGGAAGTTTGAGGAGGCTCGTTCACAGGAGCCAGAGAGTGGCTGGATTTTGCCGTTGTTCTGTCTTGTTTTGTTTTTCTGTTTGTTTTAGCAAGACCGGAGCTAATACCCAGACCCTTGTGCATGCTAAGCCGGCACTATATCCATGGCCCCCAAACTCTGATGGATGCCCCCTAAACCTGGGTTCTGGGCTTGGGAAGTAGAGTGGGGAGGGACTTTTGTTGCTGTTGATGCAGGTGCCAGGGTCCTGTCCCTGTGTGAGCTTGCTAGTGGCTACTTACGACAGAATAAATCTGCTGCTAGACTAGTGTGCCTTCATTTGGCACATTTGGGCTCTCCAAGGAATCTTTGCTTGATCCCTCCGCAGAAACCTCCCCCATCCTCAGAAGAGGTTTCCTTGCTGCACAGACAGTAAGACCAGACATTAAAGTACACTCTCCAAGGATTTACTGCCCAAACCGGAAACACCTTACACATTAGATCAAATTTGTGTTTCCTGCCTGTCCATGCCCAGTGTAACGAGGGGTTTGGTTCCTCCAGAAGGCAGTGGTTTTGAAGATTATAGTTATATAGGCATATAGCCTATAGTTTAGAGCCCACATTAAGTCAAAGTGCTCGACTTGACAGCAGTTTCTGGAATGCTCTGTGATTTCTGGTTAGTAGTCTTTAACAATTCAGTGAAGAGGGGTGTGGCGGCCTCGTGACTGGCTACCATCCGCCAGTCCCTCTGGTTTTCTCTCCTACAGTGCCTCGCAGGCCTTCAGTTACATGCTCCTTCTCTCCTCCCCATGGCCAAAGCTGGGCACTGCTGAGGCTAGGGGCAGGGCCGAACACTTCACAGGAGCTGGCGTTCTGTATTTCTGAGCCCTATAGTGTGTGGGGAGTCTCTGCATCCCACTGGCACCCTTCCACAGCGCTGCTCTGAACAGCTGTCGTCACCCCGCAGCTGACCCGATTCCCTGAATCGGTCCCTGTAAACTGGGCAGTTCTACAGGAGGGGGGTTTCCGGGCAGAATACTTAATTAGGGCTTAATTAAGACAGCTGGAGTAACCCTTTGGCCTGAACCTTTTGCAGGGTCCTGATTGGCAGATGGCACCTGGCACTCTTGGCTGTCTGACAGCAATCAGGCCTCAAGCAGAAATGAGCCCCATGCCGCCCTGGAGGAGGTGTTTCTCAGATGCCTCATCAGAACGTGTTCTGCATCCTTTTTCTTGAGGATCCCACACTCTGCACTGTATCAGCTAAGAGTGTATTTTACCTTCTCTAGAACAAGGGCAGGGGCCATGACTGGGTAACCTGGGCCCCTGCTATCATCCCAGCACAGACCCCAGTGCAAGAGGGGCTAGACATTGGTGGGGTGGTCACACTGACTTAGAGTCCCCCCTTTTTAACTAAAGATGGCTGAAAACTCTTGAACTAGAATTTGAACCTCAGGGTGTGGACTCAAAACGTGAAGAGTTAAAGCCCTGGCGGGAACCTCATCTGTGGGAAGGTATGGACTTCAGACAAGGGACTTCAGGGTAGAACAAAACCTTGGTGTCACCGGCCATGGGTCACAGGCCTGAGAAGCATGCCTTGGGCCTGGCTCTGGAAGCCATTGTTGATATACCGTGCTGTGATTGTGGCTGGCTTTGATCTGGCAGGATTGGGAGCCCACGTCACTTCCTAGACAGATGCATGGAGTCGCAGCCCAGTCCACTAGAGTGGCGAGCCGTGGCTCTGGGAGCCCTCAGTCTAAATTTCCCAAGCAGTTGTGGGTTTTGATTCTGGCGCTCATGGTATCAGATGTGTTCAGAGGGTTTTGGAAGTTTCCTGGTGCCTAGTAATCTAATAAATCATTTCACAGTAAAAACACAGATCTAGATCTTAGTCCACACTCTACAGTGTGTTCAGATTATTCCCAGATGGTAGTCAATAGTTTTTTCTACTAATGAGAATGAAGACATTCATAATAACTAAGACGTCTGTGGAGAAGGAAGAGACTCTCTCTACTCAGTGCCTAGGGGACACTAGATACCACAGGCTCTAAAGACCTCTGTGCTGAGAAGGTCCCTGCAGACTTCCAGCCTCGCTCCTGGGCCTGCTGTGCACCTGTGTAGCATCAAGCTTCTCCAGTGAAGGCCCTAATCGACAGTCGATCTGTGGATTCCTTACAGGATGGGTTTTGTTGACTTCCTTGTACATATACCTGACCTAGTCAGCTGCATACTTTTTGAAATAGTAAAATGCACAACCTAAAATTTACTTTTTTTCATTTGCTCACGTTGTGTGTGCGTGCACGTGCTCATGTGTGTGTGTGTGAGTGTATACACGCACAAATTCAAGTGGAGGACAGAGAACAGTTTTTAGGAGTCAGTTCTCTCCTCCCACCATGTTAATCCCAAGGGTCAAACTCTTCAGGTTTGGTGGCAGGGGCCTTTACCTGCCGGGCCATTTCCAGCCATAGCTGTTTCAGTGAATACAGTTTGGCGGCGTTTAGATAGACTCGCACTATTATATAATCATTACTGTTATCTAGTTTAAAGTTATCATCATCCCTCAAATAATCCCTGTACCCATTAAGTAGCACTTTCCAGTCCCTCCTTCCTGCCAGGCCCTGGCAGCCACCAGTCTGCTTCCTGTCTCTACGTAGCCTTGCCAACTCTGGACATTAAATATAAATGGGAACCTATAGTATTTTATCTTTTGTGCCTAGCCTCTTTCAACCCACGTGTCTTTAAGATGTATCCGCATCATAACCTGCATCATCCCTTCATCCTGTTTAGCGGCTGAATCCTACTCCATTGTACAGTGATGCCACGATCCATTTATCCGTTTATTCACTCACTGATGCCCTTTGGGGCTGCTTCTGCCATTTGGCTATCATAAATATTACTCCTTGAACATCCGTGTACAGGTTTCTGTTTGAACATTGGTGTTCAGTTCTTTGGGGTGTGTACCCAGGAGGGGACTCGCGCCGAATCAGTATTGTTTTAGTAAGTAACTTCCTGAGAACCCTCCAAACTGTTGCCATCGTCTCTTTGAACCTCGTGCTTCTCTGGGTGCTCTCCTTTCTTCTGTGGCTCTGCAGCCCCTGAAATGGCAGTCCCCCACCAGTCCTCCCAGCTCTGTGCAGTCTACCCCGGTGTGCTCAGTGCTGGCTGTGCTTTGTAATCTCCAGGGTTCCTTTAACAGCATATGTCCACCACTGTGTCTAGCACACCATATGTATTGTGACGTGGAAGAGACTTCCCATTTCACTGACAAGCTGAGTGCTGAAGTAGAACCAGGGAGTGTCAAAGCCTCTGCTCTCGACATGAGGGGTCACTGGGGATGACCTGAGGCCAAGTGGGGGGAGGAGGGTCATCTGTGCTCATGAAACTGCTTGAAAAGTGTAGGTTGCCAGCAAGCGTCCCTTCTGATCTGCTCTGAGTTAGGTGACGTGTTTCTCTCGCTTCAGGGACTGTATGGATTCAGTAACCCCACGGTGTCTCTCTCTGGCATCCTACTGCTTGACATTGCTTCTTGTTTTGTTTTGTGTTTGACACAGGGTTTCTCCGTGTAGCCCTGACTGACCTGAAACTCAGTAGACCAGGCTGGCCTCAAACTTAAAAGATCTGCCTGCCTCTGCCTCCCAAGTGTTGGCAATAAAGGCGTGCGCCACCACTGCCCGGCTTTATCGGGGTTTCTTAAAGGAACCTGCAGAAAGTTGAAATTAGGGTTCAATCTCAGAGGATGAATGTGAAGCGGCCGTGTTTGTTCAGGTGTGTGGTGACTAAGTCCCTGAGTACAGATTTGACTCAGAGAATTAGATAGACAGGTACAACTCCAGGGCTCTCGGAGATGTACACGGGAGAACCCACAATGAGATCTCAGAGTAAATGATATCCGGCGTGACCATGCCAGTACGGATTCCATCTCTGTCCCCCTAGCACCCACACTTTCTAACGTTTCTACATTCCTTTATTGTGCTTAGTGTAATTGGATCCCTACCAGGATATATGAAGGTTGGGGTTTGTTCCCAATGTGTCCCAAGGCCTAGAATAATACCTGGTACAAAAAGATTCTATAGTCTGGATTTTCATACCCAAATTGTAAGTAGGGCTGAGGGGATGGCTCATAAGTCAGATGCTTGTGGTGCGAGCGTGAAGACCCAAGTTCAAATCCCAGCACCCACATAAAAACTGTGGATAGCTGAGTGTGCCTGTAACCCCATCATAGGGAGATGGAGATGCACAGCCCTGTAACATAATCATATTTCCTAGGCTCGTTCACACAAGCCCTTCACAGATAGAACTGAGCTTTGCCTGTAAAGGGGTGTGTCTTGGGTCCTGTGTCTAGCAGCTGGTCATACAGGGGCCTGGTTACAGATCTGTGTACTCTGTTCCTCACCCAGTGAGGACAAGGGGCTTGGCAGCTGCATGTAACTCAACAATGACATTTATCTCCGAGGGCTGCCCCAGGGACCTCAGGACAGCTGAGGTGAAGTGTGGGCCTTACTGGTATTCATGCCAATCCTTTCCCATATCCTTCCCAGGGCTCACTGTCCATCTGATAAGGCCGATGAATTGTGTGACCAACTTCCCATCATCCTCTTGAAGTGGCCTGGGCCCCATTGCTGTCAGGAGAAAGACAGGTCCTGAGCTCCCATCAGTGCTGGCTGCTGCCTCCCTGGGGCTCCCAGAGGGCCACACGGAGGCCATCTGCAGTGAGATAGATAAGAAGCTCAGTTCTTTCTGAGATGCCCAATCTTGTCAGGCAGATGTGAAATCTGAGGCCGTGTGTAGTCCCAAGATACCCTGGACCCGCAAACCCTTGGGATGGCCCCTGCAGCACTGAGGATGATTTGGGGTGATAATGTGAATGGATGTTTTCTGTTTAAACGGTTGCATATGTATTTTTTATGTGACTAGGGGCAAAGCCAGCTAGCCTGACCAAACCTGAGGTTCAGTGAACATCACCGTTTAGGGTGCCACTGTTGTGGGATGTGCCATACCATAGCGTCATTTGCATGTGTACGGTGGGCTGTCGGGATAGTGGTCTGGCAGCTCGCTGACATGGAAAAAGTCAGGAAGGTAGTTTGAGGTCATCGGTCACTTGGGAATGCTGCCATGGATGGTGGTGACCCTAGGTGCTTTCTCAAGAGCCATCTCCCGGTTTTCATTTGCACCTGTTTCAGGGTAAGCTAGCTGAGGATGCTAATGACCAGGGCCTAAGACACTCTAAGTATAAGATGGCAAGTTAGTCACATGACTTACCATCAGCCAGATGGGCACTGGGCCCTGGAAAGGATGTAGGGAAGAGCTGTGCCCAACACTCATGCTCCCACAGGCCAAGGAGACCCGAGAACCAGCCGGGAGCCACTGGTCTCTCTTCAGTCCATGGTAAAACTTCCCTTAGGCCTCTGAAGCCCTATCCTATAAAACAGAAGGTGTTGGGCAAGATGGCTCATGGGAGCACGGGCTAAGAAAGGAAGGTGGAGGACCTACGGGCACGTGGGAAATGAAGCTGCCATCTTGCTTTCCTGGACTGTTTCCATAGCGACAGACCGCATGGTTTGTGAATGGATTCTGTATCAGACCTGTGTTGACTTGATCCTTGAAGGGGAGAGCTAGCAAATTGGGTCCTGGTGGCAGCGGTACCAGATCTGTACAGTATGTACTAGGTGTACCATGTATCACATGGCCTAGGACAGATGCCCCTTCCTTTCTCAGAATGACACTTTCCTAATAAAGTGACATACCAGTCTAAGAAATTTAGCCGGCTATGACACAGCCGCCATGATCTTTCACCAAGTCATGATCACTGTAACGAACCGGAGCTGATATCAATCGATCCATATTTGGGGTGTATATATGAAGCTGGGGATGGTGGTGCACACCGGCCACCCAGGTTTGATTGCTGGAACCCACGTGGTAGAAGGAGAGAACCAACTCTCAAAAGTTGTGCTCTGACCTCCAAACACATGCAGTGACAGTAAAAGAAGAAAGTTAATGATGAGCTTCTCCAAAATATTGATTAATGACTTCTTGTCTTTAGAAGTCTAATAAAGTTATTTTTATTCAGATCTAACCACTGTATTTTAGGCATCCATGTCCTTGTCATTATTCATTTAACAAACACCGCTTGGTGCACATAGCTCTGCTAGCTATGCATGGGTGGTGTGCTCCTCCTCCTCCATTCAGGGATCACATGGTGAGGGGCAGAAAACAAGACCAGATCCACAGCAAGTCAGAAAGTACAGGCAAAAGTGCAGGCGGCTTGGTCCCAGCTAGATAGAGGAGGGCAGGACACTCGAACGAGGTACTGTGATTAGTGTCTTAGGGTTTCATAAGGCAACGCTTATAAAGAAAAACAATCGGGGCTGGCTTAGTTTCACAGGTTCAGTCCATTATCATCATGGCGGGGAACATGACCCCCATGCAGGCAGACATGGGGCTGGAGGAGCTGAGAGTTCTACACCTCAATCCACAGGCAGTAGCAGAGCTGCTGGCAGCCAGGAGGAGGCTTTATGGGGCGCCTCCAGGAGGGGGAGTCTATGGTGATCATTCCTAGTCAATCCACCACAATTAGGGATCCAGTGAGACATTCTAGGCCAGCAGCCAGGAAACTGTCCTGACTGTGGCAAGGCCTGAGCTTTGTCCTGAAGGTCAAATCTAATTAGAATTAGTTCCAGAGGAGCGCCAGGAGGCATGAACAGAGGGCCTGCGGAGGGATAAAGAGGTCAGAGGATTATGGGATAGAAGTGGAAGGCCACAGCTTCCCTCAGCCACTTGAAGGTCTTTATCCTGTCCAGGCCTGTTTGTCTTCAAGTTAGCTCATGAACCTGTAGGTAAAAAAATGTTAGTTTCTCCTCACTAGGAGAAACTCCCCCTAAAAGCTTGTGCATTGAAGCCTTCATTGCTAGCTGGTGGTATTTTTTTCAAGTGATTGGGTCTTTCTTTTTTCCCCCAAAGATTTATTTATCATTATATGTAAGTATACTGGAGCTGTCTTCAGACACTCCAGAAGAGGGAGGACGTTGGATCTCATTACGAATGGTTGTGAGCCACCATGTGGTTACTGGGATTTGAACTCAGGACCTTTGGAAGAACAGTCAGTGCTCTTAACCACTGAGCCATATCTCCAGGCCCAAGTAATTGGGTCTTAAGGGCTCCAACCTAATCAATGAATTAATCCCTTGATGGATTCATTGGCATTATTGGAAGGTGGAAGCTATTTGGGCTAAGTCGTCACTAGAGGAGTGCTCTGGAAAGCTGGACTTTGTGAGGAAAACAATTGTCATGCCCTCTGCTACGGCCATGTTCTGTGTTGTCACAGACTCAGCAACAGAGCCTGCCAACCATGGACTAGAAACTGAGCCCAAACCCTTCCTCTCTCAAGATGTATTCTTGGGTGAGTTATCAGAGTCACAGGAAACTATCCACCCTTTCCCCCCAAATTTGTCCCGAGAGCAGTCTTTTTGGTAGAAGATAGTGTGATATACATGCATAAAACTTGGGATGTATGGATAATAACAGGATGGTGGCATTTTAGATCTATAGAGAAATTCCTGGTGATATTAGCAGAGGAAAACCAGGCTTTGTGACTTCTGAACAGAGAGCAAAACAGGTCACCCAGGGCTGGGCTTATCACTCTCCTTAGGAATCCCTAATGAGCATTCTCAGGTCCCACCTATCGCCTGCTGTACCAGTTCTTCCTAGACTGTACTTCTCTCCATTTTGTGTTTTAAAAAATGACTATATGTGTGTGTGTATACATATGTAGTCATTTTTTATAATATATATAAACAATTCATGTGTATGGGTGTTTTGCCTGTGTACATGTCTGCACCACGTGTGTACCTGATTCTTGTGGACGTGGCTGGAGTTAGAGGTGGTTGTACGTCTCTGGAACCAAACCTGGGTCTTCTGGAAGAGCAGGAAGAGCTGTTAACTGTTGAGCCATCTCTGCATCCTACCTGCCTCCCCCTCTCCCTCTCTCCTCTCCATCCCTCCTCTCTCTGTCCCTATCATCTATCCCTGTCTCTCCACCCCATCTCTATCCCCCTCCCCTTCCCTCTCCCCCCCATCTCCTCACCTCCCTTTTCTCTATCCGTCTTTTCTCCATCCCCCATCTCTCCACCTCTTCTCTTTACCCCCCTCTTCATTCTTCTCACCATGCACCTTTTCTCCATCCCTGTCTCCTTTCATGTCTTGTTTAATTTATTCCCCAACAAGTCAAACATTGCAGCAAATATTGTAATTTTATTGTAATATTTAAGCAAAATATTTCTATTTTTCTTTTTAAAATGATATATAATGACATGGTATTTCTATGTTGAGGTTCAAAACAAGGAAATCGGGTTACATGTAACAAATGACCCACAGTTTACAATGTAACCATTTATATTATTCTCTTGTTTCTATTTCTATGATAAGATATATTGACAATTTTTCTCAAATTGAAATTTTATTAAGTTAGGATAAATCCAACTTAATTATTCTATATACTCTTTATAATGTACTGCTATTGGAGTTTGTTAGCAATTGTAAAATTTTAAAACCTTAAGAGTAATTTTATAAAGGAAAGGAATAGGCTCAAAGTACATGATAAACTTGCATGAAAATGGCTTTAGGAAACCATGTATAATAAAAATGTAAAGGTTAAAAACACATAGTAATTTAAAAAGAATAATAATTTTAAGTGCACATGGAAGCAGAGAGAGTAATAAAATGAACTCTAGCATTTCTCAAATTGAGGAATTATTAATTTCTTACTTGGATCTTATTTCAGAATTGTGCGAGTGATTCATGAGTAAAATTGATCTCTGTATCCTTTTTTAATTATACTCTTGGTTTGATTTTAAACTCAGGGTTAGCTTTGGCTCAGTAAGATAGCCTGGTTATATGCTCTCATTTTCTCTGTTGAAGAACGGTTATTTTTGTTTTTGTTTTTGTTTTTAATTCTGAGGACAGAGTCCTTACAGTTTTCATTTTGTTGTTATTTCTAGCTCTTTGTATGGGGATTCGGTCTTTGTGGAGCAAAAGATTAAAGAAGTTCATGGAAACCGTAGAATAAGCGAACCAAGGCATTACTGCCTTGCCGGGTCCCTTTGCCATGGCACAGAGCGCAGTTTGAGAGATGGCCTCCCTCTCCTGACCTGCATGGAGTGGTGTGTGTGTGTGTGTGTGTGTGTGTGTGTGTGTGTGTGTGTTTATACATGTGCACACAAACCATAGACAATGTATGTACAGGTGCTCATGGAGGACAGAGGGTATTGGATCTCTTGGAACTGAGTTATGGATGGTTGTGAGCCACCTGACGTGGGTTCTAGAAACCTAACCAGGCCCTCTGCAAGGACAGGAGGAACTTCTAACTGCTGAGCACTCTCTCCAGCCCCAATGTTGCCCACCCTGGCCCCCAGTGACTGTGTTCTCACTGAAGGGGGTCTTTTATGCTACAAGCAGCAGGCTGAGCACATCCAGGAAAGAGCAGAATCAATTTCTCAGTCCCCCCTCCCCCGCATCTCCCTGTCTTACATTGTCCCTCAAGGACCCCACTTGGAAGGTGTCTTCCATGATCAAGGGGAGTTCTCACCAGTATTCATTTACATGGCAGAGGTTGGTAGGGACACCTTGGAAGACATCGTTTTATGAAGTTGACATTGTTACCCAGGAATCGGCTTGTCTGGATTTCAGGGCCAACCAGAATGATGCATTCCTAGTAGGGAGCCTGCTGCAGCGTGCCTGGGAATAGTATTCATTCATCATGATTCATCTTACTAGACTAACTTATGACACAGGTTTGTGGATTTTTCTTGCTGTCATACAAAACCATATGAATGTGGTCTCAGTGATATTTTAATGCTCTGCCTTTTTCTGTCTTCATGTTAGTTCTGTTCACTCAGGGACTGACACATTCACTTGCTCAACCAGCATTTATTATGGTGACAGATCCTAAGAGCAAACAGAGGTCACGGGTCTTGGGCTCAAATCGATGATGGGAAGAAGGAAGAAAATGATGAGGGCAAGAAACTAAGCTAGTATAAGATCTCACTCAGGTTGAGAAGTCACAGAACGGGGCTGGAGAGATGACTCAATGGTTAAAAGCACTGGCTGCTCTTCCAGAGGACTCGGGTTCAATTCCCAGCACCCACGGGGCTGGTCACAACTGTTTGTTAAGTTCCAGGGGATCCAAGGCCTCTTCCGGCCTATGCAGGCACCAGGCACATATGTGTGCAAAGACATACATGCAGGCAAAACACTCATACACCCAGACACAAGATAAAATAAAAATTGTTTTTAAAAGATTTATTTATTTATTTTATGCCTATGAGTACACCCTCGCTGTCTTTAGACACACCGGAAAAGGGCATTGGATCTCATTACAATCGGTTATGAGCCACCATGTGGTTGCTGGGAATTGAACTCAGGACCTCTGGAAGAGCAGCCAGTGCTCTTAATCATTGAGCCATCTCTCCAGCCCCAATAAAACTTTTTTTAAAAGAAAGAAAGTCGGGCGTGGTGGCGCACGCCTATAATCCCAGCACTTGGGAGGCAGAGGCAGGTGGATTTCTGAGTTCGAGGCCAGTTTGGTCTACAGAGTGAGTTCCAGGACAGCCAGGACTACACAGAGAAACCCTGTCTCGAAAAACCAAAAAAAAAAAAAAAAAAAAAAAAGAAAAGAAAGAAAGAAAGATCACAGAATAACCTAGGTGTCTATACAATTTGAAGTCTTAAATACCATTTGCAAAAGTTTTACGTTCCCTGAGGAGGAGAATGATGTTGTGCTGTAAGGGAAGCCTAGGGGCTGGGGAGGAGGCTCGGGTGCAGGAGCTTGATGGGCAGGCCTGGCCCTGAATCCCATGCCTGGAACCCACATAGAGGTGGAGGAAGAGAACTGACTCCACAGAGTTGTCCCATGACCTCCATGAGAGCACCATGGTGTGCACACACAATAACAACAACAACAACAACAACAACAACAATAATCAGAAAATACAAGCCCAATCTCTTTCAGATGATTATCCTCTTTTTTTTTGGTTTGTTTTTTGTTTTGTTTTGTTTTATTTTTTCAAGACAGGGATTCTCTGTATAGCCCTGGCTGTCCTGGAACTCCTTTTTTTTTTTTTTTTTTTTGTTTTGTTTTGTTTTGTTTTTTAGAGACAGGGTTTCTCTGTGTAGTTCGGGCTGTCCTGGAACTAACTTTGTAGACCAGGCTGGCCTCGAACTCAGAAATCCGCCTGCCTCTGCCTCCCAAGTGCTGGGATTAAAGGCGTGCGCCACCACCACCCGGCCTCCTTTTTGTTTTTTAAAAACAGATTTTAAGTTAACTTCTTTTCTTTGCAACTCAAGAACTTAGTATGTGAGAAGCCTCCCTTGAAGAACCGCTGAGAATTGTTTTGTGTGTCCTTTATATTTGAAATGCATTTTTCAGCTCAAGAAATTAGCTTATGATTTTTGCATTTCTTTGCTGTTTTTTCTCTTCTAATCCCTGTTGTTTGCAAGCGGAGCATCCTCCTCCTCTTCCTCCTCTTCCTCTTCCTCCTCTTCTTCTTCCTCCTCTTCCTCTTCCTCCTCTGGCAGCCCGCTTGAATTGCTATCCAGTTTTAAAGAATGTCACAGAAGCCGGTTTTGCCCTTCAGTTTCTCTCTCTTCCTTTGCTCCCTCTTCCCACCTGTCCTTTTGGGAAATATTTCGGAAGAGCATGCCCTTTTGTACTCTGTTCATTCCATAGAGCCAGGAACGGGTTCTGTTTGGGAATTGGGCTATTTAAGGGGTGTATGTGCACGAGCGGGTGGTAGCCAGAGAGGACTAGTGTAAAGCAACCCTGGGCCACGAAGATCTGCTGGAGGAACTAAGGATGCTCAGCCTGGAGCAGAGGAGAGCCAAAGACAGGTGTCTAGGTTTGGATCTGGAAGGCTATATATAGAAGAAGGATGAGTGTGTGTGTGTGTGTGTGTGTGTGTGTGTGTGTGTGTGTGTAGAGAGAGAGAGAGAGAGAGAGAGAGAGAGAGAGAGAGGATGTGTCCGAGGGCGACACTACTGCAGGAGACCAAAGCTACTGAGGTGTGGAATTCAGCTGCAGGCAAAGGCACTTTCGAGCAAGGCATCGGGGCCAACAGTGAAGGATGGAACCATTAGAGGCTAGATGACTCTTGGCATTGGGGTTTTAGCGGAGGTTCTAAATGTTTGAGGATTATCTGCATCTTCCTTTGTTCCATTAGCCCCGCATCACAGGCAGATATTAGAGCCATTAGCAGGTCATTCCCCTGACTTTAAATGGACCTGCTTGGACCCTGCTGAGTCAGGGGCACTTTTAATGGCTCCATTGATGTAACCATCTGACTGGTCTTTGGAGATCCCTAGACCAAGGCACGGGCTTACCCACAGTCCAGATATGTAATGCAAATTAATTATTCTAATTAGAGTCATATACATTTATAGAAATCAGTTAGCTAAACTCTATCTGGCAGCAGCTTAACAGTCTTGGTAACTGCTGCAGTTGGATACCTTCAGTATGGGAAGCAAAGGCTTGCTGGTCTTCCGTTCTTGTGGGTATAAGTGAGAGTTCAGAAAATTCTGCAGTCTCCAGAGACTAGAGCCAGGTGAGAGATTTCACATCTGGGTTTCTTGGTTCCTTCAGAACTTTCCACTGATCAAGATGATATAGGGATTCAAATGTAAAACAGAAGGCAACAGGTCTCCTGGCTCCTAGAGCTAACGGAGGCACCAGCTGCGTGGCCGGAAGGAATTGCAGAAGTCTTCTGACCCTGCTCTTAGAAGTTTTTCTCTACTCCATTACAGAATCTCCTGTACAGTCATGCAAATATGCAGCTGCTGCTTAAGTCCTTTCATGGATCAGAATATTAATTTTTAAGAAAACCTATTCCACCCTTGGAGCATTGTGAATGGAAGCCCCCCCCCCTCTTGTTTCTCCGTTAATCCTGGCTCTCCACCCTCAGTCATGAGGAATGTGTGCGGTTCAGATAGTAGCCTTTCGGCGATTTGTGGACCATGATGGTATAGGCCACCTCCAAGTTTTATCTAATGAGCATTTTCAGACTGCCCTCCTTCCCCCTTTCCATGCTGGGACTGGAGTCCAGAGTCTTGCTTGCGTCAGGCGTCTGTCCTGGCCCAGCTTTCTCTGACTCTCGGGGCGTTAATCACACAGCCTGACTTTTTTTTTTTTTTTTTGCCACTCACTTCACACCCTTACTGCTGCCTCCCTTCCCACTTGCCTGTCACACAGTCCCTCCCCCAACCCCTCCCCCTCTCCTCTGAGGGGTTGGAGCTGTCCCCTCTAGGAAACCACCCCACCCCACCCCTGCCCACAGCATGTCAAGTCTCTGCAGGACTAGGCACATCCTTTCCCACTAAGGCCAGACAGGGCTGCCCAGTTAGGAGAATGAACTCCACAGACAGGCAACAGAGTCAGGGACAGCCCCCCCCCATACACACACACACACACACACACACACACACACACAACGTGGCTTGATCTTAAGCCTCCTTACCATCCTAGGTCCTTGAAATTTTGATCCCCTCAAAAAAAGATAGACCCAATTCTATCCATATCCTATAACTTGCTTGCTAGCTTGATCCCCTAGACGAACTCACAGGCAATTGCCTTTGGAAACAATATCCTGGGGACTTGACTGCACATTTGCTTTCTTGCCTCTGCATTGTCAGGAGTCTAAGACTCACATTCCTTTTCCTCTACTGTAAGGGTCACAGAAATCCAGTGTGATTTTTGTGTCTGCAGCAGGGGAACATTTAAATAAGCTTTATTATAACAGAGTGCTTGGAAGGAAGCAAGGAAGACAGACATTCCAGTAGAAAAACAGAGGCCGGGCTGGAGATAGGGCGCAGAAACAGCAACAAAGTAACAACCAGTAAACTCGAACAAGCAGGGCCCATGAGAAAGGGTCAGAGGAACCTAACTGCAGTGAGCCTTTGTGTGGGAAAATGAGCATGACGCATTTACACTGTAAGATTGCAGATCTCTGTGAGTTCGAGGCCAGCTAGGGCTACATAGTGAGACCCCCGTATTTAAAAAAAAAAGAAGTGCAAGGGGCATAACATGATTGTGTTTTTATGGAAACCATACTTTAATATATGAAATATGGATTTCTATGAATGTAGGTGGGAGTTAGCGTATTGCTAACCAGTGTTGATCATATGGACCTCTGAGGCAACGCTTGATGTGGGGCGGATAGTTTAGGTTATTTTAATGTGATGGTGTGATATTTTCTCTTGTTTTTATTTTATTTTTTTCAGAGTACATTTGAACCAATAGCCAAGCATAATTTTCTCCATTGTATTAGGACATGTTCTTAAGTGATAAGTTGGGTGTTTGTGAGAGTATGAATATTTATGGTTTACCTTCCTTTAGAAATGTCCCAGTTGTTTATTTTTATTTTATGTATATGGGCATGTTTTGTCCGAATGTATATCTATGCACTACATGTGTGCAGTGCTTGCAGAGGCCAGTAGAGGGTGACATCCCCTGGAACTGGAGTTATAGAACGTTCTAAGATGCCATGTGGGTACCGGAACCAATCCTGTATCCTCCGAGGAGCAGCCAGTGCTTTTAGCTACTGAGCCCCTAAGGAAACAAGTATTTAAGAATTAGGTGCTGTTTTCACCACGTTGACATTTTTAAAAATTAATGTTTACACTAAGCCCTTTTGGGCAGAAATGTGTATTGGTGCGTTCTTGGAAGAAGCGTAGACCTCAGATTTTTTTCTAATGAAGATATTCTAGCAGGGTGTGGTGACACACGCCTTTAATCCCAGCACTTGGGAGGCAGAGGCAACATTCTTTCTTTGAATTTTAGGCTAGTCTTATGTACATAGTTCCAGGACAGCAAGGGTTATATAAAGAGACCTTGTCTCAAAACAATAACCAAACATAGAGTGTATGCTTAGAGAATTTCACTGCTACCAGTTTATCTTAAACATATCTGATGAGTGATCATTTGTCATGAATAAGGTTTTCTTTGCAAAGCTCTGTGCATGTGTATGTGTGTGTGTGTGTGTACACATATGCATGTGTATGCATGATTATGCATGCAGGGGGCTGAGGTCAAAGTTTATGTTATACTTTGTTTTTCTCCATGTTATTCTTTGAGACAAGGTTTCTCACGGAACCTGGAGCTCAGCAATGTGTAGGTGGCCACTGGCCAGTGAGCCCCAGGGATGCTCCTGTCTCTGCTTGCCTCGACACTCGGTCCTTTCCATGGGTGCTCAGCTCAAGGCTTTTATGGCAAGCACTTTACCAAAGAACCCACCTCCATAGTTCTGCAAAGATTTTGCAAAAGTGAAAATTGGAAACAACACAAACGTGTGGGCCTTGGCAGACAGGGCAGAGGGGGTGACCTTTTTGTTCCTGCCCTTCAGGAGGGCCACGGCCTTCTCCGTGGTATTGAAGACACCAGTAAACTGTACACCCCCATGACCCCATTTGATGTGGGGATCTTGCTCCCGGAGGCTGGTGACCCTCCTCCCACTGATGACAAGTTTCCCGTTCTCGGTCTTGACTGCCCCGTGGAACCTGTGGCTGAGGTCAGTGAAGGCCACCGTGTCCACTTTGGCAGAGCTGGGGGCAGCTGTGGTGGCCAGGTGCCCAGTCTGTTCACTTCTGCCACCGCGTCTCAGCTGGTGTGTCACAGGACGCCGGGGCTGTCTCGGGGATGCGGAGGTTCGCAGAGCCTAGAATTCATGTTTTATGGCAGCCTGTGCCCACGCTCAGCTTTGTCCATCAGTTTGTTATTTGTGCCATTTATTAAAAAGCAGATGCCTCCAGGTTTTCAGTTATTCCGTTTGGATATCCTGTGCTCATTTGGATGTGCCTTGGCAACCCTCTCTCCCTGCACCTGTGCGAGATGCCCCACTGTTGTTGTGTTTATCTAGTTTATGTATCTGAGTACACTGTAGCTGTCTTTAGACACACCAGAAGAGGGGGTCAGATCTCATTACGGATGGTTGTGAGCCACCATGTGGTTGCTGGGATTTGAACTCAGGACCTTCAAAAGAGCAGTCAGGGTTCTTAACCACTGAGCAATCTTACCAGCCCTGTTATTGTTTTGTTTTGTTTTGTTTTGTTTTGTTTTGTTTTGTTTTGTTTTGTTTTGTTTTGTTTGAGACAGGGCTTCTCTGTATAGCCCTGGCTGTCCTGGAACTCGCTCTGTAGACCAGGCTGGTCTCAAACTCACAGAGATCTACCTGCATCTGACTCCTGAGTGCTAGGACTAAAGGCGTACGCCACCACTGCCCAGACCTGATCATTATTTTTAAGAATACTCACTTTTCATTTGTCACGGGGAAGGCTGAACTTTCACCTCACCGAGGCGTCTCCGTCAGAACTGGTGTTTGTATTATGCCGGTCCTACCGAGCAGACTTCCCTTCTTTATGCTCTAAAACAGCAGAAATACCATCGGGGAAAATCAAAATGGCTAAGTGCAAATTGTACCCTGCAGTGGATCCTGGCATAGAGAAGGAACATTGGAGAGACCGATGAGATTTTAATATTGCCTGCAATTTGCAGTCTGGTAAATAGTATTGTACTGATGTTAATGTCTTAATTTTGCAGAAAAAAATATATTAAAGGTTATGTAAGATGCTATTTTCCAGCACACTGAGTGCAGGGCAGATGGCGACTCTGTGTTCTTTACAATGTTTCATACGTCCCAAATTACTCCTAAATAAAAAGTGAGGCGTGTGTGTGTGTGTGTGTGTGTGTGTGTGTGTGTCGGAAAACAAGACTGAGGTAATTCACTCGGATGAACCTCCTCGTGCAGATTGTAAAAACTCACCTTTGACCTGTCTGTTTTGGGAATTGAGTGGGGCAGTGGAGTTCTTTTAAAAAAATCTCTGTGGTGACTGGCCTTTTAGATTTCCTGATCTTTCTGGGGTCATCTCAGATGGCTTATTTTTTTTAATCTTAATAATTCTCCTTGTCTTCTAGGTTCTCTTGAGCAATTGTGTAGTGTTTAAACAGCATAATCTTTTATGATTCATTTTTATTTGCTTTGTATCCAATTTTATTTTCCACTGCTGTACTTTTTCCACTTTGTGCAGTTATTTATTGGGTTATCGTGAAATTACTTTGGTGAATTGAGACCCGTGTTTTAAAGAAGTGAAATAGATTAGACAATAGAAATGTCAATACATATTGATTTACGAAGCATTAATCGGCAAGCACGTATCTCTTTTCTTGGCAACCTGGCGACATTTATCAAAGCACAAATGCGTGTGACCTTTGACCTATCATCAGGGAATGTTATCCAGATGTATAACTGCATACATGCAGAAATGATGTACGTACTCTGTAACTCACTGAGTATTGTTTATAACAGCAAAAGACTGGCAATAACCCAAATGTTTATCAGCAGAGAACTCCCTTTTAGATTGCAGTACAGTCCACACAGGGAAGCAATCAGTTGTCAGAAAGAGTGAAGACTGACTCTATGTCCTGCTGTAGAAAGATGACAGGGGTGCATACTCAGGACAAGCACAGAGGCCTGGTGCCGTCAGAACAGTGCGTGTGGCGTGCTGCCCCTCGCAGGAAGATGAACTACAGCATCTTTGTTTGCATTTACTTGCACGACTATGAAGAAACTCAGGAGCAAGGATGGTATGGGCTCACATCTGGGAGGAGGGACCACTCTCTGAATAGGTATTTGATTTTACCATGGTCAGAATACTTAGGGGTTACCATCTTAATCATTTTTTTCCAAGACAGAGTCTCCGGCCCAGGTTGGCCTGAAACTTGCCATATAGTTGAAGACAGCCCTTCGGCTTCTGATCCTCCTGCCTCCACCTCCTGACTCCTGGATTACAGGACTGTTCCATCATGCCGCATTAATGAGGGGCTGGGAGTTAAAGCCAAGGCTTCTTGCATGCCAAGCAAACGGCCTACCAAGCTGAGGGCCATCCCTCTCTACACCGTCACACAACATCTAGCTCACAGTACAATGCCTGTATCTCCTCTTTTATAGGCTGGTATGGAAGTGTGCAGGTGAATTGCCTATTTAAAAGTTAAACATAAATCATTGAGCAAAACCCAAGAATTTACCCAATCACGGGAGTAAAAGTACTACCGTGGGCCAGAGAGGTGTCTCAGGGAAGCACTGCCTGCTCCTCCAGAGGACATAGGTCTGATCTCAACACCCTCATGGCAACTCACAACCTTCTCGAACTCCAGTTCAGGGAATCTAACGCTCTTCCGGCCTCTACAGGCATAAAGGCACGCATGTATTGAGTACACACAGGAACACAAAATACTCCTACAGGTAAAATGAAACAAATATTTTTTAAAATTTATTTATTATTATTTATATGAGTACACTGTAGCTGTCTTCAGACACACACCAGAAGAGGGCATCAGATCCCATTACAGATGGTTGTGAGCCACCATGTGGTTGCTGGGAGTTGAACTCAGCACCTCCAGAAGAGCAGTCAGTGCTCTTAACCACTGAGCCATCTCTCCAGCCCAATAAATGTTTACTGTTGTTGTTGTTGTTGTTGTTGTTGTTGTTTTTTAAGAAAAGGAATTCACGTCAGGTGTAATGGTGCATACTTGTAATCCAGCACTTGGAGGCTGAGGCAGGAGGTTCATGAGTTCAAGACCAGCTTGGGTACATAGCAAAACCTTATCTCAAAGTAACAAAACAAGCAGAAAACTCCAGACAGAAAAACACTGCCACATGCTAGCAGGGCCTGGGGGCAACTCAATTGTGAAAGCTTACCTTTTGTAAATTCCCTCATCCTTCTGTGTGAGATGCAGAGGCATTCTGCTCACCACAAACCTGGACTCTTCAGGCAAGGGATGCCGAAGTGTTTGTTCTGTGGACTGTGAAGAGCTCAGCTAGGAGGGGAGCCAGTTAACTTGCACAGTGGGTCTGCAGATGGGCAGGCGTGGGTGTGGCGAGTCCTCATTACAGGCTTGGGTTCGTCTCCTAAGAACATTCTTCTTTCCTTCATTCCATCTAGGTAAATGGAAGAGCTGGAGAGCAGTTTCTCCCAGACTCGGAAAGCACACAGAATAGAGCAGATGGTGGCCAGGTGGCTTCGGCGTTCCCGGGACAGCTCGGCCCGGTAAGGCTCCTGCGCTGGCAGAGGGTCCTGTTGGTAGGGGTTTGGTGTTCCTGTGGGAGGAAGCGCCCATCCTGGAAGGACCTGGGGCGTCCTTCCTGTCCCTGGCTGGCTTTGATCATCTGCCCTGTGCAGAGAGATGCAACAGGTAACTCAGCCAGCAGACTGAGTGGGGTGCCTTTTCTTATACCCTCTCCCCAACACATACACAGTCACACCCACCCCAAACACACACACACACACACACACACACACACACACACACACACACACATGTTCACATAGACATCATCATGTTTACATATGTCTCATACACACATGTATGCACTTTCTGGTCACTTAGTGTGAGCGTTTATAGTCTTTCTGTGTCCTCGTGTCCTGGAGCCGTTTCTTTCCCATAGCCCCTATTTCGTTCCGAACAAAGATGATATCAAACACAGATCTGATATGGCTGCTACAAGACAACTTTAAAATAAAATTTCAAAGCCTTTGTTTTCGCCCGGGATCTTCCCATCTGGCACTGCCACAGAGCTGGAGTGGCAGGTGCCAGGTGTTACTGGGACGCATGCCCTGCAGGAGCCAGGACAGCTGTTCTGCTGACAGCCGACAAACTCGCTACGGGCTGTGCTGCCTGAGCTTGGGTTCTGAGCCCCACTACGGAGGAGAGAGAAGACCTGTAGAATCAGCCCCATTTTACAGAGAGGGGCTTCAGAATGACTCGTTTAAGGCCACTCCCTCCCTAATTCAAAGACCTTTGATGGCCTCCGTTTTGTAAATGTGTGGGCATTTTGCATGCATGTATGTCTGTAGAGTGTACATGCAGTGCCTTCAGTGGCCAGAAAGGAGCCTGGTCAGATCCCTTGGAGCTGGAGTCCTAAAAACAAAAAAATCTAAGTGTGGTGGCGCATGCTTTAATCCAGCACAGGAGCTTGGCTGAAGCACTGGGACTTCTGTGAAGACGTGCCCGGTCCTCAGTGACAATGGACATCTCAGTGGCCCTGTAGAATAAACTCAGTGACAATGGACATCTCAGTGGCCGCACTGTGGGCGTCGCGCTCCACCTGGTGTGGAACTCACTGAGCGCATTCCTTCTGCCTCCACCTCCTGTGAGACCAGCAAAATTGCTATCTGTAGCCCAGAGGTGGCTGAGTCACGGGCGCATTGCAGGTAGCCAGAGTGAGTAATGAGTGACAGGTGGTTCCCGTGGAGGTTCTGTGATCTTAGCCCCATGGGATTCCACTCACTGAGAAGCTGTCTTTCTGGGTCCCACTCTGTGCTGCCTAGCTTTATGTCAACTAGAGAAGAGGGAACGTCAGCTAAGAAAGCACCTCCATGGGATGGGGCTGTAGGCAAGCCTGTAGGGCATTTTCTTAGTGATGGATGGAGGAGGACCCAGCCCATTGCAGGTGGTAGGTGGGTTCTGCCTGGGGCTGGGCTGGCGGTCCTTGGTTCTATAAGAACAGTGATATGAGAGCATAAATCAAATAAACCCTTTCCTCTCCAGTTTGCTTCTGGTCATGATGTTACATCACTGCAGTAGTAACCCTAAGACACGGTCCCTCCCACCCGCCTTGTTCACTACGTATAGTAAGCACATAATATTGGTTAAAGGCAGACAATTCCCGCAGAAGAGAGACCCATTTAGCTCGTCTTTGATTTGGGGCTCATAACCTCCTACTTCTTTCACAAGTGTACACGGAAGGCAACCAACCTCTAGAAAGTTCTCTCCCCATATCCCTCTTCATCACCTACTGTGAAACTCCACCATTCAAAGCAGACAGTTCAGTAATTTTTAGTATATATTTGCATAGACCCAGGTTTGTGTGACTGTCACCATAACTCCATTTCCAAATGCTGGCAGTCACAAGGATCCCTCCCCACTTCCTCTCCCCCTCCCCCTCCCCTTCCAACCTCCCTCCCCTCCTCCCCTTCTTCTTCCCCACTGCTCCCTCCCAACCCAGCATTCATTTAGAAACTGCTCCTCACTCGTTCCAGCTGCTTCCCGCCTCCACGGATATGCTTGCTTAGCTATTTCTCATAAATGGAGCCACTCATTTGAGGAGCATTGTGCATGGCTCCTTCCACTTTACATCCATTCCAGTCCGTGGCGTGATAGCGTGAATCAGTATGTCCGGCCCTTTCACCTCCTAATACTCTCCCACTGTTGAATATTTTGTCTACTCCTCAGCTGATATTGTGTGATATAAACATTTGGGTGGTTTTCATTTTGTGACAATTATGAATTATGTGAACATTTGCATAAAGTATTTTCTTTGAATTTTTGTTTGTTTGTTTGTTTGTTTGGGAGGGTAATAGCCAGGTCTTGTGTTAACTCTGTTTAATCCTTAGAAGAACTGCTAGGCCCTTGTGTAAAGTGACTGTACTGTTCACATTTCTACCAGTGTGGTGTGAGGGTTTCAGTTCTTTGCCAAGACTTGTTGTCATTCACCTTTTTGATAGCAGCCTTCACAGTAGGTGTGAGGTTGTCTGTCATGTTCATTTGCTTTTTTATTTGGTTGGTTAGTTTTAGTTGCTTGGCTTTTCAGACAGGGCTTCATGTAGCCCATAGCCTCGGGCTTACTTGAGCTCACGGGCTCCCGTAACCTCAGATGGCCTTAAATCCCTCACCCTCCTAAGTCTGCCGCTTGAGAGCTGGAATTACAGGCATGTACCTCTGCCTTAGTTGTGTTTTTGTTGCTATGATTAAAAAAAAAAAAAAACGACAAAACACCTCAAGGGGAAAAAAAGAAAAAGATTATTTTAGTTCACAGTTCAGATACAGTCCCTTAGGTGGAGGAGGCGGGGCCAGCAGGAACTTAAAGCAATCAGTCACCACACTGCATGAAGTTCCCCCATGGTCTCTGCTTCAGTTCCTGCCTCTAGGTCCCTGCCTTTAGTGTCTCCCCCCCCCACCGCCCCCTCCCGCCCTTCGACTTCCTTTCATGATGGACTATGTTGTAAAAACTGTAGGCTGACATATAAGCCCTTTTCTTCCCAAGTTGCTTTCCATCATGATATTTTATCAAAGCAATAGAAATACTGCTTTGACAGTTTTAATTAAATTTAATTAAATTAATTAATTAATTTATTTATTTATTTATTTTTAGTTCCCAATCACAGCCCCCCTCCCTCTTCTCTTCCTAGTCTTACCTTAAAAATCCCTCTCCTCAGCCGGGCGGCGGTGGCACACACCTGTAATCCCAGCACTCTGGGAGGCAGAGGCAGGCAGATTTCTGAGTTCGAGGCCAGCCTGGTCTACAGAGTGAGTTCCAGGACAGTCAGGGCTATACAGAAAAACCCTGTCTCAAAAAAACCAAATCAAAAGAAAAAAAGAAAAATCCCTCTCCTCATTGCCCCTCCCCTTGAGTACCACACCACCCATGGGCATCTCGTCAGTCCAAATACAGGGGAAGGGGTCCGATGGCAGGGAGTAGAGCCAGCCCAGCTCCACTTGTTAGGGGACCCACACGGAGACCAAGCTGCACATTTGCTAAAAATGTGTAGGGAGCCCAGGTCCAGCCCCTGCACGCTCCCTGGCTGGTGGCCTGAGCTCTGTGAGTCCCCGTGGTCCCAGTCAGTTGACTCTGTGGATCTTATGGTACCCTCCACCCTCTGGCTTGCTCACTCCCATCCCCCACTCTTCCACAAGACTCCCCAGGCTCTACCTGGTGATGCTTGTGGGTCTCTGCATCTGCCTCCATCTGCTGGATGAAGACTCTCAGGAGACAGTTATGCTAAGTTCCTGTCTGCAAGCATAGCGGAGTATCATTAATAGTGTCAGGGGTTGGCTCTCTCAAGTGAGATAGGTCTCAAATTGGTGCAGTCACTGGTTGGCTGTTCCCTCAATCTCTGCTCCATCTTTATCCCTAAACATCTTGTTTGTGGGTTGAAGGTTTTATGAGAGGATTGGTGTCCCCCTTCCTCCCGTGGAAGTCCTGCCTGGATACAGGAGGTGGCCACTTAAGTCTTTATCCCCCTCTGGTAGGAATCTAAGCTAGGGTCACCCCCATAAACTCCCCATATCCTCTTTTGTCCCAGGTCTCCAGCTACTCACTAGAGATACCCCCATTCTCCCTTCTAGCCCTCCTCTCTTCCCCCCTCCTCACCTCCTCTCCTGCCCAGTTCCCTCTCCATCCACTTCTGATGACTGTTTAGTTTCCCCTCCTGACTGAGATTCACACATCCTCCTCTGGGCTCTCCTTATTACCCAGGCAGTTCCTTTGTGTCTGTGGTTGTAGCATGGCTGTTCTGCACTTTATGGCTAACGTCCATTTATTAGTGAGTACATACCATGCATGTCGTTTGGGGTCTGGGTTACCTCACTCAGGATGATATTTAAAAGTTCCATCCGTTTGCCTGCAAAATTCATGCTGTCTTTGTTTAGCTGAATAGTATTCCATTGTGTAATTAAACCACATTTTCTGTATCCATTCTGCAGTTAAGGGACATCTGGGTTGCCTTCCATTTCTGGCTTTTACATATAAAGCTGCTGTGAGCATAGTTGAGCAAGTCTCCCTGTAGTATGGTGGGCTATCTTTTGGGTATATGCCTAGGAGTGGTGTAGCTGGGTCTGAAGATAGAACTACTCCAAGTTTTCCGAGAAACCAGCAAATTGATTTCCAGAGTGGTTATACAAGTTTTCAATCCCACCAACAATGGAGGAGTGTTCCTCTTGCTCCACATCCTTGCCAACATGTGCTGGCATTTGAGTTTTTGATTTTAGCCGTTCTGATTGGTGTAAGGTAGAATCTCAGGGTTGCTTGGATTTGCATTTCCTTGATGACTAAGGATATTGAACCTTTAAGTGCTTCTCAGCCATTTGAGATTCTTCTGTTGAGAATTCTCCATTTAGCTCTGTATCCCATTTTTTAATTGGATTGTTTAGATTATTGGTATCTATTTTTTTGAGCTCTTTATGTTTTAGTTATTAGCCCTCTGTCAGATATAGGATTGGTGAAGGTCCTTTCCCAATCTGTAGGTTGCCATTTTGTCCTGTTGATGATGTCCTTTGCCCTGCAGAAGCTTTTCAGTTTCATGAGGTCCCATTATTAATTGTTGATCTTAGAGACTGAGCCACTGGTGTTCTGTTCAGGAAGGCGCTCCTGTGCTAATGAGTTCAAGGTGCTTCCCCACTTTCTGTCCTATTAGGTTAGGGTAGCTGGTTTTATGCTGAGGTCTTTGGTCCACTCAGACATGAATTTTGTGCAAGGTGATAGATATGAAACTGAAAAGCTCTCTTCTCAATGAAGAAATAAAAAAATAAAGATTCTAGAAATAGAATCAAATGAAATGAAGGCAGAACATACCCCAATTTATGGGACACAAAGCAGTGCTAAGAGGAAAGTTCATAGCACTAAAGGCCTCCATAAAGAAACAAGAAAGTTCTCATAACAGCAATTTTAAAGTACATCTGAAAGCTCTGGAAAAAAAAGAAGCAAACACATTGAAGAGAATCAGAGGCAGGAAAAAAAATCAAAATCAGGGCTGATATCATTTAGAAACAAAGAAAACAATACAAAAAAATCAATGAAATCATGAAATGGTTCTTTGAGAAAAATCAATAAAATAGATAAATCCTTCACCAAACTAACTAAAAGACAGTATCCAAACAAACAAAATCAGAAATGAAAAGGGAGATACAGCAACAGACAACTAAGAAATTCAAGGAATCATTTGATCTTCAAAAGCCTGGACTCGAAAAATTGGAAAAGCTTAAGGAAATGGGTGATTTTCTAGACAGTGCAGAAAGAGCCGCATCACAGAGAAATTGCAACGTAAAAACCTTAACTTGTCATTTTCCTTACAAATAAATGAGGGGTTGGTTGGTTGTTGTTTGAGGCAGTTTCACTATGTAGCCTTGGCTGATTTATCTGGAACTCATAGAGACCTGTCTGTCCCTGGTAATTGTTGTTGATTTTTTGGACACAGGGTTTCTCTGTGTATCCCTGTTTGTCCTGGAACTCACTTGCAGACCAGGCTGGCCTCCAATTCACAGATGTGCTTGCTTCACCTCCCAAGTACTAGGAATAAAGATGTGTGCCACTATACCCAGCCCAACTATCTTTTAAATCTTTTTAGGACTATAAAAGTGAGGGTATACTGGCTTAGAAGCAGTTATTCCACTTTTCCTTTCTCCAACAGAAGTTACTGTTTTTATATAGTTAAAGCATTTCTTTTCCTTGATGCATTTCTTTTATTTTATTGACTATATTTATTTACATTTCAAATATTATTCCCTTTCCCGGTTTCCCCCTCCTGGAAACCCCCTGTCCCATCCTCCCTGCCCCCTGCTTCTATGAGGGTGTTCCTCTACCCAACCCACTCCTACCTCCCCTCCCTCGATTCCCCTACACTGGGGCATCTATGGAGCCTTCATAGGACCAAGGACCTCTCCTCCCATTGATGCCTGACAAGGCATTCCTCTGCTACATATGCAGCTAGAGCCATGTGTACCCCTTGGTTGATGGCTTAGTCCCTGGGAGCTCCCGGGTATTGGTTGGCTGATATTGTTGTTCTTCCTATGAGGTTGCAAACCCCTTCAGCTCCTTTAGTCCTTTCTCTAATTCCTCCATTGGGGACCCCGCGCTCAGTCCAAAGGATGACTGCTAGCATCATTTTTTTATTGCATCTAAATTTAAAATAATCTTGACCTGGGGCTGCAGGGATCGCTCAGTCACTAAAAAGCTGTGCTCAGGTCCCCAGCATCCACGTAAAAGCGGGGTAGAGCAGGATATGTCTGTAACCCCAGCAATGGTGGGTCCCTGTAGCTCATTAGCAAGCCAGTTCACCCAGTTCCAGGTTCAGGGAGAGAGCCAATTCCAAAAAAAAAAAAAAAAATTACAAAAGACTTTGCCTCAAAAAAAGGAAACAAAGGGATTTGAATATTCTCATGGAGAAGAAATTATAAATTACCTTGATTTGAACATCACATGAGCATATAGGTATATTGATGTCCCATAAATATGTACAATTATGTGTTATATATATGCAAAATTTTATTATTTCAAAAGGGAAAGGTGAGGTGAAGCATGACCAGGAAGGCGTCCAGCAGCGACCTCTGGCCTCCATGTTCACACAGACAGGTGCGTGTGCCTGCACGCGCACAGTTTTTGTTTTTTTTTTAAATTCTTGACCTAACAGAAGTTTTATTATTTTTTTTGGAAAGGTTCTAAGTTTTATTACTGGACAAACACCCTAATTTAAGACACGAGCACATCTCGGGGTTAAAAATGTTGAACTCCGTCTGGTGGGACTGACCGATGACCACAGTTCAGTGTAAACCCCCAGTCTTGCCATTGCGTGAATCCTTACAGACCCAGCTTCGTTCCCCTCCAGTGTCTTCCCTTAGAGTTGAACCTGATTTTGTTACCAGTTTTCATCCGGATCCATTGAGGAATAGGACGATTTTGCTTTTGTTTCCTGGCCAGGAATCACTTGATTCTGAAAGTCTTGGGAGAAGACATGGTGAGAAGCTGGGTCAGGGGTAGTGCGCCCGATGGCGGAGGGAAGGCAGAGGGAAGTTTTACCTTTTAATTGAGTTAATGGAGTTTAAGATACTCTATCTTTAGTTCTTCAATGTCGAATTTATTTTAATATAATCTAGGAAATAAAGATATAGCTTGATTTTCTTTTTCCAGGATAGTAAGCAGTTGTGAGTCACTGTCTTTGAGTCTTTGCCTGTGTGATTCACAGGACTCTTGCTTTGTCCTGATGCGGGCGATAGGAACCATTTCTGGGCCGTTGAACTTACGACTGCTTTATATGGCTGTGTTCAGCCCACTTATGTGAATCGCATCGCACACCTCACTTCCTGTTAGACCAGGCTTTCCTTCAGCTTCGGTTTTAGAGCTCCCGCTTGCCATTTCTGCCATACTGAATAATTTCACCTGGTTATTAAAACAAGCATGACATTGACTGTATTTTCTAATCTTTAGAGAATGAGAGCTCTACATAGCAAGATTAGTCTTATCTTTAAACTCAAAAAAGATTTCCTTCAATCTAGCTTGACTTTCAGAGTTGAATGTCCTGCACGCGTGTACACACATACATGTATGCATACACGCATCCATACGTATGGCATCTCAGTGTCACAAGCCCCTCCTACTGGCTTTACACACTCTTTTGTCCAGTCCCATTATTCATAGCTACTTACCATGAAGTAGAGGTGGCTTTGTTTGTCATTTCTAATATTCCTAATGATAAATATCCTTTCAGGTACCAGATTTTTCTATTGCTTCTTGACCTGTGAGGAAAAGTTGAAAGATTTGAGCACAGTCTGGAAGATAGGCTCCTATGCTGGCCGTGAACTCACTGTGTGGTCCAGGCTGGCTGAAACATGGGATCTTCTGCCCCAGCTTCCCAAGTGTTGGGGTTACATCCTTGTACCACCGTGTCTACCTCTAAGTCATGTTTGAAGTAGTAGCAGGCTTGGGGATATAATACAGTAATATTACTTTCCCAGTGTATGTAAGGCCCTGGGTTCCATCCTTCACACTACAAAATAATAAATAGTAAGGACAGAAGGTATCCCCTCAAGTGTGGGGGTGCTACACTCACAACATTCACATTGACTGCCTGCCTAGATACTCCACAACACCAGAACATTCCTGGCTGTGACAACAGGGTAACTCTCTTTTCGATACAGACTTGCCTCTGTTCCAGCTTTTTCTGAATACATTTCAAGGTATAAAATCTGGTTCATACCAGAGTCAGCTTCTAAAAATCACTGAAGCTAAACATAATAAGGTGTTTAAACATAGATTTAAAACTGCTTCTCCGCAAGCTGCCGGAACATGAGAGTGATTCTGTGTAGAGGTAAGATAAACTTCCCAGATATCCGTGGAGAGAGGAAAGGCCAGAGGATATTTGAAGCATAATCCGTTTCCACCTGGCGGTTTTTTTCTTTTTCAGTGTTATTGATCAGCTCAGCATGAACTTATGACCCATTAGATTTAGCATTAACCTCTACAAATTGTTTAGATGAATTGACCGTGTTTTCTCTGCTCCTACCTTAGGGGTAAATCTAGTTATCTGATGGGAATTCCATTAGTGTAATGATGAGTCTTCTGCTATTTGGTAGTAAGCTCAGAGAAATGGTCTCCAACTTATGACTGGAGTGCACCAGGCATCGCCACAGAGGTAGGCAGATGGTTGGGGGCACCAGGCATCGCCACAGAGGTAGACAGATGGTTGGGGGCACCAGGCATCACCACAGAAGTAGACAGATGTGGTTTTGGATCACCATTTAGTTTTCTATTTAAAACATGTCTCAGAAGAGGACATTTCATTGTAGAAACCATTTCTTCCAGCTACTGTCAAATATTAAATGTTCTGTTTAAGAGAGGCCAGTTTGTTCGTGTACTTACATAATCCCTTTCCAAGCAAAAGCTAGACGTGGCCTTTGGAGAAAATGTCAACTCCAGACTTTGATCCAAAGTCACAAATGCTATCCAGGGATTAATACACACAGTGGGGCCTTGTTTGGCTTCCACTCTTAAAGAGTACACTCTCCAAAGGGAAAGCGGCAGGTAACTGAAGCCCTCGCATATGGAAAGCACAGAGGTGGAGTCTCCCGGCTGGCTTTCAATTCTTCCCACAGATTGAGAAAGGTTCAGCTCTCAAAATGAGAACTACAACCTAGAGAAGACAGCAGAGTTGGCCATTCTAAATGTGAGGTCTGGTTGAAATAAGGATACTAGTGTGGTGTGAAGGCGAGCACCTGTAGTAACCCCAGCACTCCGGAGGTAGAGGCAGGAGGATCCTCAGTTACATAAGAGTTTGAAGCCCATCCGGGTTGCACAAGAGCTAAGACATGCTCAGGAAACAGAGGGAGGTGCGAGGGAGATGGCTCAGCGCATCCAAGCGCCTGCCATACACACCTGACGGCCTGAGCTCCAGCCCTGGAATGCTAAGCTCAGGGCGTGGTGGCATATGAGCCTCCTTCCAGAACTTTTATTGTGAGAAGGGACACAGGCAGGAGAATCAGCTGGAAGCTTGAGGCTGCCCTGGAGCATGGAGCAAGGTCACAGAAATGAGAGAACCTGCTGGGCGGTAGTAGCTCACACCTTCAACCCCAGCACTCGGATTTCTGTGAGTTCAAGGCCAGCCTGGTCTACAGTTTCAGGACAGTTTCTGTGAGTTTCAGGACAGCCAGGATTACACAGAGAAACCCTGTCTCAAAAACTTACAAAAACAAAACAAAACACCCTGCCCCAACAAAGTGCAGACAGCAAGAATTGACTCGTAAGGAAATCATCCTTCTTATCTGGGTTTAGTTTAACTGTTCCCTGTTGGTTGTTGAGAATGTTCCCACCAGTCTAAATACAGTTGTAAAGCATATTTATTTTTAAGTTTTATTTTTAATTATCTGTGTATCTCCAGGGGCCCTGGAGAGATGGCGCAGTGGTTAGGAGCACGTGTTGGTCTTACAGAAGATCTGGATTGGGTCCCAGCACCCGGGTGGTGGCTCACAATCACTGTGACTCCAGTTCCAGGGGATCCAATGCCCATTTTTGGTCACCAAGGATACCAGGCATGTTTGTGGTATACATACATACATGCAGACAAACACTTACACATGAAACAATAATTTTAAAATAAAAACGGAAAACTAGCAATAATAAAACAAAAATCAAGATCCAGTCTCTTTATAAAAGCCAAAATCAGGCTGGAGAGATGGCTCAGCAGTTAAGATCTGTAATGAGATCTGATACTCTCTTCTGGTGTGTAAGACAGCTACAGTATAAATAAATATATTTATATAAATACATTTAAATATTTAAATATATTTATATAAATATAATATAAATAAAGAATATTATTTATTATATGTAAGTACACTGTAGTTGTCTTACACACATCATTAGAGATGGTTGTGAGCCACTAATGTGGTTGCTGGGATTTGAACTCAGGACCTCCAGAAGAGCAGTCAGTGCTCTTAACCGCTGAGACATCTCTCCAGCCCCTAAATTAAAAAAAAAAGCCAAAATCCCTCTTGTGTTTATTGAGGGGCTAACATCTGATAGATTACATATCCCAGCATTCCTCAGTGGTGGCTATACTCCTGCTGTTCCTAACGCTGCTATTATTGTTCCCATTAACTAATAAAATTTGTTTCTCTTTTTGGGTTTTGGAGACAGTCTCAGGTAGCCTGAGCCAGCCTAATTCATTCTGAAGCCAAGGATAACCTTGAACTCTTGGTATGCCTTCCTCTGCCTCCCCGTGCTAGAATTACAGGCATGTGCCACCACGCCTGGACTTATTTTTCTAAATTTATTTTTTAATCTGAGAGAATTTCTAATCCATATGACATTAAATCTGTGTTTTAACAGAGCACTTCTGTTGTTCTATGTTTAATCCTCTCCCTACCCAGGCTGACTTGTGCTGGATTTGTCTTCCTTTATGGCCTCAATGACAGTTCCGTCATTCCCCTTAAATAAATCTCTCTGACCCTGAGTTAATGAGTACACACCACTGATTTTGTTAGCTGAATCTTCTGATGGTGCTTCCTAGCTGCCTAACATTAGCTCATTAAAAACGCCTGGCAGTGAATATACCTTCAACTAATCTGTCTTTAATGAGTTGTTGGAGTCTTTCTGTGGCTGTTTTATTTTATCCTGCAACTACACCAATTTCCTTTATAGCCCTGGAAAAGGGTGAAGGTCAGAGAGATGTTTCAGTGCAAAAAAAGGGCTCGCCATGCAGGCTTTCCAGCCTAGGTTCAACCCTCAACCAAGTAAATGTGGAAGAAGAACAGAATACATACATACGAACACACACACACACACACACACACGCACGCACGCACGCACGCACGCACGCACGCACGCACGCACATTAAATAAAATTAAATTAAAATGAAGAGCGATGATGCATGGCCACTCTGTGTTTATTTCTCCTATCATTTTCATCCCTGATTCAATATTAAAGTTTTCTTCTGTAACATTAAATAGCCATAATATCCTTTGCCGTTTTAAAAACACAGATAATGGTTTTCTTATGGCTCATTTTATGTGTATGAATGTCTTGCCTGCATGTGTGTGTGTGTGTGTGTGTGTGTGTGCACTACGTGTCTGACTGGGCTGTGCAGAGGCCACCGTGGGCATCACATTCCCTGGATCTCAAGTCACAGACACTTGTCAGCTGTGTTGGAGGCACTGAATCCTCTGCAAAAGCAGCAAGTGCTCTTGACTGCTGAGCCATCGTGTGGCTCCAAAGGTTAAGAGCGCGCGCTCTCTCTCTCTCTTTGTGTGTGTGTGCGTGCACACGCAGATGTGCCCGGCAGCCATTTTATAGCTTTAAAGTTGGGTCTGGAGGGATGGAGTTTGGTCTTCAACACCGGCATTTGGGTGGTTCACAAATCTAACTCCAGGGGATCCAATGCCCTCTTCTGACCCAAAGGGTACTTGAAGTTCTGTGTACATTCACACAGATGTGCACATACATATACAGACATTTAATATTTTTGTATTTTTCTGAGGCAGTCTCAGGTAGCTCATTGTGGCTTTGAACACCTGAGTCACAAATGCTGTCATTCCAAGTATGGGCTGTTATATTTTGCTTTTTTTTTTTTTTTTTTTTTTTTTTGGTTTTTGGAGACAGGGTTTCACTGTGTAGCTCTGGCTGTCCTGGAACTAGCTTTGTAGACCAGGCTGGCCTAGAACTCAGAGATCTGACTGCCTCTGCCTCCCAAGTGCTGGGATTAAAGGCGTGCGCCACCACTGCCCGGCTGCTTTTGTTTGTTTGTTTGTTTTGTTTGTTTGTTTTTGGAATAGGGTCTTTTTTATAGAGCTCAGCCTAGATGTGACCTTGAGCTCTTCCTGCCTCTGCCTCCAGGGCTGAGGTTATAGATGAACTCTCATCACGCTTGGCCTCCTCTCTTGTCTTGTATTAACTCGTACTTCCTAGAGGGAAACCACCCCCTGCCTTCAAAACCTCCTGCTTCTAAGCAGTGGGGCTCAGGTCTTCTCTCCACAGTCTCAGAAAACTGGCTCTGGGAGACTGTTTAATACTTCCTGGTTCTTGTTTGGTGTTGAGGTCATTATGAATGACAGCGCCCAATAGGTTAGGGCCTGTTGCATCAGGCAGAGTTCCTGACAGTGTTTAGTAAATAGAGAGAATCAGTTACAGACAGTAACTGCAGAGGCCTGGGGGAGCGGTTTTGTCTCCACAGCCCTCCTGTTTATAACAATGGGAGACTCAGCCCGGCACCCTTTGCCCTCCCTCGGAATCAACCAATGAGTGGTGGGGGGCGGGGGGGGGGAGACATTTGCTGCTGCAGATAGGTGAGAAATAGTTTGAGATCTGCTTCATGGTTTTAAGAAAATACATGCTATCAACCTCCCTGCTTTTACAGGGAGAGAGAATATGTATCTTTTTACAGATTAATACTGAGGCAGTTCTTGCTATCTGGAATTTCATATAGAAATCTTCATGATTTCAAAGCTTAGCAGAAATACAATGTATCATGGAGGTAAATAGACAAACCAGCTAAGGGACACCCATCTATAAAATAAGCCCATCAGCAAGCATCTAAGCAGACTGCCCCTGGGGCTGGAGAGATGGCTCAGAGGTTAAAGCACTGGCTGCTCTTGCAGAGAACCAGACTTCGGTTCCCAGCACCCATGTTTGTAGCTTACAACCTCCTGTAATTCCAGCTCCAGGGGGGCCTCTTCTGCCCTCCGGGAGTCCCCACACACATGTACACACACACACACATGGACACACACATGGACACACACACACACACACACACACACACTCACACGTGGACGCACACGGAGCTACACAAATAAAACTCAAAATGAAATCGCTAAATAGACTAGTTCTTCATTTTGAACTTTCTCTAGTTTTCCTTCTCTACTCAAGCAGTCCGTCCTACTGGAATGCCTGTCAACCCATCTGTCCTTCTAGTCATTGACTCTGAAGTCCAGAACCTGAGCTATGTACGTCTAGGTCCAGCTCAAACCCTACCTCTTCCAGGCAGGATTTCCTGTCCCCATCCCTGTTCTTCAGCCTTCTGGTGTCCACGGGATCTCGTGATGTCACTCTCGCTCAACACTTAAGACAGGGCCAGAAAGATGTCGAATGAGGCCAGCCTGGGCTGTGTAACCATAACTTATCTCCAAACTTATCTCCCTGAAGATTCAGCTTCAGGGCTCTCACCTGCCACAAACAAACCCCGGTTCAAGCCCAGCACTGAGAGGAAAGGCCTGGTGTCTACTTCGCCTCAGGTTTTTGTCTGTCATGCTTGGGCTGGCCCGGATGGCAGCTACCTTTTGAAGTTCTGTGTATTTGTTTTACCACCGATTCCTTCTCTTCTAGGGCTAAAGTCGCTGCAGCTGAGGGGCCACCCGGGAACCCGGCCCAGGTACTCACGCCAGTGAGGCACACAGTAACACTAGACAAAGATGTCCTCCTCCAGAACTATGGATTCCACATTTCTGAGACTCTTCCCCTCACAGTGGTGGCTGTCACAGCAGGTAGGGGCTGATGGGGAAAGGATCTTAGCTTCTTAGGGAAGATAGCTGGACTTGACCCCCACACCCCCTCTGGCCTGTAAGAAAAGGCAGGCAGTGCTACCTGGGAAGCTGGAAAACCCTGACCTGGTTCTGGAGCTTTTCACCTTCCTTTGGTGCCAGAATGGAGTGGCCCCAGGAACACTTGCTACTCTGAGCCCTAGACTCCCACTGGCCTTGGCCAGGGCTCCACACTCCCGTGGCTTCCAGGCCTGTGTCGGGCAGGGAAGGTATTTGGATAAGCTGGCCCTCCTCTTTGACTCCTGCATGTCCTGGCTGGCAAGTTTCTGCAGAGAGAATAATAGAAACAATTGATTTATTTTCACTGAGCCTCTGTGAAATATAGGCCATGCCCAAGGGGACAGGAGCAGGCTGGGAGAGCCTTTGTTTTCCTGCTTGAGCTGTGTGTTGGTGTTAGGTTTGATGCTGGTTAAAATACATTAACCTCTGTTTATATGTGTAAGAATGTGCACACACGCAGTCCCTTGGCCAGCTGGGCTAGTTTGGAGAGTTCTGTTCCTTTTCTTTCTGTGGCCAGTCTCCACCATCTCTTGAAACTGATGGGAAATCAGTGCCCTTCCTGTGGTTCACCATGAGTAAACTGTGCTCCATGAGCCAGTGCCTACGGGCCCTAGGCTGCCATTCCAAGGTGCGCTGTGACCGGTGGCGGCTCACCCCCACCCCAGGCCTGAGCAGTTACCTGTTTTCTATCCAATAGGCGGCTCTGCCCACGGCAAGCTTTTCCCTGGTGATCAGATTCTCCAAATGAACAATGAGCCGGCTGAAGACCTTTCCTGTGAACGAGCGGTCGATATTCTCAGGTACTCACCTGCCTCACAGCATCCAGAGCCACTCCGGTGATGGAAGAGCAAAGTGAAGCGTCAGGAATGCTGTGGCTGGCCTGTCCCCTTTAAAGCACCAGAACAGTCCCAACTATCTCAGAGGGTGGCATTTTGGCTATCACAGTGCTATGATCTGCTGTCTTCTACCTGGCGATGAGATTGTGTTATTTATTGGGGGGAAAAAACCTGTTTCTAGTTGTGAAGTGGCTCAGTCCTTAGCACACACCTTTAATCCCAAACAATGAAGGTAAAGTTGGTTGTAGAAGGAAGCACCCGTATTTGAAATTGATGTCTAATTGAGAGACAAAGTGATAAATCGGAGAAAGGTTGACAGGATAGGGCATGCCCGACTCTCGTGAGGAGAGAGGGAAAAGAGGCAACACAGGAGGGGGCAGCACAGACAGAGAGAAGGAGGAGCTGGCTGTACAGAGGCTGATTGCAGGGAGAGAACAAGCTAGTCACAGGTGATGACAGAACAAGCCAGAGAATGAGAAGGAGCTAGAAGATTAGAATCTACTACCAAAATTAGTATGAGGCCAAGCAGAGCAAATTCAGTCAAAATCTGAAAGAAGCCAGATTGAAATCAGTCATCCTGGAGAGGAGCTTTGAGCCAAACAGTTGTGTTGAGCTATCCAGCCAGAATTCAGAAAGAACTAGAAAGGGTGAGCTTAGTCAGCAGTAAGTCTCAGAGGCTGAAAACAGTCTAGGCCTAGGTTAGATTGTACAGAGGCTAGACGCTTCCAGGACTAGGCCTAGGTTAGCAGACAGAGACAGCAAGCCTCGGAGACAACAGTTACATCAGGTGAATAAAAGTTGCTTTTGCAAGTATCTTTTGCTATCTTCCACCTGCCTATAGAACTTTGGCAGGCATAGAATGCATATTTATCAAACCCCCACTATGTCTAAGACTCCATGCTAAGCACTGTAGGGAGTCAGTCCATGGGCCCTGCCCTGGAAGGGTTGGTGCTAGCATATGACAAAGCTTGGAGTACATGGAAGTCAGTGTCTGTCTTTAATCCCGTCACTGTCTTCTTGAGTGGTCTATTGCAGCCTGGCTGGCATACACACGGTTTGGTGATGTGGTACCTACAGCTTTCTGTGGTGTTGTTTCGATTTACACAAGTGCTTCCCTATCTGCCTGGACCTTCCCAAGAAAGAGCAAGGATTGTGTGCAGAGGAAGCGCCATAAGATCAGAGAAAATGTAGCCCTGAGAGTTGGCCACCCTCCTTTAAAGGTGCCAGGGTAGGCATGCATTAGGACCTATGCAGCCTTGGGCTTTTAAATTTCCACTCAGCACTGCTTTGTGACTTTGATATTCACAGAAATGAGAAGCAGGGTTTTGTGGGAGTATCATGCACTTTCTGTGAGCGGGCTGGCCTGGCTTTGGGTCGGGACACTCATCCGAGATATCTAAGGCAGCAGTAATAGGTAAAATCCACAAGCCTGAGGAGGAGGAGCAGAACCCCATGTCCGCCCTCAGGGAGCACAGTATACTGTGGAGACAGACAGTTCAAGTTAAGACTCACAGAGAACCTATGAAGCCAAAGCTGGTATCGCTTCAGGAACGCCAGAGGCATAATTGAGTCGGTGAGGGGGCAGGAAAGGATTTGAGGATTTTATTTAAAAATAAGTACAGAAACCTCAAAGTTTGCTTTCTAGGTTATCGGGCTGTTTTCCCAAAAAGGATCATTCCCAACAGGTTTTTTGGCTTTTTTTTTTTTTCAGTGCTACTAATATTTTTGTCAGTCTTAAACTCTAAATGTATTTATAACTTTGAGCCACAGTCTAGAACTGGGTGTTTAGGGAACACTTGCAGCTCCCCCCCCCCCGTCTGCTCGCTGAGCATCTAATCTAGTCTGGGCAAGGAACCCTGGGAGACAGAGGCGATCTGTTCCCCAGCCTCTTGCAAGCCCATGCAGACTAGTGTGGTGCACACCCTTCTGGGATGAGGATGCCCAGTCTTAGCAAAGTGGAGCTGAGAAGCCAGGCTGCAAACACAGGGGACTCCCAGCTTAGGAGGAAGCTGCAATTTGACAAAGCAAAGAAGAGTACAGAAGTATTTCAGCTGCACCCTTTCCATTCATTCATTCATTCATTCATTCATTCTTTTCTGAGACTGTGTCTCATGTATCCAGGCTGGCTGGCCTCAAAGTCACATGACCTTGAGCTTTCCGTCTTCCTGCCCCCACCCCTCCAGCACTAGGCGGCAGGTGTGTATCACCTTCCCCCAGACCATGTGATGCTAGGGCTTCATGCACGCTCGGCCAGCAGAGTGTGTCTGGGTTCCGTGCCCCTGGGGCAGGGCCTCTCCTGCCAGGTAGAACTTGAGTGATGCTCCGGGTCAGTTAATGAACTTGGACAGTAGGCTGGGGCCGAAGTGCGCTGAACACTTCCCTTTGCCCTGAGAAACATTCTGGGCGCTGGAGAGATGGCTCAGCAGTTTAGAGCACCGAGTGCTCTTCTGGAGGTCCAGAATTCAATTCTCAGCAACCACATAGTAGCTTATAACCATCTGTAATAGGATCTGATGCCCTCTTCTGGTATGTCTGAAGACAGCTACAGTGTACTCATACACATAAAATAGACAAATAAATTTAGAAAAGAAAAGAAAAAAGAAAAGAAAAGAAGCATTCTGGGAGGTAAATCCAAAATTATGGAGAGTCCTGGGTGCCAATACAGCAAGATCCAGTGTCCTTCTCCCAGAGAAGGGCGACCAAGATGGGCTCCTGACTGAGTGTGCCGCGACTCTGCTCCGGAGCTTGTGGAGATCTCAGCATGGGTGGCTCTTGTGGCCCGGCGGCCTGGGTCTGAAAGCAAGGCATATTTTTCATTCATTTTTGTTGAAAAGGGTAAACAGACAGACACAGACAGACAGACAAACCAAAAAGCCAGAATAACCTGACAATTACAACAACAAAATCTGTCTCTAATTTCTCCGAAGATGTCTGAGACCCAGTATCCTTTGTACAACACTGGGACCTTGGATTCTTTGTGACTTACCTCTGAAAAGGCCTGTGTTCACACGGACTGGAGCAGAGGCCACCCCCAGACAGTGGTAACCCTCAGGTTGAGCTGAGCCAGTGGAGGGGTGATGTGCTCCTTCCATCGACCTAAATGTTTGTATTGGAAGAAGTCCAAAGAAAGCTTCAAAGTGCTTCTTTTTTGTAGGCATGGCAAGGTGGTGGGGGTGAGGGTCCACTCATGCTCTTTCTTGGTCCCTTCTAAAAGAAAGTGGAGGTGTGACAGTTACTGTGACCGTTACCTGTCAGATCACCTTTGAAATCTCCACGTTAATTTGAGACAGAAATGTTTCTTTGGTATCTTGATTCTATTCATGGGCTCACTGCAGTGACTGTGTATGCCCAAACACTATAAACTAGTTGGTTCTTATCTGAGAGGTGCTGTCCACTGAGGAATGTTTAGCCTGTGTGTTTTGAAATAGGAGGCTAAATTACCTGTGTTGTCTCAGTGCAAAAACAAAACAAACCACACACGTAAACAGGCCATTACCCACTCCATGAGTTTTCTACCCTATGACACTAAAGGAAGAGCCTTGAGGGCAGAGTGGACAGATGGCAGAGGCGGGCATCCGGGGAGAAGGAGCAGTGAGCCGAAGAAGCCTTTCTAAAGAGTAGGATTTATCATAGTCACCACATAGAGATACTCACAGACACACACAGATGCACGTGCAGGCATGCACACACACACACACACACACACACACACACACACACACACACAGAGAGAGAGAGAGAGAGAGAGAGAGAGAGAGAGATCCACACACAGAAAGACACAGAGAGACACACATATATACACACAGACAGATGCACAGGTGCACACACAGACACACACAGACAAACAGATGCACATGCGCACACACAGAGATGCACAGATACACTCATAGACACACATACACACACAGACAAGCAGATGCACACACAGAGACAGACACACAGATGTACACACACACACACACACACACACACACACACACGAATGACTAAAACCTTTTCTTTTGTCCTTTTTCTGTTTTTCAGGGAAACCGAAGATGCTCTTTCAATTACAGTTGTCCGCTGCACATCGGTAAACCTCTTTTTTTGTCCTCTATGTTAGTTTCACTCTCCCTGATCCGAAGACTCTGATGCTCCTTGAAGATAGCCCTTATACGATAGGGCAGAGGGCAGAGGTGGCAGCTGCTGGGCAGTGGGCGGCTAGTCAGCCACCATGGCCTGAAGCCCTCCTGGCCATAGGTGCTGTGGGGGGGAACAGATACGGTCCGGGCCCTGGGGACCTGCTGTCCAGGGGAGGAGCCCATCTGTGATTCGTAGTGTGCTAGTGGAGGGGCCATCAAGCTGAGGGCTCCAAGACAGGCTTGGGAGGATGATTTTGGACAAGTCTCCTCTTCAGGTTCTCACTGGGTAAAACAGCAGGTGACAGTAACTGCCTTGCCTGCCTGACGGGTCATCCAAAGCACCAAAAGAAGTGCCGGCAGTGACGGGCTTATCAGCTGAGGCAGGCACAAGCCAGGATATAAGTGTGGCGACCTCAACGTGGGGAAACTCATGGGATCCAGTTGTAAGAGCAAACTTACAAGGAGGAGATGTTGGCAAAAAAAATTCACATTTTGAGAATTTGACTAAACCATAGATCACAAAAGGAAGTGTGAGTTACGGGGAATTTTAATAATGTATTTAGTAATCTAACCTGATTGCCCACATACTAGATTACCAAGAAAGTGCAGCAAACCACTTTTAAATTAAAAAATAAATAAATAAAGGTCTGGAACTAGTGCTGTAATTATGTATAACCACCCTCAGCGGTTTTAAGCAGTTGGGATGCAGGCAAGCTGACACAGTCCATATGCTGTCGTAGAGTAGGCTTTGCTGCATGCCCGATGACCTGAGTGCAGTGCCTGGAACCTAGATAGTAAAAAGAAAGAATCAGCCCCTCCATGTTGTCTTCTGACTTTCCTGTGGGCCCAGTGACATGTGATTGTCACTGCACACACGTACACAGGCACACATAAGCGCACACAAACAAATGTAACTTTAAAATTTTTAAAGAAATAAAAATAAGATGCAAACAATATGGATGACTGACTGTCAGACCATTGGCTGCTCAAGGTTCTTCCTGTGCACACAGACATAGGAAGAAACATGGTGGAAGAAACGGCCCTTCAGTCGCAAGAAAACGTAGCATTTCTGTGGGCCCAGCACTCCATAAACAGAGAGCTAGGCTCTTTCTCCCCGTTCAACAAGTGTTTTATTTTTACTTCTTGGGAACAGTAGGGGGGAAAGTCACCCAATTAGAATTAAAATGTTTGCTATAAATATGACGGGCTGGATGTTCTAGGCGGGCTGAGTGGGGGCTTTTGTATTCTATCCAGAGTTTGTCTCTGAAATAATGTGAACCAGATATAAAAATGGAGAGAGCTAATCAGTGTAAATAACAGTGCAGGTGGTAAGCCTTTCTTTTTATTTAGCTTATTATCATCTCAATGGGAACCATCTTAATCTTAATTAGGTGGGGGTTTCCCGCAGCAGTTCCATGAAATGGACAAAATAAAGCACTTGGTTCTGTCAGGCAGAAAATGGCATGCGGCCACATAGCCTGAAAATTGGAAAGTAGGGGAGGGGAAAAAAGTCTGTGTTCCCAAACCAAGCTTTCCAGGCAGAAACTTGAGCACTGCACCCTGAAGGACCCACAGGGGAGCCCACCAGGACCCCTGAGAAATGCCCTCTTCTAGAAGTGTCCCAAGAAGTGGGCTCTTAGGAGCTAGAGTTATGGGCAGTCGAGCCACATGAGGTGGGTGCTGGGAACCGAGCTTGGGTTCTCTGGAAAAGTAGCTCGGACTGTTCTGTTGTTTTTCTGAGACAAAGTCCCACTATGTAGCCCTGCTTCCCTAGAACTCACTGTGTAGATCAGGCTGGCCTCAAAAACTCAAATCCTCCTGCCTCTGCCTCTGAACGCTGAGGGATTAAAGATGTGTAACACCGAGACCCATAGCAGCTCGGACTCTTAACCCCTGAGCCAGCGCCTCGGCCCCAAGTCTGCATTTTTTGCATCTATTACATTAATTATTTTAATATTGCACTAACAACTAATATGTTATGTAATTTTCACCAGAAGGAAATTGGGCAAAGCAGAATAGACTCATTATCGCCACCTTTGCAGATCACGGATGCTGGGACCACACAGCTCACGGTTTAGCACCCAGTTCCAGGCGGATGAGTCTATTTCCAGGCAGTCAGACTCTGGAGCCCGCACTTCCTAAGATGATGCTGTTTGACCTTCATGCGCCCAGCATTTTCCTGAGGTGACACTGAGTCACCCTTGGCAAGGGTACTGCAGAAATATGAAATAACTTTTCAACTAGCCATTTTTTTTAAAAGATTCTTTTCATAAAGGGGAGTCCCCTTTGGAGTTCGTAGTTTCATTAATAAGAGAATTTAAGGATGGACTCTGTCAGAAGCCCAAGGACAGTTTTATTAGAGTTTGAAAGAAAAGCCCCAGGGCCAGCAGGCCCTGCAGCTCAGCCTGTCTAGGAGGGAAGTATGGAGGAGAGAAGGGGAAGCCACGTCGCTGAAGCTGGACTTGGAGGTCAGACACAAGGCAGGCAACCGGCGCCGCCATGGCAGGGAGGAAGGCTTCCGAGAAAGAGTAAGAGGACCCAAACGTCCAGGGAAGACCAAGGTGTTAAGAAAGCAGGCTTAGAAAAGAGAAAAAGAAAAATTCAGAAAAGCACCAGGCAGTGGTGGCGCACGCCTGTAATCCCAGCACTTGGGAGGCAGAGGCAGGCAGATTTCTGAGTTGGAGGCCAGCCTGGTCTACAGAGTGAGTTCCAGGACAGTCAGGGCTACACAGAGAAACCCTGTCTTTCCAAAAAATAAAATTAACAAAAGTCAGGATTCAGGGCAGATCTCCAACCCTTACAAGGTTGCCTTCAGTGAGCTGCTGCACCAGGGGTAGGGATTCTGGGGAGGGAAAAGAACTAGTTATTTCACCCGCCTTGCTAGTGTAGCTGGGAGTGAGTCCCCTACCTCTCCATCCACCCACCCACCCCCCACTTCCCTGGGTTTCTCCTAGCCAGACAGATTGAACCAGCCCAAGTGGAACTTAGGAGTGTCTATCCAGGCCAGAGATTCCATTCTTTTGACCAGCAAATTTTCTCTACCCTAATGCTTTAAAAGTGTTGACTCTGCAGCAAACACACACATCTTATCCATGAACCCAGGAAGAGCTCAGAAGTTGTAGGATAAAGGGTAGTTCATATCCTCGAAATTGTTCCTTTAAAAAAAATCAGTGCACTTGCAGAAGTAGTTTGTAGCATGTCACAGATCCGGGGGCTCCTGGTTTGCAGCATGTTACAGATGCTGGGCTGCCTGGTGTGCAGCGCCGATGTGCAGACATGAAAGCAAAGAGACCGCCGTGGGGCCCTGAGTTGGACTTTTCCACAACAGATGATGGAGTGTTCTTTCTCAAAGCAGCCGGTTCCGTGCTTCCAGGAGTGACAGACCCTATTACCTTGTAAATCCCTGTGTCTATCCTAGTTTAAAAATAGCCTCCCTTGTCTGATAGCTCCCCTGAGATCTGGCGGTGTGGCTATCCTGTCTTCGAGCTGAACAGTTAGTCCTCACACTTCCCACTCTGCCCCTGGGTTTCTGGATGGACGGTAATTTCGCTGACCCTTGCAAATGGGTCCAGACATCCAGAAAGGTCCACACTTCCACCAATAGCCAAAGAGTGCCCCCGGGAATGAAGGGTCGCTTCTGGTGTGCACCAGAAATGCTGGTGGAGCTCAGGGTTGGATTCCCTCTTGGCAAGGCCAGTCACACTGTTGGCTTGGGTGATACTTGTGGTCAGTGAAATACTGAGCTGGTTTTCAAATGAATAGCTTCCAGTCCCCCATCCCGTGCTTGTCCAATTGATTTTTTTTTTTTTTAATCCTCAGAGTCACTCTTCCTATTAATCCATGTCAGGTCATGTAGCTTGGCCGGGTGTTTTGGCCTGCTGAGCTTTTATAGTCCGGAGGCTGAAAGGCTTATTTGTACAGTTGCCAGCTATAATCAGCCTCCTTTCTTGTCAAGGAGCCTCCTCTTCTCAGAACTCCTTCCCTTCTAGTTCTCAGCCAAGCTAATTTTCCTTAACGTTTCAGCTCTTAGCCTAACGCTCAGGGGATTGCCCTCCCTAGCATGAGAAACAGTGGCCGGCTCCTGCAGATTCCCCCTCTTCGCCGGCTCCTGCAGATTCCCCCTCTCCACCGGCTCCTGCAGATTCCCCCTCTCCGCTGGCTCCTGCAGATTCCTCCTCTCCTCGTCTCTCTTCTTCTCTGCCCTTGGTTGCTCCAACTCCTGAGTCTTTGGAGTGCTGGTTGCCTGTTGCTCTGCTGTCACTCTGCCCCGTGCTGACAGCCCCGCCCCCTGCGCCCTCTCAGACTTGGTCTTGGTTTTCCCAGCCTTTGACTCAGAGCCGCTGAGTCTCAAGGATCTCATTCAGTAGCTGTGGCTTGGGGCCTGATGGCCTCTTACAGTTCTGCCTTTATAAATTCGTCCCCTGCCTTCATCTGAGGCGCTGCTAAATATCAACAATAAGGGTTCAGCCAAAGGAGCTTAGCTCCGTGGCAGCCCCCTTGTCTTAACAGGAACGGGGCCCTGGGTTCGATCCCCAGTACAGGAAAGGACAGGAAAAGGAAAAGAGAAAAGCCAAAATGATTTCGAGTGGAGATAAACCATTGCTGAATCTATCTAATGGCTCCACATGTAGCTTTCTCCGCAAGGGGACTGTGAGAGAGATTATTAAATGCTTTGCAAGAATGAAGGCATTCTGACATGTCCACAGGGCCCTGGTCTGTCTGTCTGTAATGCTGTCTTCAAATGAAAACTGGGCTTGTTTGGCTCTGGCTTGTCCTTGCTGACTCCTTAGTCATCGGTGATCGATGGTGAAAGCTCCCAGCTCATCTCTTAGATTTTTTTTTTTTTTTTTTTTTTTTTTTTACCAAAAATTAACAACAGGTTTTCTGATGTGCATTTTCTGAATCGTCCATGTTTGGTCTGTAGTCTGTGTGTCTTCCTTTCTCTGATCCCGGACAGTGCCAACTGTGGCATAGTCCAGTTTCTTAAGCCTCTAGATTTACCTGGATTGGAGTCTTGAGCACATAACTTTGGATTTCAACTGCTTCTTTTCCTAATCCATTTATTCTTTCAGATCAGAATGAATGGATAAAAAAATACAGCTCTAACTCCAGCCTCCTAAGAAGCCCTAAACAACTCAAATTCCAGACCCTGCTCTTTGTTAGAAACTAGATAAAAAGGCCTTGAGTATGTGATCCTGGCCCCATAAGAAAAAAAAATGAGCTTACTAGTTGCTATCTGGCTTCTATAAAAAGCTGATTGGTCCTTGGAGCGCAGGCTTGGATAATTTAAACTGATTGGCTTAGAAGCTATGGAGTGGTACAAATCGATTGGCTTGAGATGTGCTTTATTGTGAACTTATAAAAGCTGTTCCAATTCTGCACTCGGGGTCCACAGTCCTCTACCCCTGCGTGGTGTACGACTGTGAACCCCAGAGCCTCTGGAATAAAAATCCTCTTGCTGTTGCATCAAGACTGTTTCTCATGAGTGATTGGGGTGTCGCCTTCCAAGGCACGGGGTGCTGGGGCACCCTCGTTTTTCTGTGTCTTTCAGGACAACCAAGAGTATCTCATGGAAACAGAGCTGTGCTTGCCTCTCAGGCTCAAGCTTTTGTTACTTTTGTGGCCTGAGAGGGGGCTATGTCTCTGAGGTGGTGAATCACAGGTGTATGTCCAGTCACGCCAAGTAACACCACAGTTTCTCCTTCTTAAAATGTCAGGGCCATTGGTCGTTCCATGGATGTCACGCACTGGTGTGTTGATATCTAAGTCCATGAACTTGGCTTCCAGAAAGTTCCCCAACGCTGTTACAGATCTCTTCCCTCGGCTGCATAGAACATGGCCCAGAGCACCATCTTGGGACTCTTGTACATATACGCACATCCTAAAGGCTGGCTAGAATATGGAAGGGCCTGTGGGATGCTAGCTGGGAAATAGCCCACTGGGCAGGAAGATCATGCCCTGCTGGTCTCCTTCATATAAGGCATCGCTCAAGTGTCACAGTTTGGCCTGATGTGATCTGTAAGGGTTTGCAATCTAATCATACCAGTGAATATGAGTCTTTTTACTTCTGGAGAAAGAGTCTACCAGATGACTACAGTCAAGAGAGGTCAGTCACAATTCACACAGACCAAAGCTTCAGGGAGCTCTGACTAGCTCCCTGAAATTGAGAGAAGCTCAAAGACAACCAAAGCTAAACAGTTTAGGGTGGATTTTTGTTTGGTTTGGTTTGGTTTCTGGGGGTGGTAGAGGTGGGGTTGGTTGGTTCTTTGTTTTCCTCCAGATAGGATTTCTCTGTGTAGCCCTGGCTGGCCTGGAACTCAGAGTTTTGCCTGCCTCTGCCTCCTGAGTGCTGAGATTAAAGGTGTGCAGCACCACTGCCTGGCTGATCATATAGTTATTTTAAAGTTTATTTATTCATGTGTATGTGTCTGTGTGTTTTCTGGTGTGTGTGTGTGTGTGTGTGTGTGTGTGTGTGTGTGTAAAAGTACAGGTACATGCACAAAGACTAAAAGGTCTTGGGATCAGGCTTTGTTACCCAGAAGCTAGGATCTGAGCTCCAGTCCTAATACATGCATGTGTGCATGCATCCACAGGTGTACACACATACACACACACACACACACACACACACACACTTCCATTCATAGGAATCTATGTTTGACGTCTTCACAACTTGTTCACAACTTGTGAGGTAGAATTTGGGACTTTGGTTCCCTCTCCAGCCCTCTTTGTCTCCCTTTGTCACCATGAGTTCACGGCCGTTTGGAATTTCCAATCGTCAAGACACACAAGAACATTGTCTAGATTAGATTCATTAGATTTTAGGAAAAGAACTCTTTAAATGGAGTGCCCTCCTTCCATGTGCACTCTACTGAGTCCATAGCAACCACGAGGGTGTGTGTGTGTGTGTGTGTGTGTGTGTGTGTGTGTGAAGTAAGAAGATGTAAATGCTTTTATGAATGTTCCAAAGTATGTTAATACTTTTCAGGGAGTCCCCAAATCATCCTTCTTGACTGAAGAGAAGAGGGCCCGGCTGAAGACCAACCCTGTGAAGGTGCACTTTGCTGAGGAAGTGCTGGTCAGTGGGCACAGTCAGGTACGTCAGTAGCCAGAGATGGCGGTTCTTGCCAAAGCGGGCAAGCTGTCTCCCTAGCATGTGCCTCGCCACAGCTCTGGAATCTTCAGAAAGGATGTAGCAGGGGCGGCAGGCACTTGCCTGAGGCTTAGTGTACTTCCTCTGGAGGACAAGGGAGGCTGGGGGAGCCCTGGGCCAGGGCTGGGATGAGGAACAAGTCCTGAGTGTGGTTGCCTGCTCGGCCACCAACGCCACTCTCCTGCTGTGGTGGGCCTGGAGATTCCAGGTCCTATTATGAATGAGCTTGCCTTTCCCTTGAAAGGAAATATTAATATGTTGCTGAAATAATGGTGGTGGTGGTAGCTGTGATTTTATTTTATTTTATTTTTTAGGTTTTTGGTTTTTGGTTCAAGATAGGGTTTCTCTGTATAGCCCTGGCTGTCCTAGAACTCACTCTGTAGACCAGGCTGGCCTCAAACTCAGAAATCCACCTGCCTCTGCCTCCCAAGTGCTGGGATTAAGGGCGTGTGTCACCACCACTACCCAGCTTCTTTCCTTTTTTTTTTTTTTTTTTTTTTTTTTTTAACTTAACATCTGCGGATAAGAGCCCAACATCTTATTGAACCTCTGTTTAAGCCTTTTCTGTGCCTAGTCCTTCTATCCTGCAGAGGAATTATAACAACAGAAGAAGCAGAGGCTTAGAGAGAATAAGAGAATTAACTGCAAAATCACACAGCAAGAAAAGGCGGGAGCCTGGATCTGTGTGACGTCACTTTCTTTGTTTTTTTCCTGGTCATGCTCTCTAGTCATTCCCCCCACCCCACCTCCTCACCCCCGCCCCCAAGACAGGGTTTCTCTGTGTAGCCCTGGCTGTCCTGGAACTCACTCTGTAGACCAGGCTAGCCTCGAACTCAGAAATCCGCCTGCCTCTGCCTCCCAAGTGCTGCGATTACAGGCATGTGCCACCCGGCTCTAGTCGTTTTCGATATAGAAAAATCCAGGGTTTATGAGAGAAGGCAGGGGCGTGCTGTGAAAAGGCATGTTTGCTAAGGGAAAATTGAGCGTTCCCATGGGTTGTTTTAAGGTTGATTTTGATTTTTTTTATTTATGTGTATGTGTCTGTATTGGTCTCTGTCTCTGTATGCCTCTGTGTGAATGGGGTAGGGGAGGTGGTCACAAAAGCCAGAGGAGAGCATTGGATCCCTGAAGCTAGAGTTAACTGTTGGAAGCACCCTGTGGGCACAGAGAACTGAACTCAGAGCAGCAAGTGTTCTTAACCACAAAGTCATTTCCTAGATCGAGATTGATGTTTTAAATAAGGATTTATTGATAAGAGACACATTTACTCCTAAGTTAGAAAATGGCTGGAAACTTTTACCATTCTGAACCTAGCAATCATTATTAGATTTTAAAACTTTCAAGTCAAAACTTCTTGTCATCCAGAGAAACTGATTGGGCTCCATGGGCATTTAAACAAAGGATTTAATCAGTTCACCTGGTCCACATAGAACAGCCTTCATTTCCTCTCTGTCCTGCTGCATGACAGAGCACACCTTCAGTGAGACCTGAGAGGAAAAGGTAGGCTTGTTCAGGAAGGGGCCAGTGGAGGCCCAATCCATCAATCAGGGTAAACCCGGGCTGCTGCCTGCCAGCGAGGATTTGAATCTCTTGGGTGTCCACACTTGTGAAAATGGATTGAACCTCTCTGAAGATTAAATTTAGATTCGACATGTTCATTCACTTAATCTTAGCCAAAAGGCCAAGAAGCAGGAGGTTTGCATATTGCAGAGCAGTGTACATGCTGAGTATGGGGATAAGAAACAGCTTGGACAAAGTTCACCGCCCCACGGGCATGGACCAGGTAATCCGGTCTGTCGCCTTAAAACAAGGCCCCCATCCCTCATCCCCTCGTATCTGTTCTGAAAACTCCAGAGAAGGATACGTTTTAAAACCCAAACAGGCTACTGAGCTGGATAAGAGTTTTGGTGGAGATCGGCAGTTTAGGGGACAGCATGCCCCAATACTGACTCTGAGAAACTTGCAGATTAGGGCTCCAAGAACAGGTGCCTGCACCGGCCGCCAGGGAGAGGCAGCAAAGCCAGGGAGTGCCTGCGCTTGCCACTGTAACCGCTCTCCACCCTCAGAAGCATTTACAAGCTGATTAAACTGCTTTTAAAGTGAGAAGAAGACAGCTCTGAGGGTGCACATCGCTGTAGATTGTTCTAGTGAAGCCCAGCGTTGGGAATGGGCCTGGCTTGGCTCACGGTTGAAGGGACACGGAGGAAGACTGTTACTAAGCGATGCAGCTGGCCATCTCGTTAGTGATGCGCACAAATCAGGAAAAAACAATGTCAGCCTGGGTGCTGAGAAGGGGTCCCGTCACACACCCACTGGGGCTTTGTAAAAGAGTTCATGAGCTCATGGAGGAGGTGGAAAAAGATGCAAGTGATAGATAGCTCCCGTGAACTATGGCCCAGACAGCTCACTTGTATAAATGTAGAATGTAGAGAGACTTAAAATTGAGAAATGCATATAATAAAGAGAGCTGTAGTATCAGTATCTTAAATAGCCCAAAAGCAGAAAGATGCTGTGTCTAGAATAGAGACCTGGTTATTTCAGTTCCTTAGGATACGTTAAAGCCTTGCAATGTTAAATAGTAAGCCTACATTAAAATCACATATGAAATGTTGTATAAAAATAAAATAATATAGAATTGTGCATAGTCTGTTTTCTCAGCTCTCTAAAATTTATGTAGAAATTTAGACAAACAATGAAAGAAGCTTTAAAGAAAAATAAATGTATAAATACATCTATATGATGTTAGGTTGTATTTTTTTAAGCCTTGCAAATCACGAATTATAATGTAGCAAGGAGAAAAGCCCCCAAGTGGGAAATCCAAAATGAGATTTTTTTTTTCACCCAGAGCCAGAAACTCGAAATAACATCCCACTCCCTGGCTGAGTGTGATTTGGAATTAGAGCGTGTCTTAGTTAGGGTTTCTGTTGCTGTGATTAAATACCATGAAACTGGGAGAGGAAGGAGTTTATTTCCATTTACAACTCCCTCACTCGGAGAAGTCAGAGCAGGAACCCAGGGCAGGAACCTGGAGACAGGAGCTGAAGCAGAGGCCGTGGAGGGGCACTGCTTACTGTCAAGTTCCTTCCACTGGCTTGCCAAGCCTGGTTTCCTGTACACCTCAGGACCATCTGTGGGGGGCCTGGGGGTCTGGGGGGGGTAATGGGCTGATCCTTCCTACATGGATCATTAACTAAGAAAATGCCCTAGAGTCTTGTCTACAGGCAACCTGGATGGAGGCATTTTCTCAATTGAGATTCCTCTTCTCAGATGACTTTAGCTTGTATCAAGTAACAAAAAGGCACCCAAGACCCTTACCGCCACAAATAAAAACACTGTATCCAATCTTACCTCCATAAATAAAAACACTGTATCCAATCTTACCGCCATAAATAAAAACACTGTATCCAATCTTACCGCCATAAATAAAAACACTGTATCCAATCTTACCTCCATAAATAAAAACACTGTATCCAAAAAAAGTTAAGCTAAGCACTGATATTATATACTTGGAAAACTCTAAGATTCTCACAGGAGAATGCTGTCAGGTTGTTGGAGGCAGACTAGAAAGGAATGAACTTCTTTGCCCAGCTGGGCTTTCTACCCATTGAGACATATAAAGCCAGTTCTGGTTCAAAGTCTGGGAGGGAGCTGGAGAATGTCTCCCTAGTTCTGGATGATGTCAATTTTAAATTCAGCTCCATTCAGAGGCTGTTTTTTACATGGGAGCTGACCCTGGGGGGACATGCACACCCACACCAAATGCTGCCCTGCTCCCAGGAATCCTGACTAGCATGGAATTTCTAAAAACTAGCCCCATTCCCCTGACTCCCAAAGCCCTGGAAGAGTGGCAGGGTCCCTTAGAGGTGTGGGTGGGGACAGGGATGTGCAGGGCATGCTCTGCCCTTTGCTGATGTTTCACTGTAGAGAGCTACAGCAATACAAAGGGGGGCGCTCTAAGGAAGCACTCCACCTCTAACTCCACCCCCATTCCATGCCAGCCCCACAAGCAAGGGTCTAAGGAAGGGAAAAGCCCCATGTGAAGAGCACAGACACCAGTCAGTGTTTGTTTGTTTGTTTGTTTGTTTTTTAAAACATGGTTTCTCTGTGTAGCGCTGGCTGTCTTGGAACTCGCTATGTAGACCAGGCTGGCTTCAAACTCAAAGATCCACTTGGTTCTGGCTCCCAAGTGCTGGCATTAAAGGCATGTGTCACCGCCGCCCAGCTAGACATCATTTTTGAAATTGTGTCCCTTAAGGGTGACACCCAGTAGATCACACCAGTGAACAGCTGTGAGCCACTGACAGGGCAAGACCCACCCTTCTTTCCCCACTACCCACCACACTGAGAGACTTTCACGCATTTTCCTGGACAAAGCACATCTATCCCCCAGGAGAGATTCCCACATGCTAAAAAGCAGCAATTAGCTCTCCAAAACTGGCAGTGCTGGGCAGCTGGGATTGGTACACCAGGAGCCAGAAGAGTGTGTCAGCAATATCACACTGCTCTTGTGTCTTCCAGGGGAACTCTCTGCTTTGTATGCCCAACGTGCTCAAGGTGTACCTGGAGAATGGACAGACCAAAGCTTTCAAGTTTGAGGCAAACACGACCGTGAAGGTATTAAAAATAAATCAGAACCTTTTCTCCATATGAAAGTTGCTCCACAGACCACTAGGCAGTTTCTTGCCCTCTGTCTACCTTGGTGGGCTCGTGCCCACTGCAGCCTGCGTGCCCATGACAAGATATGCATTGTGCTATATTTTTTGGTTATATAACTACCCAATAAGATGGTTTTGCGGGGGAGCGGGGAACACTCTGGGGTGTTTGTTTTTGTCGCTTCCTGCAGGGGTGGGACTCAAGACTCAGAGCAGCGAAGTGTCTTGTCCAAGGTCATATTACATTTCCTATGCTTTCATCCTTAACCACAGGCTTCCCAACATCTTGTCTCTGCCTCCACCTGCTACCCAAACACCAAATTAGCTAAACACCAAGGCGAGATGTGAGGACAAGCCCAGGCCCCTGCATAGTCTTATAGATAACCAACTCCTCACTTGAGATTCTCAGAGAGGGTTTACCGAGGACTGTAAGAGTCTTCAGTCATGTTTAGAGAGGGTGGGCATCCCAGAAACTCTGGTTGTCTAGAGCAGGCTAAAATGAGACAAAAGATGGGATGGGTAAGATGTTCACGTGCCACAAACGTGCATCTTTCTCACGCCAGCACATCAGCCCAGGCAGGGAAGTGCACCTGAGCACTGTGGAGGGTAACTAAGACTCCCACAAAGGCAGAGAGAATGAGATGCACACCAGGACAATGGGCATCATCCAGGAAGTGTGCAGTGGGAGCACAGGCTGCTCTCCTAGGGGGGAGACTAGCCATGGAGGGCCTCCAACGCCAGACAGTGCCGTCCAGATGGGAAAGAGGCCTCTAATTGTTTCTGAGCACAGAAGGAAGAGGTGTCAGAGGAAGGCTGCAATAAGGAAGCAAACTGTTGTTTCTAAGATATAAAAGGCATAAGGGCTGGATGTGATGGTACACACCTTTAACCCCAGCACTCAAGAATCAGGGGCAAGAACAACTCTGTGAGTTCAAGGCCAACCTGGTCTATATGTTGAGTTCCGGGACATTATTAAGAATCCCAGCAAGGGGTTTCTGCCCATCCAGATGAAAGACACACACAACCTTTATATTTTTAAATATGCCTTAGGCAGCACAATAGCTGGGCAGCTGCCTACCCTCCGTGCTGTAGAATCTGCTTTTGATAGCCCCAAGTTATCACTTCCTATTTACCGTGTTTCATCTTGACTGCTCCTAACCCAATTGGGCAGCCCTCTGAGCCATGTTCCTTGGCCTTTGGCCCATGGTGGCTCTCCTTCTGTTCCATCAAGGCTTCTTTCCCCTCTTCCCCTCCCAGGACTGATCTCCCTTGCAAGTCCTTGAAACCTCAACCCTACCTATGTCTCTTCTACCCAGATATTGGCTGTCAGCATCTTTAGTCACCAGTCAGAGTTAACTCAGGAGCAGGGTCCCAGGGGCTGTGTGCTGACTCTAGGTCTTAAGGGGCAACATTTAGCATTACAATAGACAGTAAAAAACAAAACCTTAGCAAGCTAAGTGCGTGCATGCACACATATATGTGCACAGGTATATATCTAATATTTTGCTCTGGCACCTTCCTTTGGCAATTTCCTAGCTGCTCCAAATTTCCCGTCTGTTTCCACCATAGTGTGATTTAGGAGACGCTAGAGAAAGCCCTTGGAACCCAGGAAGCTCCAGTGCCATTGGAGGAACAGGGGGAGAACTGGCTGCATTCGCTCATGCCAGCCACACCGCTGGACACTTCCTTGCGTACTGTCTAACTTAACATCTCCATAACCTTGGGAGGGAGCTGACTAGCACCGTCTCTACTTTGTAGGTAGGAACACAGGCCCACTAGGTCCCCAACATGCTGCGATCCACTGGTTTATTATCAGACTTGCTCTGTTGCCGAGCTCGGGGCTGGAGCTCACCCCTCCTCCGTCATTCTGCTCCAGACTCGAAGCTTTGAGAGTGAATCAGGCAGGGTTCTACTTCTGTCATCTTTGATCAAAGTAGAAGGGAAGAGGGCAAGTAAGTCTTCAGTGGCAGCCAGAAATACTCTGAGGGGATTTACAATAAAAGTTCATATCGCAGAGGAATTAAGGAAATAGAGTTAGGACCGTGAACAAAGGCTTAGCGAGTCTAATACTAGCTAATCTTATCTGTAGTGGCCAAAGTTTAGAAAGCAAATCTCTTAGCTCTTTATAACGGGGAGAGCAGTGGATCTATACAAATCCTGTCAGGGGAAAAGGAAAAGTTGCTTCAACCCACCTGGGATTTCTTCCCTCCCCTCACCATGGGAAGAAGATTTTTAAATCAAAAAAATGTTCTTCGGACCAAAGCTATAGCCGACAAAGGCTAGAGTTATAGCCGACTGAAGCCTTGGGTTCAGCCTCTGGAGCTGCTGGACAGGGTGTGGTGGCACATGCCTGTAATCCCAGCACCCAAAGGTGGCGGCTGGAGTTCAAGACCATCCCTTAACCACATAACAAGTTTGAGGCCACCTGGGGCGCCAGACTCTGCTCCCCTACCCAGAAAGAAACAGAGACAGACAAAACCATCTCTAGGTTGAGGGAAATGTCATTTGACCCATTAGCATTTACTGACTTACTGACACTTGTCAGTCAGACATTTCTATGTCACTCGGATGTTGCTAATACAGAAACCATTTGCTTAGGGTTATCCTGTTAGGAAGCCTGGAGTATCGGGTTGGCGTCGGAAATGGAGAAAATGTACCATGTGCTTAGGTTCAGGAAAGGGCCACAGAAATGTCTCTCAGGCTCAGAAGAGAGATCTTCCAGCTGAGTACTAATGCACAGTTTTTTGGAAACAATGGGCCGTGGCAGAACCAGAAGCGTGGACAGGTGTTGATAGCGGTGAATTGGGAGTGGGATCCAGATGCTTCCAGGCATGGGAAGAAGGCCAGCGGAGACTCGGAGATGGGCAAGTTTGTCAGATGTTTGAGAGCAGGGCACACTGACAAAAGCATCGGACGATAAAGTGGGACGTGGTGTGTGGTGCTGTACACCTGAGATCCTAGCACTCAAGGCTAACTCAGGAGGACCAGGAATTCAAAGGTAGCCTAGACTGCAGTGTGAGACTCTTTTTCTTTAAAGATTTTTTTGTTATTTATAATTATGTGTATGTGTCTGCCCATGTGTAGGTAGGTATGTGCTCACAAGTACAGTTACCCATGGAGACCTTAGGTGTTGGATCCCCTGGGAACTTGGGTTACAAGAGATTGTGATCTGTCTGATTTGTGTGTTGGGACTCAAACTCATATCCTCTTCAAGACCAGTTAGCTCTTAACCATAGAGTCATCTCTCTGGTCCTGAAATCTCACACACACAAACACACGCACACGCACGCGCGTGCACGCGCGCGGGTGGGCGTGCCTTTTCAAATTAGGGTCTCTCTATGTAGCCCTGGCTATCGTGGAACTTGTTCTGTAGACCTGACTGACCTCGAACTCACAAGAGATCCACTTGCTTCTGCCTCTTGGGTGCTAGAATCAAAGATAGCAGCACCACTGCCTGGCTGAGACACTGTTTCTTTAAAAAGTGGGCATGGGATACCATGGAAGGAATGGTTCCTTTAGCACTGGATACTTGAGTGTCTATTAAACTGAATTTGGATTTTGGCCATTTAAACCTGGAAAGCCTCAACTGTTCTTGAGCAAGGGAGAAGAACACAGATAGAAGCTTAGCCGAGGACCTCGAGAGCCGTGGTTCTCAACTGTGGGTCACAACCCCTTTGGAAGTTGAATGACCCTTTCACAAGGGTCACACATCAGATATCCTGCATATCAGATATTTGCATGACAGTTCATAACAGTAGCAACATTACAGTTACGAAGAAGCAACAAAATAATTTTATGATTGGGGGTCACCACCACAGCATGAGGAACTGTATTAAAGGGTCACAGCATTAGGAAGGCTGAGAATCACCACTTAGATCTATATGATAAAAGACCAGATAAAAAATACATTTTAGGTTTTGAGGGCCATTGGGTCACTTTCAACTTTCCTGTCATAGTGGCTGGTATATGTCTTTGTTCTCGTGAATATTAATGAGTAAATCAGCAGTGAGCTCTATTTGTCCCCTGGCTGCTGTTTGATAACCCTTCTGGATGCGGGGTAGAGGACTGCCGGATGCATCCGCCAAGACAAGAAATATGTGTGGGCTCTCAAGGCGAGGGAGAGATGGGAGAAGGGACCTACAGAGTCAGGAGGCAGGCTTGCCAACCAGTCAAAGACCGGTAATTCTGGCCGGTGAAAGACCTCGGCAGGGAAGCGTTTGCCATCAAAGCTGACAACCTGAGACTGAGCTCAGAACCCACATGGTGGGGGAGAGAACAGATTCCTGCAAACTGTCCTCTGACCTCCACAGACACACTGGCATGTGCACAGCCACAGACATGCACAGAACATTCGTGAATGAAATCTAACAAAGTAAAAACGGTTTTCATAAATTCAGCAGTCAGTCTGCAATGCCAAATGTGTGTAAGTTATTTCACAATTATATAGTTAAGAGAGTGCCATGGGCTGGTCTGCTGTGGTAAGCACCCATGCCTGGCACACAGTAGGTGCCGAATTAATGCTGTTGACTTCAGAAGGTAGATACCCTCTTCAGAACTTAGCCACCACTTTAGCTCTGGAGGGTAATGGCGCCATCAGTGAGGGTGTTGGTGATCAGCAGTCACAGGAAGCAGGCAGCCCTTCACCATTGGGCCTTTCTAAATCTGAGGTTCTGAGGTCTGTAGTGGGTCCACGGTGATCACTGATCAGGCGACACATTGCTAAGCATCTCCAAGGCCCCAAGCATTGGAGTGTAACAGACCCCAACTGTGGCTAGTTCTATTACAGCTTGACCCAGGCTAGAGTCATCTGGAAGGAGGAAGCCTCAACTGAGAAAATACCTCCCTAAGATCGGGCTGTAGGGCATTTTCTCAATTAGTAATTGATGGGGAGGGCCCAGCCCATCGTAGGTGGTGCCATCCCCGAGCTGGTGGTCCAGGGTTCCATAAGAAAGCAGGCAGAGCAAGCCATGAGGACAAGCCAGTAAGCAGCGCCCCTCCATGCACCATCAGCTCCTGCCTCCAGGACCCTGCCCTGTGTGAGTTCCTGGCCTGACTTCCTCCAGTGAGGAACAGTGCGGTAAAGTGTAAGTTGAGTTAACCCTTAACTCCCCAAGTTTCTTTTGGTCATGGTGTTTATCACAGCAGTAGAAACCCTGACCAAGACTCCGACACTGGTGAGGTTTACACTGTCAGCCAGTAAAAGGGCATGAGCAAGAGAACAAACGCTGGAGGGGAGCTTACATAGAGCACCGCCTGCCAGGGCGTGTCCCAAGTGTCTTCCCTGGGGAAATGAATGCACACTGCAGTCCAGCTGACAGGTGTTAATGTCTACCAAAACAGAGACGAGCCTCAGAGACAACAACAGGGTGTCCACAGATACAGTGAGCTGAGGAAGATCTGTCTCAGTCTAGAACCCTTTTATGTATCTGATATACTGTCTTTTACGAAAAGAACATCATTTATTAAAGAAATGGATAGTAAATAATGACAGGGGACTAAACATGCCCCAGGAGCTCAGCGGGGGAGCTCTTGCTAGTATATGTGAGGCCACAGGTTCAATCCCCAACCAAAGATCTTCCTGCAACTGAGAATAATAGGCAGGGTGACATTTAGATACAGTAGCCCCACGGGACCACTCAGAAGAGGTGAGCTGTAAGTCAAACTTAAAAGTACAGAAACAGCCTTGTGAAAAATGACAAAAGTGTATACGTCTGAGGGAAGAGCGTCTGTGAGTGCCTGAGGCATCTGTCATGCCAGGGGCCACTGGAGAGAAAGGACGAGTGTGGCCTGGTGGCCGTGGAGCCTCTGCAAAGCATTATCTGCCTTTCCATCTTGACAGCCTCCCCAGCAGTCTGTAGGCATTGTTATCTTCCATGTCAGAGGAAGAAACGAAAGCCAACATCTCATAGTCACATGAAGGAACTGGGAGGATTCTGTCCAGAAAGCAGTTGGTATACACTGGTAACTCCAGAGAGTTTCTCTCCAGACACTGAGGCAGGAGACTGGTATCTCCCATGGAGACTGCATCTTCCCAAGAAAAGCAAGATAGATTGCCGCCATGAGTGGTACAGGGCCGTAAAGGGCCAGCATGGGAGCCAGGGCCCTGCCTGTGTTAGCCACGGACGCAGGCACCAGCTTCTTCTACTGGGGAAGCTGTAAGAAGGCCTGGGAAGTCTCCCCATTCATCGGGTGACCCCTCTTCCCCTCTGCTGCCAGGACATCATCCTCACGGTGAAGGAGAAGCTGTCCATCCGAAGTATCGAGTACTTTGCGCTGGCCCTGGAGGAGCAGTACAGTGTCTCCCGCCTACACCTTCTGCACGAGGAGGAGCTCATCCAGCAGGTAGGAGGCCCTGTCTCTCTCTGGGAGGCCAGGCTCCTCAGCCACTTCAGGGGATGGATCAAGTACGCTCACTGAGCCTGGGTAAGAAGGGCAAGACTCAGGCCTGGTTTGCATCTGTTCCTGTGAGGTATGCAGGGCACAGTCCAAGATGCCCATTTTCTAGATGTGGAGATAGAGGCTTAGCAGGGTAAGGTGGTTTTCCACATATCTGACAAAGTCTTTTGCTTCTAGCTCTGGTCATCTTTCCTGGCACCCTACTCTGTCTCAGAACTATGAGGGGACATTGGTTGGTGTGTCCAAAACCCTTTCTGTGGCATTGCCCCGCTGAGAGGCAACTCTCATGACAGGACAGGACAAACAGACAGTTCTTCTGTGTGACCCAGTCCTTCAGCCACGCAAGAAGTCACAGCACAGACTCTTTAAAGTCAAACATGGGCCAGTTCAACAAGTCATCGTAGGGTGTATACTATGGAAAGATCCCCATTCTACAGTTGGGGAAGGGGAGGGCTTCTTCATCAGGGGGATGGAACAGAGGGTCACCTTGACCTTGGGGGGTCACTCAGCCTACCTCATTGCAAGTGACTTAGGACCCAGTCACCACTGCTGCAAGCTCTTAAAGAATAATAAAGTGCAGAGGGTTCAAACTCCATCTTTGCTTGTGGAAATCAACACTCATATGTATTCCATCCTCCTGGCCATGATAAAAATCCCCATCAGAAGCAACTTAGGAGAGGAGAGACGTTTATTTCACCTCAGAGTTTAGGAATTGCAACGCATCATCTTTGGCATGGCAGCAGGAACAGTCCTTGTCCGTGATGGTGGGAGTTTACCTCTGCCGGTCACATTGTAGCGGCAGATAGGAAATGGAAGGACCCAAGATATACCCCAGGGCCTCAGAGACACTCTCTGCAAGCAGGCCCCAATTCCTAAAAGCTCCACAGTTTTCCAAGACAGCCCTTCCCTCCCAAGACAGCCCTTCCCACCCAAGACCATGTGTTTAAACTTGTGCTTGAGGGAAGGGAGCTTCACATTCAAACCACAAAGCAAATAGCCCTAGACTGTCCCTGGGAGGGCATTGAGATGTGGACAGGGGTTCCTAGACTATCCCTTGGAGGGCATTGAGATGTGGACAGGGGTTCCTGGACTGTCCCTAAGAAGCCATTGAGATGTAGACAGGGATTCCTCTGACAGAAGAAACAATGCTCTTTGAATCTTTCACATTCCACACCATGGGGAAAATAATCTGACTAAGAATGCTGTGCTGTCTGGGGAAAGGCTGAACTAGAACAGTGGCTGCCCTTTCTCTCTTCCCCTGTGCAGCTGCTTTATAGAGAGCTGAAAGGTCACTGCATCTTCTTTACCTTGGGCAGGTGGTAGAAAGGGAAGAATCCCAGGACTCCCGCTGCCTCTTCAGGGTGTGCTTTGTTCCCAAGGATCCTCTGGACCTGCTGAAAGAAGACCCCGTGGCCTTTGAATATCTCTACCTACAGGTGACCAGGCTGTGCTTCCTGGGAGGCCAGCGTCCTCCAGGATATACGTTGGGTTGTTCTGGGTTGGTGGAGCCTAAACAGCTCTCCCGAGGGATTGTCTCTTCCTAGAGAACAGTGGATCTCATTATCCCTCCCTGTCATTCCTGCTCCGAGTTGCTCTAATGGGAGATTTGCAGTCGACTAATCAAATTTAGGCTTAGTCCTCAATGGAGAGGATACATTTTTCTAATACTATTAAACGCCGTTATCCTTTCCACTTTTATTGCAGGATGGGGCTTTAGTGCCACAGAAACTCGTGTTCGAGATGACGTAACCAGGTCTTAGAAGGGACTTGTGTCTGATGACCCCACTTAGCAGTAGAGCCAAACCTGGTTTCTTCTTCCTTCCTTCCTTCCTTCCTTCCTTCCTTCCTTCCTTCCTTCCTTCCTTCCTTCCTAACACCCTCTTGTTTTTTTTTGTTTGGTTTTTTTTTGAGGCAGTCTTCCTTCTGTATAGCCTTGGCTATCCCAGAACTAGTTCTGTAGACCAGGCTGACCTTGAAGATCCACCTGACTCTGCCTCTGAGTCCTGGGATTAAAGGCGTCTGCCATCAGGCCCAGCTAGAAACCTGGTTTCTTGTCTTACAACTAGGCCTTGCCCTCTATGTCCCGGAGAGAGATTACTTTTGTTATTTTTATTTGGGTGGAAGAGTCATCTGGGAGATGTCACCAGTTTACAGTCCATTGGCCTAAGTCTTACAGAAATGGTGCTAGAAAGTAGTAATAGCAGCTGCCACATCACCAGTGCATTATACTGGCATAAGACGGCACTATGTGCTTTATGCTCACATTCCTGCTTATTATCTTTTCCAAATCCCATGGAAATCAAATAATGCAGATCGCAGAGTCAGTTAGTATGCTATTAACAATGGGAAACACTATGCTTGGAGAGTCTGAATGTACCTAAGGTCACAGAGCCAAGACCTCAAAGCTGACTGCTGATCCTGCTGCTCCGACCGGAGAGAACTGGGCCGGTTCCGTCTGCATTCTCCTGTTGCCTAGCTGCTCTGTGTAATCTCTTGCAGAGCTGCAGTGATGTCCTCCAGGAGCGCTTTGCTGTGGAGATGAAGTGCAACTCTGCCCTCCGGCTTGCAGCCCTGCACATCCAGGAGCGGATCTACGCCTGTGCCCAGCCACAGAAGATCTCTTTGAAGTACATAGAGTGAGTGTACAGAGCAGGGGGTGGCAGCTGTGTCACATTTGTGACTGCTGGCTCCTAGCCAGGGTGGCCAGACTCCACAGAAAGCCGATACTCACCCATCTGCCTTTGTCTCCATCCATTTCCCTTTACCCAGCCTGGCTCCCTGTCTGGGTAGAAGCCATTTCCTCTGGCAGCAACACAAGACTCTCCTTGTAAATTTCCAGTCCCTGAAAGAATATCTGAGGCCATCAGTTGACAACTTCTGAGGCCAGCGATGTCTTAGAAATTAATTTTTCCAACAGGTGTGAACCAATTGCTATTGCATTATGCCTTCCTCCAAATGGGGGAGTGCTTCAAGTCCTAAGATCCAGGTTCCTCTTGATTCTTAGCTTGAAGAACTAACATCTGTTATAATAAACCCCTCCCCCCAGGTCTCCGCTGCAGCTAGTCTGGGTATCAAAATCAAATGGAGAAATCAGGATTTAAAAATAGGACAGATAAAAAAAAAAAAAAGGACAGATCCCTGGTATAATGAGTCAAAGTGCAACTTTAGGAGGATTCTGAGGCTTCTGGGCTAATAATGTTCTGAAGCTTAGCCTCAGCATTGGCGGGCACGCTCTGTTGCAGGGGTGTTGGGCATGAACACAGCTCAGTGGCACAGAGCTTGCCTAGCATTTGCAAGGCCCTGGGTTTGTTCCCTAGCAGAGACTGGGAGACTCGTTCTTATATGTGGATGATCGTACCACTTATTTATGTCATTAAAAGGACTGAGAACAGACCTATTGGAAGGCTTTGTAGGTTAAGGTCCCCGCAGCCGAGCCTGACAGTCCCGAGAACGGATTCCCACAGGTTGTCCTCTGATCACTACACATGTACACACTTGCTAAAATACGGCAGTTCAGGCTTCCCCTTTTAGAAGTTTGACTTAGTACAGACACGCAATAAATGAAATGGAATTTTGAATAAAAAAAAAAAAGATTGAGAACTTCTGTTTTGATTAGTGAAATATCCCACACCAAGACCAGGCAGTTTCCAGGCCAGTCAGGAGGTCCTAAATGTAAAATGTATATAATGTGTGTCATGTATGTTTATGGTGAAAATCCCCCACTCTGTCTGTCTCTTCTTTAATGGAGAGATAGACATATAGAGATAAATGAAGATATGGGCATCGCCTTAATTCAGGTTTCATTGCTGTGAAGGGACAACATGACCAAGACAACTCTTATAAAGGAAAACATCTAATTGCGGCTGGCGTACAGTTTCAGAGGTTCAGTCCATTTTCATCATGGTGGGAAGCATGACAGCATGCAGGCAGACATGGTGCAGGAGGAGGAGCTGAGAGTTCTCCATCTTGATCCAAAGGCAGCCAGGAGACGGTCTCCCTCAGGCAGCCTGGGGGAGGCTCTGCTTCCACACTCTGCGGAGCTTGAGCACTAGGAGACACTCCCCTAAAGTCCCCCTCCACCCCTGCACAGTGATAGCCTTCCTCCAACAAGGCCCCACCTACTCTAGCAAGCCCACACCTCCTGATAGTGCCCATTCCCCATGGGCCAAGCATTCAAACACATGAGGCCAAACCAATAGGGGCCAAACCTATTCAAACACCAGGCATCCCCTTTCTCTTTTTCTTTTTTCTCTTTCTGTATCTACAGCTCTGCCCATCTCTATTCCACCCACTAGAGAAAGGTTCTCCTGACTGCCGTGTGTCAGGCTTTAGGTCTGAAGTATGCAGTCGTCGGCTCTTTGTTAGAACCAAGTGCCATGTAAACCTGAGTCTCTTTGTCTCCAATGTCTCACGGCAGGAAAGACTGGGGAATAGAGAACTTTATATCTCCAACTTTACTCCGAAATATGAAAGGCAAAGACATCAAGAAAGCCATTAGCTTCCACATGAAGAGAAACCAGAACTTGCTGGAACCCAGGCAGAAGGTAAGGCAGTCCAGCCTCTGCCAACCTGGCCAGCGTTCTGTTGTGAAATGTTGGGGGAATCATTTTCACCATTGCCTAAATTTTGGGCAAATAAATAACTCTGATTTCAGTAATCCTTTTTTTTTCTTGTTTTCTTTTTGTCTCTTAAAGCAACTTATTTCTGCTGCTCAGCTACGATTAAATTATCTTCAGATCCTTGGGGAACTCAAGACATATGGTGGGAAAGTCTTCAATGCTACTTTGATGGTATGTACCAGACAACCATAGACTCCTTCTTGCCCGGGACCTTGAATATTTGCAGATTGGCAGATAGTTCCTGGACCCTGGCTTGGAAGCTGCTCAGGGAGGTGGAGCTGAATTAGTTATAATTTCTGCCCTCAAGGGCAAAGTAAGTTAACCCACAAGACAAAGCCACGATGCAGGCTATGGCCACTGTTGTGGGGGAAGGGCGGAAAGATAGATCCACTATTGCTAGCTTAGTCTGGGTCCAAGAAGGAGAAACAGGGTCTCATGCAGCCCATGCTGGCCTCAAACTTGATACCTGAGGTTGACCAGGAACTCACCCTCCTGCCCCTGTCTTCTAAGTGCTGGGATTGCAGGGATTAAGAGCATGTACTGCTCTAGCTGACAACCTGAGTTCAGTTCCCAACACCTACCTTGGACCACTCACAGCTGACTATAGCTGCAGTTCCGGGGAATCCAACACCCTGTTTCTGGCCTCTGTTGGCACTGGACTCAAGTGCACAGAGACACTTATTGTATACATAATTTCAATAGAGTAAAAAATGAAGAGTTTACAGGAGATATCTTTATTTTTAGTTTCGCTGTGGGTGGGCCCTCTGAGGAGTGATCTCAGAGAATGGTGACTAGGGCTACACATAGGAGACAGAGAGAGAAGCAACACCTGGCACATGCTCTAAGCCCAGAACTCTGGAGAGTGCAGCAGCAGGAGGACCATAAATACCAGGCCAGCCTGGGCCACAAAGCAAAGCCATTTCAGAAAAAAAAAAATTGTGGAGAGAGACATCATGTGCAGTGTGTTTGTATTTTCACAAGCTTGCGAATAGAAACTAATTTCGCTCCCACTTGTCCGCAGCTACAGGATAGAGAATCCTACATTGCCCTTCTGGTTGGGGCCAAGTACGGGATCAGCCAGATGATCAACAGCAAGCTCAACATCATGTCCACGCTGGCAGAGTTTGCCAACATCAGCCGGGTGGAGCTGACGGAAGAGTCCGAGAAAGTGAGCATGGTCAAGGTCTACCTGCAGGACGTTAAGGTAACACAGCAGAAGAGCTCCTCAGTTTGGCTCCTGGAGTTTGCTGGATTGGAGGGTAGTTTATACTCTGAGCTCTGAGCAATGATAAAGACCACTGCTGCTCTGGCCCAAAGGATCTGCCTCAAGTGAAGGGTGGCGAAGAGAGCCTGCATTACCCCAAGAAGCTCTCAACAAGGTTCTGTTTGATGAAAAACTCTGCACCCAGAGTTTGTTGGGTGAACTCTTTGAAATGGGGAAATAGTTCAGGGTTCAGGGTACCTCCTGGCGCACAGTGGGTCCCTCATGCCTAATCTATACATTCTCTCCTTTCTTTCTATCCTCTACTCTACCACCATCCCCCACCCCCACCCCCGCCCCATCCACCCTGACCCTTAAAGACCTGACCGATCACAGGAGAAGGCAGATCCCAGCCTAGGGCCTTTCTGGAAGGGGTCACTGTTCCCGCCCTTGATTTCATCCACTGTGCCCAAGAAGAGCACTGTGCTTTTACCACCCTGTCCTCATTCCCTGTCATTCTTCCACCCTTCCCCATGAGAGGTCAGGCCCTTTAGGGACTGGCTGTGTGGATGGGCAGGTAGGGTAGGGTGGGATAGAGCATAGAAAGAAAGGAGACAATATGAGAATATGGACCACTAGGGGCCAGTCTGCAGGCATGGCTTAGTATCTGTCTCCCTTTGGCCCCATTAGGCCCTCCTCTATCTTGGTCCTCTGCAAACAGAAACATTCTTTTTGCTTTCACAGGTTCTGACTTTGTTGCTGGAATCCAGCAGTGCAAAAGACCTGGCCTGCTTGATCGCTGGGTACTACAGGCTGTTTGTGGACCCGGCCAACCCTGTCTTCCTCTGGTCTGGAAACAGGCAGCAGACTCACCGTGTATCTGCTGAAGAAGGTGAGGCCCGTTTATTTCCAACCAAGCAGCTAGTCTTTCCAAAATCTTAGAGGCACTTTCTTGGTATTTGGAATTCTCCTAAATGCCAAGGAGTGCATTTAGCACTCTGATTCCCTGTAGAGTTTCCCCAAACAGTCTCTAAGGTCTACTGTATCTTATTTCTCAGCAAAAGGAGACGTCGCTTTTAGAACGTGGGTGACTCGGCTCTCACTGTGCCTTTGCCCTCTTCTCATTCTCTTGAAATGTGATAGAAATTCTCAGCCTTGCATGTTTAGAAGAAAGGGGTACCTGGAGCCAAAGGAGACTTGACACTATACCATGTAAAGAATGAAGAAGTAGGATGGGGACAGAAAAATAAAAGGCCGGGGAGCCAGACAGGTCCCCAGGTAGCTTCAGCTGCTCTGTAGGGGGAAACCCTGACCTGAAACAAGTGCCCGACACTCCCCCCAGCGCCAGCATTGCCGGCTGCCAGCATGTTGCTGCTCATGTGGACGTAGACAGCGGTGCACAGGATCTTACCATTATATAGCATTTCCTCCACATGGGCAAAACAGGCATAGATCGTCCCAGAACAGATGATTGGAGAAAGAGATGTTGTCATCCATGCTACCTGTGGTAACCACAGGAGATAGATTCCACAAACCTCGGTGCTTACTAAAATTCATACATGCTCAGTCCTTTCCCTGAAAAGGTATATATAATTTGTATATAACCTATACACATCTGTAGCCAGGCTTGGCTACTTTATGGGTTCTTCCTTTCCCACCCTTTATCCCCCTGGTTTCATCCTCTATCACTAGATAGGAGAGAAAGATAGAGGAGAGAGAGAGAGAGAGAGAGAGAGAGAGAGAGAGAGAGAGAGAGAGAGAGAAACCAGCCTCCATGAATGATTGACAACCCCCTATTGGGGCTCTAGCATTTATGTATCCTCTGAAAAGTTACCAAAATTCCAAATATCACAGTCACAGAAACTACCTGCAACTGGAAAACCATGCCTGTGCTGGAGAATGAGGCAAGTCAGCTGCGGACAGTTGGAAGCAGCCCCTCATCCCTACACCTGCTATTAGAATGAAAGCACATTCCTGTGTTCCCCAAAATCCAGACTGTTACTACACATGTCCTTCCATATCCTTTGGAAAACTCTAGATTACCTATCCTGTTGTCAGTGCCATAGAGGTGCTTTATAGAGAGACTGGTCCTGGGACCAGTGCTTTCAGTTTTGAATGAGTGAGTTTGTTAGTTTATAGCAACCAAAAATAAAAAGAACAAAACAGCAAGCAGCAAATGCATAGCGGAACATCAGATTCGGCCCTTGGGTTATCCAGCAGGAATAAATGGAGAAGCCTTGTAAACGCAGTCATCTGGGAACCCCGGTCGATAAGGAGGGGGCCAGGGAGAACGCCTTCTCCACGGAGAAGTGTCTGGTTTTTTGTTCCCACTGCAGACGGTTTTTTTACACCATGAGATGAACAATAGTACTCTTGGTTTGAAAGGGTTTGCCTTCTGGCTGTTCTCAGGAACACAGATTTTCTAAGACCCTTAGAGGTTTACTGTTTTTCCCCCTGTGATAGAGCATGGGTCCAGCCTGGCCCAGGGCAGAGGGTTCTGGGGGGAACATAAACTAACCATATTTGAGTGGTTTCTGAGTCAGCACTTAACAACAGCTAACAGCACACGACAATTTATATATAACAATATATATAAACATAATAATTTATATTACAGTCAGATGTTCTGCCTCTGAGCCATGCCCCCATAATTTATATTTGAGTGTGCTATTGTCGTACTGTGTTTATGGAGTCGTTGTGACAAGAAGATAGGCGTGTTCAGCATGGACATCTTTTACTCTATTTTGAGCCTACGGATGGACAAACGCGCACAGATGAACCCCAGGGGTCTGAGGGCCGGCGGTAGGGAGGAAGTGATACGCTTTGAGTACTTGTTCTTCCTTTGCTTTCGCCAAGCATTTCTGAGGGGAAGCAGCACGGAATGCTGTTTTGGAGGGTGTGGTGGGAAGAGGTTGTGCACTAGAGACAGCTCAGAGACAGTGCACTAGAGGCTTGGTCCCTGACGGACACCCTGGAGCCAAGCATGTGGTAAAGGGGAGTTCATCTGAGGAGAGGGAACGTGGATCATGGCTCAAGACCGCGGTGGGGAAGGCTGCAGAGGACAGCCAGTCTGCTGGGCTGTGGACCAGCCATACTGTGGGGGCTGTAACAAGGGAGGGCTCTGAGCCACAGTGGGAGAGCACACTGAGAGGGGTCAGGGTCTCTCTGTGATGGAGGCCACCCTCCTGAGGGAACTTCAGCTCTTCCTGTAGAAAGGAGAAGCAAGGAGGAAGGATCAAGCAGTGGCCAGAGAGAGGTTCTTAGGAGATCATCCCAGAGGTTGTTGGAAGAAAAACAGGAAACCTAGCCCGGTGCTGCCTCTCTCCATCGGATGTAGTCTTCCCAGGTACCTACAGCTAGATGCATCTCCACTGTCCTAAAGGCCACCGCAGCAGAGTCCCCAGGGCCACCTAGCAGCCTCAGGCCCCAGTCACTTGCTCTGTGGCTCGCATATCAGGGAGAGGCCAAGCATCGAGTTTGCATTTGACATTTGATGCCCCATATGATTTTGGTGTTCTGACACCACAGGGGAGGTATTTGAGGAAAGGCCGAGAGAGTACAAGGGAGAAACAGGTGAATACCCACCACTCTTTGACAGACAGAGGGGTCTCCTTGGATGAAGAGATGGACTCACTCCGTAGGCAGCTCGGACAGATGAAGGCAGGTAGCACAGTGGTGTGTCCTCCTTGGGTCGTGGCATTAGTCAACCTAGAATGATTTACGTCAGACACTTTCCGTGTTTCCCCCTGCAGCAGGATAACAGGAAGCAGGACACACAGGTGTCTGTCAGAACTTGAACGTCGGTTTGTAACTCTCGGTGTCCCGTCTATCACAGGCTACGAGTCCAGGGCCTGCAGTGACTCGGAGGAGTCCTCTGAGGTGGACTGTGTCCTGGAACCCCTTTCTGACCGATGCCTGGTGAAGCTGAGTCTCTGCAGACCATTTGCTAGAGAGGCGCAGCCCCCTGGAGACAACCTCACCCCCAAGGCGGCCACGAGAGGCCCAGGCATCTGCGGGGTCAGCAGCACGACGGACAGTGCTGAGTCCGAGGCATCAGACTCAGCCAACACCGAGAGCCGGGGCTGCAGGACCAGCGGGTCTAGTGAGTCCATGGATGCCCTGGAGGAGGACGACTTAGATGCGTGCTCCTCCAGCGGGGCTAGCTTCTTCCACTTTGGCCCACCAGGCTTCTCCAAGGGCCTTGATACCGACAGCCAAGAAGAGAACAGCAGGGTGGAGACTGGTGGTTTTCTGTGTTTGCTGGACCTGGCCCAGAATGCCAATCCTCGGTGCCAGAAGGTAGAAGGTCCCCAGGACCTTGCTTCGGAGGCCTGCAGCTGGGGACCAGAACTAAGCATGGGCAGGCTAGACCCCAGGTTGTATGAGGGCAGCCGGACTGACTACTATAGCCTGTGCTCCAGCGTCTCCCCAGGCAGCCACCTGAGTGACTCGGGCTCAGAGAGCGCAGCTTCCCGGCAGGGAGCTGCACCACCACCGTGGTGCCAGCAGGGCTGGATGGAGGCCCAGCCTGGCTCCATGCTGGAAACCCTGGCCCTGCCCGCACTGCCCCCGCTGGCCTTTGAAGATGGCAGCTCAGATGAGGAATACTATGATGCAGCCGACAAACTCACGCCACCAGACACACTCTCAGGTGAGCCCCTAATCCACCCCACCCCACCCCACTCCCACTCCATCCCAGCAGATGTGTACCCTTAGCCAGCTTCTAAGAGCCCAGGGCCAACTCGAGAGCAAGATACAGCCTCCTCTACCCTTGAGTCCATGGACCAACTTCTAAGCCTCATGGCCTTGAGTCAGGCCTTCAAGGGAGGTTTGGAGAAAGGTGGGCAGGGGACGATGAGAAGAATTCATCCCGCTGTGGGAACCAGAGAAGACTTCCTAGAAGAGGTGTCAAGTGAGCTGGGCCTTGTCAGGTGGACAGGACTCACAAGAAAGGAACGGAGTGCCCATTCCTTTCCACAGGTAGAGAGAGTAGCTGTGCCACTGTGGATCCTGGGGTGGGGGTGGGGGGATACTTGAAATCAGTCACTGGAGCAACAAGACGGGCCATCGGTGCTGTTTGATGGACTTAGGGAATCCAAGGGTCCCTGACCTCAGAAGGTTGGGGATGTGTTGAGTGGGTCCCTCATATGTTTCCCAACTAAGATTGTGAGGCTTTTGATCTATAATCCATGATCCCAAACAAAACACCAATGTAAAGTCTTTCCACACAGAAAGACTTCCTGAGATAACCAGAAAATCTTGCAAGACACACATGCATACAAAAGGTCACATGAACTCTTTCTCTGTTCTCTGAGGTTAAAAACCCTGGAAATCAGCCAGACATGACAGTCTGATCCTCAGCCCTCTCCTGCGCCTCTCTGATACTGCCCTCTTGTGGCTTTCGTTGCTGTTGGCAGAAAAGCCAGCTCAGCTCCTGAGGGTGCCCTCTCTGTGTGGTGCCCTCTGCCTGTTTGCCTCCCTTCCTTTACCCTCCCCCTTTCCCTCATCGCAGCTGGCCTTCGCACCTGTTCCTCTGTCTGCCCTGTCTTCACCTGGTCACTTGTGCACCTGTTCCTCTGTCTGCCCTGTCTTCACCTGATCACCCGTGCACCTGTTCCTCTGTCTGCCCTGTCTTCACCTGGTCACTTGTGCACCTGTTCCTCTGTCTGCCCTGTCTTCACCTGGTCACTTGTGCACCTGTTCCTCTGTCTGCCCTGTCTTCACCTGGTCACTTGTGCACCTGTTCCTCTGTCTGCCCTGTCTTCACCTGGTCACCCGTGCACCTGTTCCTCTGTCTGCCCTGTCTTCACCTGGTCACCCGTGCACCTGTTCCTCTGTCTGCCCTGTCTTCACCTGGTCACCCGTGCACCTGTTCCTGTCTGCCCTGTCTTCACCTGGTCACTTGTGTACCTGTTCCTCTGTCTGCCCTGTCTTCACCTGGTCACCCATGCACCTCTTCCTCTGTCTGCCCTGTCTTCACCTGGTCACCCGTGCACCTGTTCCTCTGTCTGCCCTGTCTTCACCTGGTCACCCGTGCACCTGTTCCTCTGTCTGCCCTGTCTTCACTGGTCACCCGTGCACCTGTTCCTCTGTCTGCCCTGTCTTCACTTGGTCACCCATGCACCTGTTCCTGTCTGCCCTGGTCTTCACCTGGTCACCCGTGCACCTATTTCTCTGTCTGCCCTGGTCTTCACCTGATCACCCGTGCACCTGTTCCTCTGTCTGCCCTGTCTTCACCTGATCACCCATGCACCTTTTCCTGTCTGCCCTGACTTTACCTGGTTGCCCATCAGTTGTCCAGTCTCAGCTGAGGGTTCCCATCTGCAGAGAACATTTTCCAGATTTACGTGACCAGGGCCAGCTGTGCATCTCAGTCAGGGCTTTTGCCAGCAGTGACTTTCTGCCTATACCTTGATACTGCCTGCAGTTACACATTCACCTGCATGATTATGAGAAGGCTCCTTGTATGCAAGGAAGTTGTTCCCAGCACACAGCACCTGGGCATCATCACTAAATGAATGCATGAACTCACCACTGTCTACCTTTACTTGATTATGGTGTTTTGTTTTGTTCGTTGGGGACTGGCCTTTGTTTTCCCTGTTGTTGTCTCACCATGTGCTCTTTGCTGTCCTGGAACTCTCTGTGTAGACCATGGGATAAGAACAGCAATGGGTATGCTGCCCTACACTGGACAACCCAGTTAACCTCCTCCTGGGCTCTCCCTGACCCCTGCTAGGCTAGCCCTTCTTCTAGGAGCAGGATGAGGGGTGTGGCTACAACTGGCAAGTGGGACACTTATATGGGGACCCAGTCCAGAATTTAGTTCCACCCTTTCACAGGCAGGGATCAGTGTGGTGCTAAGCACAGAGTCTAGAACTGGGACTCTTGTTCCTGGGTTTCGGTCCCGTTCCTGAATCACTGTGAGCTCTACAAATTCTCACCAGCAGTCAAGGCAGCACGTCCCAAATATAGCCGCACCTCAGAATGGCCTGAGGAACCTTGTTTATAGTCTGTCAATTCTTCAGTGTAACTTCAGCAGTTCTGATGTTGCAGGTCTGAGGGGCGGTCTAGAAATTGATAAGCTATCCAGTCCCGTGCAGGCAGGTTGGAGTGTAGGAGCCTCTGAGTTCTTGCTAACATGCGATCCTGATTCCTCCTGCCCAAATCCTAAGACCTTTTCACACGCTGCTTCTCCTGAGAAAGATCATTCCATCAATTGCAAACCCCTCATGACAGGGTCCCTGCAATGCACCCTCACACCTTTCTCATGTAAAATAAAGTATCAACAGAAGCAGCAGCAGCTATGGACATGAGTTTACATCACCATGAAGAAAAGCTTGATGGACACAAAGCCTGTGACTGCCAGCAAGCCTGAAGAACTGGGCTCAGACGTGGCTGGCAGCCAGGCTGGAAGTCTTTGCAGCAGAAGACAGTCCTTGGCTGTATTGTCAGGGTATTATGACTGTAAACAATGATGTCTAATTATTATCATTAACAGTTATTGAAATGCATGGTCTTGATATGTTTGTAGCCCAGGTTGGCTAGAAACTCAAATACATAGCCTAGGCTGGCCTTAAACCCGCTGGGCCTCCTCAATGCTGAGATTATAGAAATGGACCATCATGCTTATTTTTATTTTTTTATTTTAAGTTAGTTTTATGTCTATGGGTGTTTCCCCTGTATACACGTCGGTGTTCTATGTGTATGTAGTGTCTGCAGGAGCGAGAAAAAGGCGTCAGATCCCCTAAAAGTAGAGTTATAGGAGTTATAGATGGTTTTGTGTGCCCTGAGCTTCTGGGAATTGAACCCAGGTCCTCTGGAAGAGCAGCCAATGCTCTTAACTGCCGAACCATCTCTCTAACACCTTTTTAAAATTGTGTGTGTGTGTGTGTGTGTTTGTGATTCTGGAGAATTTATAGCTGACTGCCTGGACCGTGAATCTCACCTTTTCACTGTTGTAAATTCACTATGGTCTGAAAGTAGTATATGTGTTAGAGTCCTTACCCAGCATGCATAGGGTTCTGCGTTAGATCTCCAGTACCACTGATCTCTACCAGAGTTCAACCACTAGGGAAGTGTCACATGCTGAAAAGAACTTTGGTATGCCCTAACTAAAAGTGTATAAGTGAGTCTTAGACAAGCAACAACAAGTGCCTACCATGATCCTTATATCCATCTGCCAGAGGAGGAGATGGGGGAAGGGAAAAATTTAGCTTGCCCAAGGTTTAAGACTTGAGTCCACACTAGCCGTGTGCTTACTCAAACATGGACAACCTCTCTGCTTGTCTGTGCTTAATGTGATTTTCCTTGTCTTGATTTACAGGGCCCAGAGCTGCTGATCCTAGTGCCATGAGATTGCAGAGTCAGCCTAGAACCCGTGGCTCCGAGGAAAGCCTGCATCTGGGCCCAGAGGGAGGAGAGCCAAGCAGGCAGGGAGGGGTGAAGAAGTATGCCAAGTCCCTGAGGAAGAGAAGGTCCTTCCTACAGACGGATCACACCTCCCAGGTCTCCTTCCCCATGGAGCCATCTGCCCAAGAGAACGTGGAGGATGTGTGCTACTATGACAGAGAGCCCTACCTGACCCTTGCTGCCCCCTCCCCAACTGTGTCCTCCCTGCAGGACATGCAAGGTGAGCCAGGCCTCCTGGAGACCAAGGCCTTGGGGTTGCTGGCTTCCTTGAGGGAGACAAAGAGCAAAAATCCAGCCTCCAGGATCATGGAGATGGAGCCAGAGACCATGGAAACCAAGTCGGTCATTGATTCCCGAGTGTCTTCTATCTCTGCCATCCGCCTCCGAATTGACCCCAGCACCACAGAGCATCTTGAGGCTAGTCCCCTGGCTGTCGCCACTGACGGCTCCTCAGCAAGCGTCCCTCACAACCCCCAGCATTCCAACCCGGGTTCTTCCAGCCCACAGGCTGCTCGGGTCAGGCCTTTTCAAACCGTAGCTCCAGGTCAAGACCCAGGCGGTACCATTCCCAAAGAACTCGCAGTACAGCCTGAGGACGGCACCTACCCTCTCTCTAGGGCTGACCCCAATCCAGACAGCCCAGGGCCACACCACGTCCCTCAAGGAGACACATCAGAGCTGGAAGAGGTGCGATCGGGAATGGGGTCGGGATCTTTATTAATAAATCACATACAAGAAGATACCCCCCAAATCACAGATTCCTTGTGTCCTGGAGATGGGCCTACCAGTAGTGAATGTGAAGTGAATTTGGAAGATATGGCCTTGGCTGCAAATGAGGTGCGACAAGGACAGTTGTCCTTGGACGGTGACAGTGAAGTTACACACAAAGATGGCCCTAGCCTATTCCAGGAGGGAGTTGGGGAGGGCTTGGGGGATTTCATGAGCGACAAGTTGGATAACGGTCCACAGGCCCCTGATGTTAGTGCTCCAGCTGGTGAAATCAGCAGCTCCCTCTGCTCAGAGCCTCCTGCAACAGGGACAGGGCAGATCTCACCCGGCTCTGAGGGGGAAAACAGAGAAGCCCAGGAACAGGAGCTCTTGACAGAACTGGACTTGGGCCCTGATTTCTTACTTGGGGAGCAGTCAGCCTTCCCTCCAGAGACAATCAAGATAGAGCAGCTTGACCATGTGATCGAGGAAGGCTTAGTCCCTGGGGACACTTCTCAGCTGGTCTGTGTCCATACAGTACCGTCCCTGCCAAAGCTTTCGCCGTGTGGAGAAGAGCCCCGCTCTGCAGATTCAGGCCATGGTTCACCAGCAGAAAGCAAAGGTGACAGTCCTATCATCTGCCTCGCGCCTGAGAGGTCCTTCCTGTGCTTTGCCCCTGAGAGCCATCCGGAAGGCTCCACCAGTCTCAGCACGGTCACCTCCTTCGGTTTCAGTGGCATAAACGAAGTGGAACCTGCCGGGATTGGCATAGAGCACTGCAGATGTCAGCTTTCCTACACCACATGCTTCCGTGGCCTGCAGCCCGAGACGGAGGAAGAAGACGGGGACCCACAGACACACCCCGCTGCCCCCCTTACCTCACCACCCTCTGCAGGAAGCCAGGGGACTCTGCCCTGGAGGGCGGCCCGTGCCTACAGCTGCACCACACCCCTGTCCAGGAAAAGCCACATCTGGCCAGAGTACTGTTCCAGGGCTCTGAGACAGCTGAAAACTGCCCCTGCAAATACCCCCGAGGGCTTTGTCCAACTCACAGAGAGCCTGCTGGAGCTACAGGACATTTTAGAAGCTTCCTGGGGGGTTGGAAACAAACACCCCCCTGACAAGTGCACCTGGCACTTTTCAGAAAGCCGAAGCCGCCTATGCATGGGCTCACAGAAGCTCCTAGCCAGCTGTCAACACGTGATCAGAATGGACCAATCCCCCGAGGAGATGCAGGGTGCGGTGCGGGTCACTTTCCAGCACCTGGTCCAGCTAGCCGGCCTCTGCTTCCAGTTCACAGACTGTAGCCGCTGCTCCACCCTGCACAGGGAAGTGGCTGGGAACCTGAGGGACGTAGTGTACACCTACCACCAATTTGTGGAGGCCGCGAAATTCACCTGTGAGAGAGGCTACCATGACCTCAGCGTGAAGCTCTTGGCCCGCCAGTGCACGGCCCTCACAGCTGCTGTGTTCTGTTTGACCCAGAAGTTCCGGGCATCCACTGCTCTGTGACCAGGTCACCGGGCCAGGCCCCTCTCCACGGAGCCTTTCCTTGTTCACCCACCCCTTCTGATGTTTACTACATAGAGTATTCAAATAAACTGCTGCTTAATCTTGTCTTGTTCCGCCTTTCATGTTCTGAGTGACAGTAAATTTGGATTTAAAATGTTTGCTCATACTCACGTCAACACACATTCGCTTCCTTTGCACCAGACCTGCGCTGGGAACTTAAGAAAACAGGCCGTATGGCATGAGCCTTTCTTCCCGGATCAGATGTGCTAGCTAGGGTACAGATGAGTAGATGTCCAGACAGCCAGCAAGGTATTTTTCCCCTCTATGATTCCTGTAAGGAAGAGTAAGGTCCAGAAATGGTAGCAACATTGCTCACTGAGAAGCTAACGCCCGGGGAAGGCACTCTATCTGGTACTTTTCTTTGATACACTCCCTTCATGAAGCAGGGGAGGGTAGCATCCTGTTTGGAGGTTGGGTGACTAGAGTTGAAGAATGACAAGGCTCCGGGTCACCTCAGGGAAGACAGAATGAGATGTGTGAGAAGAAAGGAATCAAAGAAGGCTTCCTGTAAGAGGCAGCACTGATTTGAGCTGGGTGTCAGCAAGCATCTATTGGACGCCGTGTGTAAGGCCATGAGATTTGGTAGGATTCAGATGTCGAGAGAAAAAAATTCATTCTGTCAACCAGAGTCTTCTATGCAGTGATAGGTAGAACACCGTGAGCACAGTAAGCATGGGCTCCTTAAGGGACTTCTCCCCCTCTTTTTGGTTAGAATCTAATCATGTAGCTCTGGCTATCCTGGAACTTACTATGTAGATCAGGCTGGCCTCGAACTCACAGAGATCTGCCTGCCTCTGCCCAACGAGAGCTAGGACTAAAGGCATGCACCACCACGCACAGTTCTCAAGGGACATGAATTACTAGGAAACACAGAAATTGCAGACATGGAAGTGACTTTTTAAAAATATGCCAAGACCAAGCCGGGCTGTGGTGGCGCATGCCTGTAATCCCAGCACTTGGGAGGCAGAGGCAGGCGGATTTCTGAGTTCAAGGCCAGCCTGGTCTACAGAGTGAGTTCCAGGACAGCCAGGGCTACACAGAGGAACCCTGTCTCAAAACACCAAAATATATATATATATATATATATATATATATATATATATATATGCCAAGAAAAAAAAAAAAAAAAAAAAAAAAAGAGTGAGAGAGAGAAAGAGAGAGAGAGAGCCAGCCTTACCTGATGTGACCACAAAAGGGTATTCTAAATGGAGACTGATTAAGCTGACACTTCAATAAGAGTAAGAACCAGGGCTGGAGAGATAGTCCAGTGTTTATGAGCACTTGCTGCTCTTGCAGAGAAATAGGGTTCTATTCCCAGCTGTAATTCCAGTTCTTGGGGATTGGTCATCCTCTTCTGATCTCCATGGCCACCTGCATGTACTTGGTATATAGACAAACAGGCTAACATAGTCACATGCATTTTTTTAAAGTAACAATCATTTAAAAAACCCAACTATAAGGATAGGAGAGGAAATAGAATGTGATTGAAGCACTGGCAGACCAGAACAGTTAGAGCTGAGGATCTTCAGGACCGGGTGCTGCAGTGCCTTGTGGGTAGGGTTAGGTTTTCCCAAGTAGCATGGGAAACTGCTGAGATATCTTTAGGTGGGTGGGTGGGTGGGAGCACAAATGGTAATGGAGGCAGTCGGAAAGGCAGCAAGACCAGCTAGGCTGTCTTCATTTGTAGGAGAAGCAAAATGACACCGGAGTGTAAGGGTGAAGAGGAGTTCACTAGGGCTGAATACGAGGCAAAGGGACCGATGGTTGTGAGATGACATCTAAGAGCGCCATTGCCGGCCATGTGACCGGCTTTGCTGCACCCAAGCCGGCAGAGGCCAGGTGGGTCATGTAGGAGAAAAGGCTGTTTGAGTTAGCCTTTAAAAATGAAAACACTCAGCATGGTAAAAACACACAACTATAATCCAGAACTTGTAAGATTAAGGAAGGAGGATAGCAAATTTGAGGTAAATCTGGTTTATGCAATAAGACCCTGGGTTCTGTTCCTTTGTCTTATTTTGTTTTTAATTAGATTGACATGTGGACTAGGGGGAATTGTGCCAAGAAAAGTCCTGAGGAGAAAATAGTGCACCAAGAAGGAATGCAACCAGGCTTTGGGTTCTTGAAAAATCAGGCTCATTTATTATAGGATCCCTCTGAAAGAATGCTGCTCTTAGGACAGGAGTTAGTGGAAAATAGAAGATAGTCTATAACAACACAAGGCTGTGGGTCGAGCACTGGAGAGATGACTCGGCAGTTGCTCTTGCAGAGAACCTAGGCTTGGTTCCCAGCACCCACGGGGCTGCTCATAATTCTCTGTAACTCCAGTTACGGTGGGGGGGCAGGTTGGGGAGGTGCGGAGGATGGTATGTGACTAGCCACTAGACTCCTTGCCTGCTAAGTGTTGTCTGGGCTTTGAACCCGGACAGCCTGGCGGCAGAAGGACCACTGTGTGCTCAGGAAAGGATTGTGTTAGCTCATGGCCCTTGGTGGCTGAAGGGAAACCCAGGGAATCATAAGGTCCACATACTGACCAAAGAGACAGGGTAGGTGGTTTAAAGCTTGGTTCACCCCAGAAACGGCTAGTCACCTGTTTGAGCTATGTAAGGTCTAGAAGGACCTGGAATTGCCATCCTCAAACCTAACAGACATATAACCCAGAGTACAGAAGCCCAGGCAACCTACTGATATCCTCTATTGCGCTGTTAGACTGAAAACTACAACTCCCAGAATGCCACTCAAAGCTGGTCAGGAACCGGAAGTGGTGCTGGGGCGGAGCCAGCTGTGTTTAGTCTCTTCTGAGCAAGGTGTATCAGGTAAGCCGAGGTCTGGGTTTAAGGGTTGGGTAGAGACTGCGATGTCCCACCGAGAGGCTGCGGCACCCCACAGGTCTGGGACGTCTGTGTCTCACATTTCCTCGGTCACAGCACGCGAGCCAGTGTGACTCGCATTCCCTGTAGCCTGGAGTCTAGCAGGTGTTCAGTGCTGAAGGTGGTAGGGCTCAGACTGAGAAAATAATAGACCTATGCAAACAGGATGATTGGACACTGAGCGGCGGCGTTTGTGCTCATCAGGTCGAACTTGGGCTAAAAAAAGGTCTAGGGCGGAGATGGCGGTGTTAACTCAAAGTATTTATTGAGAGTTTGAGTAAACAGAACATTTACTTGTATTGGAACGGTGTGGGAAAATCAGACAAAAAAAAATAAGTAAGTGGTGTTGGATAGTGAAAATATGCCTGATCTGAGGACCTGTGAGATTAAGGGAAGAGCATGTGGGCAGAGAGAACAGATTGGGCAGAAACATTGGGATATTTAGGATGTTTGGGGAATAGGTAGACCACAGAGAGCAAAAGAAAATGATGGAGGAGGGCTAGCAGAAAAGGTGACTCTTGCGGAGGACAGGAGTTTGGTTCTCAGTACCCCAGTCTGGGCGACTCATGACTACTGTCTGTAACTTCCGCTCCAGACACTCTGTTGCCTCGTACTTCCACAGACACCTGTACTGAACTGATGCACACATAGCCACATACATAATTTTTAAAAATAAAGTAGCCCGGGTGTGGTGGTGCACGCCTTTAATTCAGGAGGTAGAGGCAGGCAGATCCCCCTTAGTTCAAGACCACCCTGGTCTCCAAAGGGAGTTCCAGGACAATCAGGGTACAGAGAAACCTTGTCTCAAACAAATGAATGTATGAATGAATGGATGGATGAATATTTGAGCCTTTAACCCCAGCACTTGGGAGGCAGAGGCAGGGCAGATTGGTGAGTTGGAGGCCAGCCTAGTCTATATAAACAAGTTCAAGGCCAGCTAGGGCTACATAGCGAAACCCTGTCTATAAATAAACAAATATAAATAAATAAATAAAATCTTTAAAAAAAAAAAAGAAAATTGACAGAAGGGATAGCCCTTAATGATCTGTGTAGATATTTTGTAAATTTTGGATTACTGTGAGTGAAGTAGAAAACACTGCTGATTCTAGGCAGAAGAGTGGTGTAATTTTCAGACATTTAGATGCTCTTATATATCTATTGCTACATACTTATGAATATATATATTTCACAGATTTATTTATTTTGAGACAGGGTCCCAGGTAGCTTAAACTAGCCTCAAAGTCTTTATGTAACCAAGGATGACCATGAATTTCTGACCCTCCTGTTTTCTTCTTCTTCTTTGTGCTAGTATTACCTGAGTTGTCACAGCTGGTTTATGTTCCGGGTTTGAATCCAGGGCTTTATGCGCAGTAGGCAAACACTCCCTGAGCTGCTTCCCTGGCCCTAGGATGCTCTTTACTGTGTGAGGTTCAGTCCAAGTTCTTGAAGGATTTGTTTGTAGAGTAGGGAAACGGGAGGACCTCTTTGAGTTAAGCTCAGAGCAGTTGAGAATTGGAACCTCATAAAGATGGAATGACTGTCACCACCAAATCCCAGGATATACCATGGCTGTGTCAGCTCTTTAGTAACTGTGGAATGACTAAGGCTCAGAAAGATTTCTTGTTCATTTGAGATGGGGTATAGTCACTGTGTGGACTAGATTTGTCTAGAACTCACAATCCCCCTGCCTCAGCCTCTCAACTGCTGGGGTTAAAGTTATACCACTATCCTTGCCTTTAGAAAAAAAAATTTTTTTAATTAAGGGGTAAAATACCAAATCTGGGCATAGATAATGTCTCATGTAGGTTTGTCAGATCCGTATTGTTTTTTAGGATTTATTTTTAGTTATGTGTTTGCATATACATGTGTGTGTTCACACATGCACACACAAGTGTATAGGTACAAGTGTCATCAGAGTCTAGAAGAAGGTATCTGAAGCCCCAGAGAGCAGCTGCAGGTAGGTATGAACTACCTGATGGGTGCTGGTAAGAGAACCCTTCAAAAGTAGCAAACGCTCTTAACCATTGAGCAATGCCCCCAGCCCCCAGATCTATGCGTCTTGATGCTCAACTACACCTTTGCGTTTTGAGGACCTTTAGATGATAACCACTGTTCTGCATTTACTGAGTTTCCATGGTGTGTTCGGGACTTAGGCTGTCCACCAAAGGTGCAAAGCTGAAGAAGGGTGGGCTCTACCTTCAGGAGTGTGCAGTCACATATAATATAGACTCTTAGGGTGTGGCTGCTATTTACTTGACCTCCTGCTACGAAAAACATCTTCAGGGACTATAGAATTTAGGAAGGCATGAGGAACAAAAGGAAGTGGTTAAGGTCAACAAATACTAAATATTGCTGCTTAAGATGTATTTATTTTTATTTTTATGTGTATAAGTGCTTTTTTTCCATGCATGTCTGTGAACTTTTGTTCCTTTGGAGGCCAGAAGTGGGCTTTGGAGCCCCTGGAACCGGCGTTAATAGGATTGCCCACCACTCTGTGGGTGCTGGGAACTAAATCCAGGTCCTCTACAAGAGCAGCCAGTGTTCTTCACCCCTGAGTCCTCGCTCCAGCCGTGTTTGCAGTCTTTCAAAGGAATTCAGTCTGGTGGGAAATCTCGGCCCAGCTGTTGCGCTTTTTGAGCAGCAGCCGTGGAAAGTCGTAGAGCCCTCAAAATTCTGTCCTCTACTTCCTTCTCAGCCAGGCTTCCAAAGAGACGTTAGTATAAGCATTCACTCCCCAGCAGGGCCTGCCGTGTAGGAGGCTCTCAGGCTTGCTTACCGGCCAAAGAAATAGTCATGCACAGATAGGAAGCCCAATGCCATGAAAATGGCTGTTTAAAAAGTGCCTTTATTGCTGGGCATGGTGGCACATGCCTTAATCCCAGCACTCAGGAGGCAGAGGCAGGCAGATCTCTGAAAGTTCAAAGCCAGACTGTTCTACAAATCAAGTTCCAGGACAGCCAAAGGCTGTTATAGAGAAACTCTGTCTTGAAAAACTGAAAACTAAACAAGCAAACAAACAAACAAACAAACAAACAAAAAACCATTATTTTCCTTCATTTATTTGGTGGTGCTAGGGATCAAACCCGGGGCTTTATGAGTGGTAGGCAAATGGCAGATTTTAAGCCTTAGCGGTTTTACTGGGGAGGGTATTTATTGTCTGTATATAGTGGGGGGGAGGGGGGGAGGACTGAACCATGGCACATGAGTTCCAGAGGATAAACTCAGCTCATCCTGTCAAATCAGGGCATGTGTGCCCTGTGGTTAGAGCTCTGTTACCCCTGAGCCGTCTCTGTAGGTCTCCGTACAGTTTTTTAACAATCCATTGCTCACTTTAATAAGGGGCGACTGTTGCTTACTGGACCCGTGTATCTTCGTTCTCGCTTGTGCTTTGGATGGCTTAAACATAAGAACCAAAAGCAAATGATGAGACAGGAAGATGGCTTAGTTGGTAATGTGCTGGCTTCACAGGCCTCAGGACCAGAGTTTGGAACCCTAGAACCCAAGTAAGAGCCAGGGTGGTGGCTTCTCCGGGGTGTAATCCTGGGGAAGGTAGGGACAGGAAAATCACTGGAAACTTGCTGGCACCTCGCCTGGCCTGCATGGCGGGATTCCAGTTCAGTGGAAGACTTTGTCTCAAACATAAGGTGGAAGGTGCCTGATGCCTGGTGCTGGAGATTGTTCTCTGACCTCTACTACACACTTGGTACACTCAGACACACACACACACACACACAAGTAAAAATGATTTTGGTGATTAGCATAACAGTTTTGTAGCCATCTAAGAGAAGTCATGATAAGGGTCTAGATGTTTGTGGTTTAAAAAGACTTATAGTCAGTACTGCTTTCCATACAATGCCATACTGCTAGAATACTTAAAGAATGTTTTAAAAAATTGTTTGCTCACTTTAATAAGGAGAGATCATTGCTTACTGGACCAGAGTTCTTAGTTTACATTTGTTCCCTGCAATGTTCTCATTTTTCTGGAAGAATGTCTCATTCTACTTAATTTTGCATATGATACACTCAGTATCGACCTGAACTGCTAACTGCACAGGAAGCTGAGACTGGAGGATTACTGATTTGAGGCCTACAGGAGAGTCCAAGGTTATACAGTGAGACCCTGTCTCAATGTAAAAAGTAAAAAGAACTGGGTTCTAACTCAGTGGTAGAGTAGTTGCCTAGTGCATTGCAAAGCCCTGGATTCAATCCTCAGTACCACGGAGGGAGGGGGGAGGGAGGGAGGGGGGAGGGAGGGAGGGACGGACGGACGGAGGGACGGACGGACGGACGGACAAACTGATGCTCTTACAGAGCGAGTAGAATTAAAAGCAAGCCCTAGGCCCTACAAGCAGGTGAATGCTAATTTCAGATCTAGAAAGCATTTACCTGGCCGTCCACAGGGAGGTGTGGTGCCTGCCCAGAACTGCCTAGGGACTGAAAACACCGCAAGAACTTCACCAGCACAGTGTCAGACAGAAGCAACAAGGCCCATTGCTTCCCCAGCACTTACTCTGTCAGAGAATGGAAATACATCTGGTCCTTGCAGTTCAGTGAGGTGGCCTGTCTTCCTAAGGAAAGCAGCTGTGGCAGGCGTAAATGTTGTCCCACCACTCAGGAGCAGCAAGCCAGGAAACATGGGTGAATGCTAAGGTGGCTGTGTTCTCCCTGTAACAGCCTATTCAAACCTAAAACAACTAAATTTCGAGTTAGTTTTGAGATTGGTAGAATACAAAGGGAGATAACAACCTGAGTGTGCGGTGACCAAATACCAATTCCGAGTCAGAAGCACAGTGGATCCCAGGTGACTTTGTTGGCATGCCCCTGAACGCTGCATGCCCCTGAACGCTGCATGCCCCTGAACGCTGCATGCCCCTGAACGCTGCATGCCCATCCCTCAGCTCTGATCACACCAGCCTCCCACGCAGTGCCCGAGCGAGGCCAGCCACACCTCTGCTCACATATGAGACTACTGTGTGTTCTGAACTGCAGTGTTTTGCTGTGCATACTAATGTTCTGTTCTTACAAAGCATAATGCTTAATTATGGAAAACAGACTCTTACTGTTTTCCTTGCTGTTATTTGTTAGCATCTACCAAATACTACCAACATAGTATGGTTTTCAAATTAATTATTTCGTATGTGTATGAGTATTTTGCTCGCATGTATTTCTCTACATGGTGTGTATGGTGCAGTCAGAGCCAGAAGAGAGTTTAGATCTCCTGGAATTGGATTTACAGATGGTTGTGACTCACCAATCGGGTGCTGGAAATGGAACCAGGATCTTTTGGAAGAGCAGCCAGTGTGCATAACCACTGAGCCATCCCTCCAGCCTCCCAGATAGAATTTCTTTAAGGTTGTATTGTGGTTAGAAGGTTTGATTCTTAAAATTATTTGGGACCAGTGAGATGGTTTAGCACAGCGAGCTTAACAAAGTACGGGCTGGCTCTTAGTAGCTGTCCTCTGACTATGGTATATGTATTTACCATGGCATGCATACACCCACACTCACACACATGCATCAACACACATAAACAATAACAACAATGACAGTAATAATAAATTTAAATAAAAGAGAAACTGCTTTGGGGGTTGCTGACTTAAATTTCACTGAAATTGTATTAACTCGTGGCTCGCAGTTAAGGGCGTACTGTGTTTGCAGATGACTCAAGTTTGATTCCCAGCACCCTCACTGGGCGGCAACCCACTGAAGCAGTAATTTGTTAATCCACTCTAAACTCTAAGGGGCATTCAAGCGCTTCTCCCCACCCGCCAAAACGCTCTGGATTTGCGAATGAAAGACGCATACACACACACACACACACACACACACACACACACACACACACGGGCTTAATTTTAATATGCTGTAAGCTGCTCAAAGCCTGGGCACTTTCCAGGCTCACCACAGCTAGCACTCTCTCCCCTCTGGCATTCCTGAATTGTTACTAAGATCTATAGTCTGACTTGGCTGCCTGGACCCGCGCAGGCAGCCCTCTCCCTCTCCCTTGCTCTCCTGGCTCCTTCATATGGTTGTTCTGATTCTCCCTCCCAAGCCGATCTTCCTGCTGCCTGATCATGGTGATGCCAAAAACTACTCTTGCCTTTTGCCTGGGAAGTTTTTTTGTTTTGTTTTGTTTTTTTGGTTTTTTTTTTGTTTTTGTTTTTTTGTTTTGTTTTGTTTTTCGAGACAGGGTTTCTCTGTGTAGCCTTGGCTGTCCTGGAACTCACTCTGTAGACCAGGCTGGCCTCGAACTCAGAAATCCACCTGCCTCTGCCTCCCAAGTGCTGGGGTTAAAGGCGCGTGCCACCATCACCCGGCTTGCCTGGGAAGTTTTAAGTCCCGCCTCTGTCTCGCTGCCCAGCCATTGGCCACTGGCAACTTTATTCACCAGTCAAAGCTAACTGGGGGCAAGGACCCCCGCCCACCGTGTCTTACAGGCAGACAACATGCGAGTTTCCGTGTAATTATGGGAGCTGAATTAACACAAATAGCATCAGAACCAATCCACAACAGCTCCCAACCACCTTAACTCCAATTTCAGGGAATCCAGTGCTCTCTTACAGCCTCTGCATGCCCTGCACACTCATGCAGAAGCCCACACCCAGCATGCGCAAATACACATATAATTTTTAAAAATAAAATATTTAACATTAAAATTACTAATTGAATTTTGAGTTGGGATTAGGACCGACTTTTCAGACAATTCCTGAAATGCATACCTCCACCATGTTGTACCACACATTTATGCAAAGTAGCATCTCAGCTTTGACAATTACAGTATTAAAAGACCAATTATCTCTGAACACACTGCAACACTCCATCCGACAGTATCCAGGATTCAGCCAAGATTTGATTCTTTACTGTGAAAATAAACCAACTCACTCTTCTGATTAGGATGCAGATGTGCTCTCATCTTCATAAATGGTAAAAAATATTTGTACACCAAAGCAGCATTGGTTTAGAATGAATGTCTTTATGATTTATTATCAGTTGTTTGATGTGTGTGTGTGTGTGTGTGTGTGTGTGTGTGTGTGTATACTATATACCTAGACTTGCATAAAATTTCCTGGGTGAGAGCCAGCGGGATGTCACAGGGAGGCTAGGCACTTGGTGCACAAGCCTGATAACCTGCTTTCTGTCCTCAGAGTCCATGTAAAGGGGAGAGAGAACCGACTCTCCTCAGTTTCTCTTTGATTTTCACACGCATTTTGTTCATTTACCCCACCACCGCCGGTGCACACACACATCATGGACACGCATACAATAATAAATAATTAAGGTCATTTAAACTTGTTCTAAGTGAAAAGGGGTTACGAGTAGAAGATGTTTAGGAGGCCCTGAACTAGCAGGGCAGGATGGGGAATGCGTTTAGTCCTGGCACTCAGGGAGAGACTGGTGAGTCTCTTGTGTTCTCGGCAACTTGCACACGTACCACCGGCTTCTCTGTTTTGGAGTTTGAACACCACTGGTGTGGTGCTTCTCACAGTTTTCCAGCCTCGGGCCTGAAAGTGACATTGCCCGTCCTCAAAGGTGACTGGCTTCCTCTTGTAATGGCACTCAAATATAGGTTTGATTTGAGACTTGAAAAAAGGTTCTGACCTGTCACCAGAACCTCAGAAATCTACCATACTTTTTTTTTTTAAACTGGTTCAGGACCGTGTATGTGGTAGATGCTTAAGAAATTTACTAAAGGACTGACTTGAAAGTAAGCTGACAGACTGATTTCCAAAGAACACAGGCTTCTGTGGGCACCGGTTGCTTGGTATCTGGTCCTTGTCCTCCGAGAAGTGTACTGGCCTCTTTATGGCTGCAGTGTCCTCGCTGAAGTGTCTCTCTGGACTATTCTCCAGCATGCTTTTCGTGGTTCAGTCCTTCTGGGTCAGTATCGCACACCTGCTCCTCACGAATACACCAACACTATCTGTCTTTTGCCTGTAAGGAATCAACTGTGTAAGTGACATCAGCGCATGGACTGTGCATTGGAAGAGAGTGCTCAGAGAACAGATTCACAGGCCTTGCAGGAAGCAGAAGGCCTCCCAGAGGCCGGAGGTGACGATGGCCTCTCTGAAAGCTTCCAGCTTCTGCAGATGGATGTACAGTCCGAGCACGGAGAAAGGACCAGCCCTGCACACAGCGCCACGTGGAGCTCGGTGGGTCCTGCGGGCTGCTGTGATGGGTGTCTCAGAGGTCTCTGTCCTAAGGGTTGATCCAGGGCATTAAGGGAGCTAAGAATGAATTCTCTGTGTTTTCATTCCCTGCTACTTGGATTAAGATTTCATAAGACTGTAAATAAATTTTTAAAAGAAATTTTGATGTGCCTCAAAAAGGATCAGGGGCTCTAAACTCTGCTTTTAAGATTCTCAGGCAAGTTCTTTATAACCTTGAGATGGGGGGGAGGGTAATGTTCTCCCTAGTTATAACTATAACCTGCATAGGGATATTATTCAGTGAGAACTCTTGCCCTGCATGCTCAAGGCCCTGGGCCTGATCCCAAGAAATGAACACAGTTATAATAATTCTGTACTGTCCACGGTGAATATCCACCAATGAAAATGAAACAGCAAAAGATCATAGTGGTAAAATTAGAAATAAGCATAAGCCAGTAGCTTGTTTTTAAGACAAAAAATATTTTCTTCTCTAACTTTATATATAAATGATAAAAAGGTGACCAGTGTTCATTTTCCTTTCTGGTGCTTATGAAGTTCTCAAACAATTTTGTTTTCTGGATAATGGAAGAAAAATGTGCAGAGAAAGCAGAGACACTGGGAAAGGATAGTCTCCTCAAAGAAGAGCAAGAGGAAGCAGGAAAGAGAAAGAAGGAAAGCCAAGCGTGCCGAAGACCCCGGTAACGGTGAGCGTGGGCGCTGGTGAAAGGTCATTACTGTCAGCAAACTTAGGGTTTATGTTGCTATGACTCAGTTCCTTTGCAAATCAAAGAACCAGTGTGAACTTAAAGGTTGCTTTGAAAATAGAAGCTGAGTGAGCATTTGTGTCTATAAACTCAGAAGCAGAAGGGATGATGCTGGCGGTAGCGCATACTTATTCATGCTATGTGCTTATTCATATATGTACGTACCTTACAATCATGCATCAGGGCTGCAATGTACTATGATTATCTCCTCATTGTAGAAGAGATGGGTTCAGATTAGATAACATGCTCAAAATAACTCAGCTTACAAATGAACAAACAGAAGCGAATTTAGCACACTCTGTAAGCCATGCACCCCATCAAAAACAAGACAGATTCATCTACCCAGAAAATCCCATGGGTTGTTCAAAAAGAGCTATCAGGGCCGGGCGGTGGTGGGGCATGCCTTTAATCCCCCAGCACTTGGGAGGCAGAGGCAGGTGGATTTCTGAGTTCGAGGCCAGCCTGGTCTACATAGTGAGTTCCAGGACAGCCAGGACTACACAGAGAAACCCTGTCTCGAACCCCCCCCCCCAAAAAAAAGAGCTATCAGTTCTAGTAAGTCCAGAAAGGACACTGGACTCAGAATTAGTATTTTGAAAACTGACCTTTGGCCAGGCATGGTGGACATGCCTTTGATCTCAGTACTCAGGATGCCTGGTTTCAGGTGAGTTCTAGGACAGCCAGGGCTACACAGAGAAACCCTGTCTCAGAAAAACAAAAACTAACAAACAAACAAGAAAAGAAGAAAGAAATGAAAAAAAAAAGAAAGGCTGGGCGGTGGTGGCGCACGCCTGTAATCCCAGCACTTGGGAGGCAGAGGCAGGCGGATTTCTGAGTTCAAGGCCAGCCTGGTCTACAGAGTGAGTTCCAGGACAGCCAGGACTACACAGAGAAACCCTGTCTCGAAAAAAAAAAAAAAAAAAAAAAAAAAGAAAGAAAAAAAAAAGAAAAAAAAAGAAAGAAAAGGACTAAGTTCCTCTCCCTCCCCCTGCCTCTCCCTCTCCCTTCCTCTGCCCTCCCATCCAGACCCACCCTTGTCTGTCTCTTTAGAAAACAAACAGGAAGCCGGCGGTGGTGGCGGTGCACGCCTATAATCCCAGCACTTGGAAGGCAGAGGCAGGCAGATTTCTGAGTTCGAGGCCATCCTAGTCTACAGAGTGAGTTCCAGGACAGCCAGGGCTATACAGAGAAACCCTGTCTCGGGGGGGGAAAAAAACCGAAAGAAAGAAAGAAAACAAACAGGATTCTAAGGGACAATAATAATAAAATATAACCAAATAAAATATAGTAAGATTAAAAAAAAAAACAAACTCACATTGGAGTTAGGAAAAACCAACAGAAGGAAAAGAACCCAAGAGAAGGCACAAGAGTCAGAGACACCCACAGGAGTCCCATAAACACGCCGGGCTGGAGCTCTGATATACAGCAGAGGGCCTGTGCATGCCGCCTCAGACTCTATGTCAGCTTTCAGCACGTAGGTTTAGAAGACCTGGTTTTTTGGTGCTGCCCCTCTGGCTCTTACCCTCTTCCCACATCCCCTTTGGAAGGGTTCCTGCAGCCCTGAGGGGAGGGACATCCCATCCAGGGCTGAGTGTCCGAGGTCTCTCACTCTGCAGAATGTCCGGCTGTGGATCTGTGGATCTGATCCCATCTGCTGCAGAGGGAAGCTCCTCTGATTGCGGAGTCAGACACTGATCTATATGTGTAGCAGAATGTCCTTAGGAGTCATTTGATGGCTATAGAGTTTTTGGTTTTGCTTTAGGCCAGTAGTATTTTGCCCTAGGTCCTTGGGCTATCTAGTGTCTGGCTCTTGGTCACCCAGGCAGTGTGAGGTGTGGATCTCACCTTGTGGAGTTGGTGACTCCCACAAGCTGGTGCCGCTGTCGCCCTAGCCTAGCTTACACTCGGGACACCACTGCATAGTCAGCTTGTGGCTGACTTGGAGGTTGTGTTACTCCTGTGGTCGTGTGCAGAGGACTTTCCTGTACTGAAGACACGGGGATATAAAAGGCTCTGGAACTGTTCAACTTCTTCAGTTTGGGGGAGTTGTGTAGGTTTTTGTCTTCAGCACGGGGGCCATCTGGCAATCTGTGGAGAGCAGCCTATAGTCTTGGTCACAGCCTGGGTTGTTTGGGGATTCCCATGGACCCCTTTGGCCAACAATTCAGATGTAACCTAATCCCAGTACTGGAAGCTTCATTTGGTGACAAGGATGAACAGTTAGGACCCTGTCTCCCCATTATTTTGATCACCTTCATATATGTATGCACTTTAGGAAGCTTCTACTGTGTGAGGTTTGCGTACTTACCCCTCAGATGACCTTCATTCTAGCCGTCTCTCCTCGTTTCCCCTTTCGTAGTTCTCTCTCCTCCCCACTTGATCCTCCTGTTCCTGCACCCTCCCCATCCATTCATATCTGTTCCATTTCTCTTCCCTAACAAGATCTATCTGTACACCCCAGTTCCTTACTCTGTACATAACTTCTGTGGTTCTGTAGATTATAGCTTGGTTATTATTGACTTAACAGCTGACATCCATATCATAAGCAAATGCATAGCATATTTGTATTTCTGGGTCTGGGATACTTCACTTAGGATGATTTTTTTTCTAATATTATACATTGATCTCACAATGTCGTTTTTGGTTATTTTTATGGGTGTGATAATATTCTTTTGTGTAAATGTACGACAATTCTTTTTTTTTAAAGATTTATTATTATTATATGTAAGTACACTGTAGCTGTCTTCAGACACCCCACAAGAGAGTGTCAGATCTCTTTATGGATGGTTGTGAGCCACCATGTGGTTGCTGGGATTTGAACTCAGGACCTTCGGAAGAGCAGTGGTGCTCTTAACCACTGAGCCATCTCTCCAGCCCTGTATGACAGTTCCTTATCCATCCTTCTGTTGAGGTTAGGTTGTTTCCAGTTTCTAGCTATTATGAGCAGAGCAGCACCGAGCATGGCTAAGCAAGTGTCTCTGTGGTAGGATGCAGCGGCCTGTGATGGGTGTATGCCCAAGCGTGGCATCACTAGGACTTGAGGTAGATCGTTCCGCATCTTCCGGGGAACTGCCACCTGACTTCCATAGTGGCTGTACAAGTTTGCACTCCCGTCAGCAGGGGAGGCGTGCTCCCCTTGCTCCCCATCCTCGCCAGCATGAGCTGTCTCTCGTGTTATTGATCTTAGGCTTTCTGATGAGTGTAAGATGAAATCTCAGAGTTTCTGCATTTCCCTCATGGCTGAGGATGTTGAACATTTCTTTGTTTCTCAGCCATTTGAGTTTCTTCTATTGAGGATTCTCAGTGCCCCGTTTTTAATTGGATTATGTGATTTCTTTATACCTAGTTTTTAAAAATTTTCATGTACTTTGGATGTTAGTTTTCTATATGCTGTGTAATTGGTAAGAATCTTTTCTCATTAAGTGACTGCCGCTTTGTCCAAATACCATGTCCTTTGCTGCACAGAAACCTCTCCGTTTCATGAAGTCCCATTTATTAACTGTCGATCTTAATGCCTGCGCTGTCCCATTCTTAATCCTCTCTGGTATTTCTGTCGCAGGCACCTGCCCACAGCACAGCAAACGTTTTTTGAAAGCCTTAACCAAAGAGAAACTATTGGAAGCCAAAAACTCAGGACCAAGACTATGTGTTGACTTGAGCATGACCCAGCACATGTCAAAGAAGGTAGAACATCCAGAGGCCAAGGGAGGCACGGAGGGGTGCAGGCTAGTGACGCGGGGGACCATCACCAGCTTCTGGGTTCTATCCGGAAGCGTCTGGTTTTCTTTTCTAGGCTACTGACTTCCACAGTGGTTGTTGGAAAGGAACACAGGTTCTTTGGTTTGGTTTGCAGCTTGCCTTCCCTTTTGAGTCTCCTGTTCAGGCCATGATGTTCTCAGTCTGGGTGAAACCTTGCAGGTTCAATTCTCCAGACACTAAATCTTTGTCTTCTGCTTGGGAGAGAAATACTAGCCTGGCAACCTGTTGTGGGGAGGATTCCTGGTGGGAGGCCTTCTAGCAGTGTTTGTATTTTAGTCATCTCTCAATATTCCCTTTGGCGAGGGAGGATTTATCCCTGATGGTTCTGGAGATGGCTGAGCACACGCCATACGATTCTGGTCTGATGAGACTGACAGCCGTCTCTTCAGTTCATGGGCTCACAGCTCAGGGAGGAGGGTGTGACACAATACATAAAGCCACATGGGTTATATTTGGGGAGAGAGAACAGTGGGCTGGCTTTCTCCTATCGAGGATGAGCTGTCCCCTGGGTCCCACAGGACCACACAAACAAGCTGGCTTGTTTGGATGTTCCCTGGGCTGCTGGAACCAGGCAGGAGAAGGCAGGCACTGTGCTCATTCCCTTGATGGAAAAGGCTTCTTAGCTACGGGCACTTCATCTGGAAAGGCAGAATTCGGGCATGGGGACTTGATTTTGGCTTTTGGGATCCTTTCAGTTGTACCGGAAGTCAGACAGCACATAATACTGGGCCTCAGTGTGAGACCTTAAGCCCGTAGCTGACCTTATTCCGATGTCACTGTTATGTGTGCTAATGTTCTCATTTCTCAGAGAAACTAGGAAGACAGTGTTTCTAAGGTTCTCAACAGAACCTCTAACTGTAGCCTTCTAAAAAGCGAACAAGGACAGGAGGTGGTGGTATACGCCTGTAATCCTGTACTGGGAGGCTGAGGCAGCAGACATAAAAAAACCAAGAGCGAACAAGGGCGTCTCTCCTCATATTAACCGAGAGCAGATTAAATCAAATCCAAATTCTTATAAGCCTTTTATTCAGTGTAACACAAATCAAAATAAATTATGAAAAAAAAAACTTTCTAGGATTAGGAAGGAAAGTTAAAACTTCCAACATTGTAAGACTTCTTAAAGTTAGGGTGGCGGTGCCAGATGTACCTAATGGGCACAGAAGTGTCGCTGCTCCATCTGACCTCCTTAATAATGTAAATACTGAGTATTGTATAGGAGAACTTGGTGTAAAAGCAGAAGACATCTTTCCAAACACCATGGGCAGAGTCAGGGGGAGGAGGTACTCTGGTTTTTGCACGTAGGAGCATCTCCAGACTAACCTCGGTCTGTCTGTGTTATGTCATGAGCACAGCACGTCTGCACATGCTCACTCCTGAGTGGAAGGAGCCAGGCTAGCCCATGAGAGTTTTGTGGAGCAGCACCCAGGGAGTGACCGCTGTGTGACCACCCGCTGCCAGGGCTGGCATGCTTCCATGCCAGAGACTCAGTTGTCCTTGTTTTACAGGAATTGAGTAGGCTGGCCGGACAGATTCGAAGGTTGTATGGCTCAAACAAAAAAGCCAGCAGACCCTTTTGGATCTTTCTTACTGGATTCTCAACTGACAGCCCCCTCTATGAGGAATGCCTGAGGATGAATGATGGATTCTCTGCTTACTTGGTAAGAATCTTCTAGCATGTTCCTTACGCTAAGTGTGCTTATGTCCTAATAGAAAGGGTTTACTCATTCACTCTCTAACATGCAGCTGGCTCTCCACTTAGGGCTTCCACATCCATACATTTAGCTGCACCATGGCATAAACACACAGAGGTCAGAGGACAGTGAGAGCTGGTTCTCTCTCCACCACATGGTCCTGGGAGGAGACTCAAGTCAGGCTTTGGAGCAAGTGTCTTTACCCACTGAGCGGTCTCGCCAGTGGCTTAACCATAGTTTTTAAAAAATATTTTGAGGGGCTAGAGAGATGGTTCCAAGGTTAAGAGCACTGGCTGCTCATCCAGAGGTCCTGAGTTCAATTCCCAGCAACTACCAGGTGTGGCTCACAACCATCTATAATGAGATCTTGTGCCTGCTTCTGGCCTGCAGGTGTATACACAGGCAGAACACTGTACACATAATAAATATTCTGAAAACAAATTGTACCTGTAGTGAATACATAGATCCTTTTTTTCTTGTATTTTATTCCCTCTGCAATACACTATAGCTGGGTGTGGTAGCTCATGCCTGTAATCCCAGCACTTCGAGTTTGAGGCTGATCTGAACTGCATAGTGAGTCCTAGGCCACTGTGAGACCTGTCTCAAAACAAGAGGAAACTAAACTACAGCATAAGAACTCTTTACATGTACTAGGCATTATAATGATCTAGAGGTGAATTATTTATTGATCATTTTAAGTCTTCAGGATCATATAACTTAAATGTAAACATTGGTATTTTATATAAGGGACTTGAACATGATTAGATTTTAGTATCTGTGGGGCCATCTGGAAACCAATCCCCATTGATACTGAGGGGCAGCTGTAATGTCTATTTATAAATGGTTTTTCCCTGTGGCAATCTAAAAGGTCTCAGAATCTTTTACTAGTTCTTATAATTATGTTTTTTCTCATTCTTGCCCTTCACTGCCAAGCTAATATTCCCGTTGTCTAGAACCATGTTTCACAACCTGTCTAATTCATGCTAAGCCGTATTTCCTAGTAATATTTTTGGAACACAGTAGTGGAGAGGTAGGAAATGTGATTGTTAGAGAAAGAGAAAGAATGCTTTAGGAACAGTGTGGCTTTAAGGTGTCTTGTAGGAAGAAGTACGGCACTTTCCACTCTGCTGAGGAGCCTGTAAAGGCAGCAGTAGATATGCAAGTGAGAATCCAGGTCTGTTTCTAAGGGACGGCACAAAAATGCCCCTCTGTGCTGCTGTGTAGCTGGGACTGAGTTCCTGCAGTGTGAGGGATGTGCTGTGTGGGGCTGCACAGCCAGCCGAGCTGGCCATCTCCTGTTACTGCTTCAGCAGCCTCTCCCGATGCCCCATGTCCCTGCCGTTCTGAGGTGATCTTTCTGTTTTACCTGGGTTAGCCTCTTTCCAGCTCGTGTTGCTTTCACCAGAAAGCAACTCCTCGCGCTGGTGCTCCCTGTCCCTCTGGTGCCCTGCCTCTCTTCCGTGGTTTAAATGCTTGTGCTTGTTTGTTGTCCCAATCCGCAGTCAACAGGGTCCCGGGACCACCTAGGAGAAGGCGAGAGACAAGAGACACGAGAGACGGACAGCAAGACAGTATTCTGATCAAGCTGTCAAATATTATTTTTTACACAAGGCAGTATAAAGGGAAGCAAGCAAGGTGTAGGGAGGGGTGAAGGGGGAAAGTCATTGTATTCGGGGAACAATCTCAGGGAGCTAGTATCATTTCTCAGGAACAGTTTCTCAGAATTGTCTTTCAGAATCTCAGGGAAAACCTGGCAAATGATATAGGAACTTGGCAGGAAAAATTGATCATGAGGAGGTGAAGTGGAAAGGGGTTGCTATGGTAACCTAACCACAGGTGAGCTTCGTTTGTTCTAGCCCACTCAGGTGAGGTCTGCGTGTACTGACCATCTAGCTACTTGGCTAATCTTTAAGCTAGTACTTTTCCTTCTAAAAGCAGGCTAGAGGAAGCAGGCCAGAAATGGCTGAAAGGAGGGGGTTTGAGATCTAAGTGAGAATGGCTTCTGGCAGTTTGTTTGTTTATTTGTCTCAACTGAGCACTTTTCAAGAAGCCCTCAGACCCACAGCTTCCCAACACAGCCGGGCTCTGCTGCCGGGAAGCCAGGTAGCCGGGACGGAACTGTGCGTGGTGCAGTTTTAACCCCATTTGCCTGGGCGATTATCTTTATGTTTCCAGCTAGACGTGACAGAAGAAGACTGCTTCAGCCTTTTTCCTCTGGAAACCCTTGTGTACCTGACTCCTGACTCCGAGCACCGTGAGTGCCTGACCTTCCCCGTGGGTTCCCCAGAGCTTTGTCCCTCGTCTTCTGTTGAATTATTCCCTGTGGCACATCTGTTCTCACTCCATCCGAGAGCCTGCGGGAGGAAATTCTGGGGATGAGCTGAGCTCTCCTGAGGGCGGATAGCCAGTGCCACAGGGATTGGTCCCGTCTCCAGGTGGACTTGCATGCTGCCCGGCATCAGTGCAAGGCAGTCGGCTTCCTGGACAGCTTTGGTCAGCCCGCCCTTCCTCCCCAGACTATCCTCTGTTGCCCTTACTAGCGTTAGGTCAATCGTGGCCCTCTCAGATTCATCTCATGTTTTTTTGTACGTCTGGTTTTGTTTCCAGTCTAACCCAGTGCTGCTTTGGGCACAGCACCTGAGTTTTTTCAGATCTGCCAACAGGCTTTAAGTTGTGTTGTATTCATTGTATTAATATTATCAATATTTCTTTTTTTTTGTTTTCTCTGGATTTAGAAGCTATAAAACAAATTTGATCTCAGTGGCTTTCGTTTTTCCATTAGCCCTTGAAGACATTGATGAGAGCACAGTTTACATTCTTGGTGGACTTGTGGATGAGAGCATTCAGAAGGTAAGTAGACATTTTAGCCTCACACACACACCCTTTTTTTGTTTGTTTGTTTTCTAGTCCGGGTTTCTTTACGTTTCCCTGGCTGTCCTGGAACTTGATCTGTAGACCAGGCAGTCCTTAAACTCATAGAGATCCACCTGCCTCTGCCTCCTGAGTGCCTGGATTAAAGAGGTTCACCAACAACTTCTGGCCATTTATAGTAGAGGCATTTCCCCATTGTTAATTTCCCCAGACGGCTTAGCGGCTGTGTGGGAACAAGAAGAGCTTGTTCATAGGATGCCCCTCCTGGCTGGAGGTCTGTCTTTTCATCAGCCGAGTCAGAGGTCCTGACTGACAGGAGCAGGGTGGAGTCAGGGTGGAGTCCATAGACAGGCCTGGTGATTCTGTCAGACATTCTTCCGCTGCCTCTCTCTCTCCTCTCCTCTCCTCTCCCCTCCCCTCCCCTCCCCTCCCCTCCTCTCCTCTCCTCTCCTCTCCCCTCCCCTCCCCTCCCCTCCCCTCCTCTCCTCTCCTCTCCTCTCCCCTCCCCTCCCCTCCCCTCCCCTCCCCTCCCCTCCCCTCCCCCCTCCCTCTCCCACTCCCCTCCCCTCCCCTCCCCTCCCCTCCTCTCCTCTCCTCTGCCAGAATGACTCTGATCTTGGCTCAGCATGTTTTTTCCCCAGCACTTTGTTCTCTGTGAAAGATTGGTTAGCTTCTTGTAAACTAACTTTCTTGCTGGTATAAGTTGTATTCCAAGACCTCAAATTCAGTAGGGTTGTCCTGGCTTCTGTTTTAGGTTTTCTATTTTACATATAGGACTGTTTTGCTCACATGTATGTCTGTGTACCATGTGCATGCCTGCTCAGAAGAGGGCTTCAGAGCCCCTGAAATTAGAGTTATAGGTGGTTGTCAGCTGCCTAAGGGTACTGGGAATAGAACCCAGGTCCTCTTAAAGAACAGCAAATGCTCTCAGCTGCTGAACCATCTTTTCAGCTTCTTCAGAATTTTTTTTGTTGAATTGGAGTTTCATTGGAATAATTAAGCTGTTACTTGAAGTTTTAAACTTTGTGTCTATTATATATTAATTTTCTTTGTTTACATCCACTAGTTAACATATATTGCATAGTTTTTAAATTGAATAATGACACAATAGTTTTCATTTGCAAAAAGAAATACAGTGAGAAATAAGTGTCCTTCCCGCCCCACACCCCTCAGCCCTCAAAGCGTCGTAGTCCGTTTCCTCAGGCATGTTTCTGGTCTATCTTACATGTGGTTTTAATGTCTTAGAAATATTTCATGTGTGAGACACACATATACGAAGCACACATTTAATCCTAATGGCAGCTCAGGCTATCATTTAATCATCATTTTAGAACAATTAAATGAGAGATGGAGCTCCCATTGGTGTTAAGCAGATAGATTGAGCTACCGTCAGTGTTACACATGTTCTCAGTTTTAGTACAATTAAATGTGTAGATCCATGGTGTCATAGTAATCCTTTATGGCTGGGGCTCTCCGCGGAAGCCTGCTGCTAGGAATTACAAAGTCACCGTTGTTCCCAGTGCACTCCTGATTCAGGCAGCTGATTACGTGAGGACATGAACATCTGTCTACTTCTATTATATAAATATTGTATTCTATAATAATATATATAGAATAGAATATTCTATTATATAAATGAACACTCAGAGTGTTCCCTGGCAGATTGCCAAGGCGCCATTACAATGGAGCCTCTTTGGTTTCCCTCATCTCCGACTTGATGAGGCTGAGCACCGCCAGGGGTGATGGGTCTCCTGGTATGACACGCTGTCCTGTCGAGTATTCTTGCTCACAATTTGAAAATTTCAAATGTAATCACAAGAAAACAAGAAGTCCAGGAGGGGTCATTCTGCAAGACAACAGAACTTTCAAAACTCCACTGTAATAGAAACTAAACCACACTGGGGGCAGGAGGATTCAAGGAGCATAACAAATAAGACACAGTTAAATGCAGTGACATGTGTATAGTCCCGTCTACCCGGGAGGCTGCGTCAGAATCACTTGAGCCCCCGTGAGCCCTTCTTACAAACAGGGAACTGTCAAGTGTGGTTTGATTGTGTCATGGATTGGGAGGGAAACTTTACCAAAGACCTTTGGGGGAGACTTTAATAATGGCCGTGTATTAAATAATCTTAAGGCCGTGCATTAAATACTTTATAGACGTGAAGACAGCGCTGTGCTAACGGGCAGAGCGCAGCTGTCCTCCAGCGAGAGGTCAGCCTGAGGCGCAGTGTTAGGTGGCCTCGGCTCGCAGAGCTTTGATAGCATGCTAGCTGGTAAATGGAGGTGACAGGACGAGAACTCATTTAACCATTCTTTCAGATTTCTTAGGTTTGAGATATTTTGAAATAAGTAGTTGGGAGGGGAAAGAGAGCTTTATCTCAGAGTTGGGGTCACCGCTTACCCTCTGACTTGTCACGGCTCCTGTGACAGGCAGGCAGATGGCCTCTTTGAGGCAGCTAAGTCCGGAAGGTCAGTGAGCAGAGTGTGCCGTTTAGATGTGAAATTTCACTTTATTTTACATTCTGACCACAGTTGGCCCTCCTTCCTCTACCCTCAGTTCCTCCCTTTCCTATCCACCCATGCTCCCTTTCTCTTCAGAGAAGGGGAGGCCGCCCATGGATAGCACCAGCCATGGCATATGTAGTTGCAGTAAGACTAGATGCATCTTCTCCTGTTGAGCCTCCATGAGCCATCTAGTAGGGGCAAAGGGTCCCAGAAGCAGGGCACAGAGTCAGAGACAGCCCTTGATGCTACTGTTAGGGACCCCACAAGGAGATCAAGCTATACAAATGTGATGTATGTCCAGAGGGCCCAGGTCAGTGCTGTGCCTGCTCTCTGGTTGGTGGTTCGGTCCCTGTGAGCCCCTATGGGTTCATGTTAGTTGATAATGTGGGTTTTCTTCGGGTGTCCTTGACCCGTCTGGCTCCTACAGTCCTTCCTCCCCTCTTCCACGGGATTCCCCCGCTCAGCCTGATGCTGGGCTGTGGGCTCTGCATCTGTTGTCATCAGTTGCTGGGTGAAGCCTCTCAATCTATGAGTATAGCAGAGTATCATTAGGAATCATTTCATTGGTTTTTTGTTTTTGTTTTTTTTTTTACTTGCCATTTGTGTTTGGTTCTGTTTTGGGTCTCTGTGCTCTCCAGCATCTGGGTGTTGTCAGAGGTGGCCCCCCTCACGGCACGGGTCTCAAGTGGACCAGACATTGACTGGCCACTCCCACAGTTTCTGTGTCACCTTTAGTCCGCCACACCTTGTAGGCAGGACAGATTGTAGGTTGAACATTTTGTGGCTGGGTCGGTGACCCATCCCTCCACTAGAAGTCTTGCCTGGTTCCAGGAGATGGCCAGTTCAGGCTCTGCTTTCCCCATTGGTAGGAGTCTTAGCTAGGGTCCCCCTTCTATCCTGGGAGTTTCTTTTGCCCTAGGTTGCTAGCTCCTCCCAGAGATGCTACCCCCAAATTCCAGTTGTCTCTCCCAGTACTCTCCCTCACCACACCTGATCCCCCATTCCCACCCCACCCTTCACCCCTTCAGTCCCCTCCCCCACCCACCTGCAATGTCTGCTCTGCCTCCCCTCCTCAGCGAGGTTCCCCGTCTGCCCTTGAGCCCTCCTTGTGACATAGCTGCCCTGCGTCTGGACTATAGCATACTTTCCCTGTACTTTACAGCTAATAGGCACTTATAAGTGAGCACATACCATGCTTGTCTTTCTGGGGCTGGGCTACCTCACTCAGGATGATCTTTTCTAGTTCCATCCACTTGCCTGAAAATTCCATGACATCATTGTTTTTAATAGCTGAGTAATTGTGTTTGTATATTGTATAAAAGTGCCACATTTTCTTTATCCATTCTTCATCTAGGTTGTTTCCATATTATAAATAACTACTATGAGCTATTATAAGCTACTCTGAACGTAATTAAGCAAGTGTCCTTGTGATAGAGTGGAGTGAATGCCCAGAAATGGTATAGCTGGGTCTTGAGGTAGATCAATTCTCAATCTTCTAAGAAATCACCATATTGATTTCCAAAGTGGCTGCACCTGTTTGCAGTGGAGGAGCATTCATTCCCCCTCACATCCTGGCCAGCCTGAGCTGTCCTTGTGTCCTTGATCTTAGCCATTCTGACAAGTGTAAGATGGAATCATGCCCTCTCAGGTTTCCACCAACTAAAAGCAGCAACATGTGGGAATTTTTGAGACTGGTGGTGTCTATTAAAATGAATACAATGAAAAAATATTTGTAATTTTTTTGTAATATGAAGATTTGGTTTACAGAAGGTAACATTTCAAAAAGCCCGAGAATACTCTGTCAAGACAGCCCGCTTGCCAATCCAGGAATACATGATCAGGCGCCAGAATGAGAAAAACTACCATTCGGAAATACTGGCCATCAACCAAGGTACTGCTCACAGCCCAACCCAGCCTGCTCTCCCTTACAGGCCATTCTTCCTTTGTCTGGATGGGCTCGATATTTTCTGTTTATTCAGACGATTTGATAGCTTATTCTGCTGCTTTGCTTTAAGTGTAGTACCACTGACTCAATTTCCTGTTGCACCTAAACTCTCCTGCATGCACTTGCTGGCACTGTTCTGGCTGGCCATTGAGAGGTTCCTCATTTTGTTTTCATTTCCGGGTGAAAGTGTCCCTTTGCCTAGACTACCCTGTCACCTGCCTTCACTGGCTTCAGCTCAGGAGCACCCTAGCTGCCTCTCCTCCCGCTGCAGGCTGTGTCAGGCCCCTTGTTTCTGTTCCCATGGTGCTGTGTTCCTCGGTCGCAGTTGTCCGCTCACAAGTGTTCAGTGTAAGCTGAGGCCTTTTAAGTAGGCAGGGCAGTGTCCTTGTCCCTCTGCCATGATCTGCCACTGCCTGGGACTCAGTGAAGACAGTCCACAACACCCCTCTCCCCAGAGTCCTTCACTAGTCGCCTCCTGAACGGTCACCAGCATCTGCTTACCTTCTGACAGTGTTCGATATCCTGTCTACTTACCTTGAAACTCGTGACTGGCCTGAAGCATTGAAGAAGGGTGTTTCTCCAGGAAAAGGCTACATGCTTCGTAATTCAGTGGACTGATGAGCAGCCTGAGTCCAGCTGCAGGGGTCAAGTGCCTGAGGTGTCCTGACCAAAGGATGAAGCACAGGGTGGAAATGGCACATACTTGCCTCTATGTGCTATCTCGGACCTTTGAAAGCCATTAGTGACAAGGACCACATTTTATGCTGTCACCCACAATGCCTGGCTCACTGGAAATGCCCTGATAAAAACATATTATGGTTTAAAAAAAAAGTTTGTGTTAAAGAATTGCCAAAATATATTATTCCGGTATTAATTTATGCTTTGAACATTCATCTGTTTGTGAAAGGTCTACTTTTAGAGATGTTTAAGTGATTGTCCAAGCTTTTCATTTAACTTACATAAAGTTCTTTTTCTGTCACCTGTCGATGTGCTGATTTCACCAGCTCAGACGTACGCTGCAGTAAGCTTTGCCATCTAGCCCCGCCTGGCCCCTACTTTAAGGTTTTAGAGTACTTTGTTCTTTCTGTTGCCCTCACCCTATTCTTCTTCTGATTATGGTCATGGAGGGCTCTTCTAGTCTGTGTAAATAGCTTGTGTAGCCTTGAGCTTAGACAAGCCATGTGCTCTGTATGAATATGTACCCCAGGTCTAGTAAAAACACAAGTTATAAAGCAGCCAGAAAAGACTGTTGCATTGTTTGTTTTTTTTTTTTTTTTTTTTTTTTTGGTTTTTTGAGACAGGGTTTCTCCGTGTAGTCCTGGCTGTCCTGGAACTCACTCTGTAGACCAGGCTGGCCTCGAACTCAGAAATCCGCCTGCCTCTGCCTCCCAAGTGCTGGGATTACAGGCGTGCGCCACCACGCCCGGCGACTGTTGCATTCTGACACACAGGCATACTAGCCCACCCTCTCCGACACAAGCACAAGTCTCCTCACGTTCAAACACAGCCGTCTGTTGCCTCCAATTCGGGTTACCTTGGACTCTACCAGCAAACTTAAATGTTTTCTGTATCGCAAAAGAACCAAAAGTTACCTCTGCCTGCTTCCTTCTCCTTTCCCATTAAATCCCTTAGGGACTATCACTTGATACATTTTGTGTCAATTTTTTTTTCCTCTTACTGCAAAATAGGCAGGACCTCAGGGAAGCCCCTTACAGGACAGGCCATGGGTGTCAGGGGTACATAACTCATTCTCAGAGATCAGAAGTGAGCGGAGAACCACTGAACTCTTACCACTTGCCAGTCTCCACTTAAACACTTTTACCTATGGAGGTTTTACCATAACATAAATAGCACAGAATTCTCTCTCCAACTCTAGTCCAAACTTTTATATCCAAAACCTGAGCACATCGTTTTTTAAGATTGTGAGAATTATGTTAGTTAACATTTAGTCAGACTTGGATCAGAAATCCTCATCATTCTATTATATATAAGGGAAAAAACTGAATATATTAAAAAATACTATATTATGAAGTAAAATATTTATAATTAGAGTTTTTTATAATAGCCATGAAAGAAATACATCCTGTTTGAACTAGACAGAGCATGTTAAGTTATAACATCTTTTAATTCCAACTTGAAAAACAAATACACATACAATGGTTAAGCCTCAGGCCATGTTACAGTCTGTGCCTCAGTATCTTTGAGGGTTAGTGTTTTCTGCAGTTTGTGTAAAATACTTGGGACAATACTTTTCACACAGTAAGCACATAAGTATAAGCTTTTATATACTCTTCCACTGGCTTCTGGGATTAGGTTTGTTCTTTGCCTCATTAATATGTTCAACATTCCCTCTGGCAAAGAAGGCTTAAGAAGGCTGGGCAGTGGTGGCGCACGCCTGTAATCCCAGCACTTGGGAGGCAGAGGCAGACGGATTTCTGAGTTCAAGGCCAGTGTGGTCTACAGAGTAAGTTCCAGGACAGCCAGGGCTACACAGAGAAACCCTGTCTCTGGGGGAAGGGGGGGGCGGGAGGCTTATGATTATAACCAGAAAACAAGTTTAGTGTTGCACTGCAGCTCATTAGAGAAGCTGTACTATAGAACTGCAAATACAGACACTACCAACAAAGTTTATTATATAAAAAGATTTTATAATTTTTCATCTATACATGATTGATGACCATACAAAAATATTTTATTGGATTCTAATAAGACAATATGCATCTTCTGAAGATCTGCCGGGAAGAAATTCACCTGAAAAAGAAAAAAAAGATTTCCCCAGGAAACTCAGTCTTGACTAAAATATCCAGTCAGGAAATGTGCATGTCAACTCTCTGCCAGTCTGGCAAAGATCTGTTTCCTTTGCTCTGTTGTCATGTGTTCACAAGCTTCTAAGACATTTGCCAAAATTAGCGTCTGCTGAATGGTTTTAGCCTTGACCCATATTCTTCCATTCATTCCAAACACAATCTCCATTGGATAGAGTTTTCCCAGTTCTTGTACAATTTCACAATCTGGAGCTAATAGCCTGTTAGGAAAAATGAAAGAAAACAAAATGTAATTAAGCAGTAGTATATGTTCTGGCTCTCCTAAACAGGATTCCTTTTCTGGACTCCCTTTTCTGAGAAGTTCTCTGTGACCATTCAAAGCCCCCTCAGCATCATTCCCAAAACAAGACGATGTATCTATCTGACACCCCTTTTCTTGCACCACCCTCCCCCAACGCTTTTATATTTGGAGATGAAGGCTTCCTTGGTCACTTAAACTCAGTCTCAGACCTCTCCTGCCTTCCCAAGTAGCTGGGACTATGGGAATGTGCCACCATGCCCAGCTCAATGCCCCCTTTCTCCTAATAACATTTACTTTTCAGGCATACTAGAGTCTGCAATGGTGGGCTATGTCCTGCAAAAAACCTCATGTCACCAATGTTGTATAGTGTATGAATGTATAAAGCCTCTTTCCCCTAAACACCTTATTCCTGGAATTGAGGATCATAGCTCACCATCATTATCACCACCACCACCACCACCACCACCACCACCACCGCCGCCCACACTGCCTACAGAATACTTTAAATTTACTTTCCTATCCACGTTAGTTCTTCCCTGGTATCAAATTCAGAACGTGGAGAAAGGATCTTTGAAACCAAGGTTGCTGCTTAGTAACATGTTTCTTGTGTGTCTCAAATTTCGTCTCCATATATGAAGGACAAATAGCATGGAGATGCCTAGGAAGGTGACTGACTTTAGAAGCTGAGCACGGATTGGGTAGGTGATGGTCTAAATACCCTAACAGAATCTGCCCCAGGGGAGCTGTAAAACCTTTCAGGACGGCAGAGACCACCTGTACATGGCTAGGTAAGCTTAAGGAACACACCACCCTGTCAGCACTTGCTATTACAGGCAGCTCTGTGCAAGGGCAGATTGCTTCTATTTTTTTGATGGTTGTTTTGTTTTAAGATTTTTTTTATGTATATGAGTACACCGTAGCTATCTTCAGATACACCAGGAGAGGGCATCAGATCCCATTACAGATGGTTGTGAGCCACCATGTGGGTGCTGGGACTTGAACTCAGGACCTCTAGAAGAGCAGTCAGTGCTCTTAACCACTGAACCATCTCTCCAGCCCAGCAGATTGCATCTGTATTCATGTATCTCAGAATGAGGAAAAGACCAGTTCTCACATATGGATATGTCAGTTATAAGGAGAAGCAGGCCTTCCAAGAGAAATAAAACACAGAAACAGAACACAACACAGTAAACTTGAAGTGTAAAGGTATTAGAAAAGGCATTCGAAGCCAGGCGTGGTGGCGCACGCCTATAATCCCAGCACTTGGGAGGCAGAGGCAGGCGGATTTCTGAGTTTGAGGCCAGCCTGGTCTACAGAGTGAGTTCCAGGACAGCCAGGGCTATACAGAGAAACCCTGTCTCGAAAAACCAAAAAAAAAAAAAAAAAAAAAAAAAGAAAAGAAAGAAAGAAAAAGAAAAGGCATTCAAAGGGCTGCAGAGAGGGCCTGGTAGCTAAGAACTGTGATGGCAGTTTGATTTCCAGCACCTTCAAGGTAGCTTATGGCTATCTGTAAAGCCAGCTCCAGGGTATCTTCTGGCCTTCAAGGGCATGTACTGGGCACACAGATAAACATGCAGGCAAAACACCTAAGCACACATACAAAAATAAAAAGCACTATGGCAACACTCAAACTATATAGCCAAATAGCATTTGATATATTTACATTAAGAAAGCAGAACTTAATTTTGAGTTTATATACATGCTAAAACACTGACCTTTCAAAAAAATCTTTTGTTTTATGTTTATGGGGGTTTTGTCTGCATGTATGCCTGCAACCCATGTTTGTGGTGTCTGCTGAGGCTAGAAGTGGGCACTGGCACCCCCTGGTACTAGTTGTGAGCCTCTAAGAAGTTGCTGGAAGAGTTGTTAGTGTTCTTAACCATGGAGGCTTCTCTCCAGCCTCCTAAAATACTGACTTAACTCAAGAAAACTAAGATATTGTAAATGAAGAATCCAAATCCTAAAGATTTATTGTTTTTCAACCAGGTATAGTTACTGGAGGAGCCCCTACCCTTAACTGAGGGACTGCAGACAGCTGATGGTTTCTGCAGAAGGGAGCCAGTTCCTTTTGGGGTATATAGCTGCTGGCGCCTAATGGTAGGCGGGTCACACTTCAGCAGTAAACCCCATAGTTACAAATATACGTGCAGCACAGATTAGACTCACTGGCTTATTTATTTTTAAAAAGGGTACACAAACTTAGGAGATGGAGTAGAAAGGGGAGGGAGGCGGGGGAAGAATCGGGGAGGAGTTACAGGGAAGAATGGGGAGCAAGTATGACCAACAAAAACAGACCATTAAAGAAGGCAGGACAGTTAATAGGCATCAAAACTTACTTTCTAATTAAGCCCAATGTCACTTTGAAGAGCAGACCATCCTGTCCAATCACACCCATTCCATTGGCGCGTCCACAGCTGTCAATACAGACCATTTCTGGTTCCATGTCTTTATTAGCAACCACACACTGGCCATAGATGAGATCTCCAACCTGTAAGATTAAAAGGAAAGTTGAGTTCCCTTCATCCACTCTTCCTACAGCTGCTGCTGCTGCTGCTGGTTCTGTTCCATGGGCAGGAATGCCAGCGACCCCACAGTTCTCACAACAAGGGACTGATGACCCTTAGAATTCAGTCCTCCCTTCACATACCATGAAGTCTTCCAACCAGGAGCCATTTCAAGGCCTAAAAACAACCTTTTTCTTTTTTTATTTTAATTAATTTATTTTATTTATGAGTGTACTGTAGCTGTCTTCAGACCAGAAGAGAGCATCCGATCTCATTACAGATGATTGTGAGCCACCATGTGGTTGCTGGGAATTGAACTCAGGACCTTCAGAAGAGCAGTCAGTGCTCTTAACCACTGAGCCATCTCTCCAGCCGAAGAACAACCTTCACGATTGTACTGTCCAACTTACATGTAGTTTAAATTATTTAACCTTGTATCTACTTAACATATATAAAAGTGTTCAGCTGCCCGGCAGCACTGCCCCAGTCAGTGCAGGCATAAAAAACGAACAGCATCGCTGGGAATGCTCCATCACTACTAACAAGTCTAGAGGAAGGAAAAAGTCATGATATCCATATTCAAAAGAAAATGGGACAGTGTTAATTCAGATACTACTTCATGGAAAACTTGCTTTAAAATATTACAAAACTGAACTTTAAAATGAAGCTAAGGAAACAATAAATTTGTTCTCTTCAACATTAAAAATACTCACTGTTGAGCTGGAGGGATGGCTCATGGGTTAAGAGTCCTTACTGCTCTTGTGGGGGACCCAGCTTGGGTTTCTAGCACCCTCAAGCAGTGCCATAAACTATGAGGAAAGACCCCTAGAGTACAATACCAAAGATTCCTGTATGATTTGAACAATCCTTTTTTTAATGAGCTTTTTTTTTTTTTTTTTTTTTGGGGGGGGGTGGGTTCCGAGACAGGGTTTCTCTGTGTAGCCCTGGCTGTCCTGGAACTCACTCTGTAGACCAGGCTGGCCTCGAACTCAGAAATCCGCCTGCCTCTGCCTCCCAGAGTGCTGGGATCACAGGCATGCGCCACCACCACCCAGCTAATGAGATTTTTTTAAATGAGGTAATAAGATTGTTGCTCACTCCTGTAAAAAGGGAGCAAATGCTTGAACATGTGGAGACAAAAGCTTGGCATGAGAAAGATAAGAGAAGGAACAATTAAGACTAAGTAACTAAAGACCCAAGAATTGAACAAAATCAACAGAGATGTCATCACATTTCTGGCTAAACTACCCAGAAAGCCCAACCTGAAAAACCTGTAGAAACAAGATTACTCTTCTGTCAGCTCTAAGGATTTAGAGCCACAATGAAAAGATGGCCAACAGTGCCCTTAGACTAGAGCCATTTTCCTTGTGCGGTGGGTTCAGACATGACAGTTAAGAGGGGGAAGGGATAAGCAGCTGTAACTCCTCAATCTGGTAGAGAAGAAATACGGTTGCAAACATGACACACAGCAATGCTTCTGGAGCTGCAGCACCTAAGAAACTCTGAAAGAACTGGAGATCATGGAGAACTGGAGGGACAGTTTATGCTTTGAAGACAATTCAGGTAGCCCCCTGGATGGCTAAATTTCTGGGGAGTGGATATTTTTTCTTATTGTTGAAACCAAAGGCTCCCATCATTACCTGCACATTTGGTCTGTTTCTTTTAGTTGCCCCTTCAAATGCCAGGTAAGACAAAGAAGCTGGCTCACTCCCTCCAACATCAACTTTGAATATATCTCCAGATTTAGCGATCACTATGCCAATCACGTGGTCTCCTTTCACTGGTACATACTATAAAACAGAATAAAAGGACAATCATAAAAGGCATGAATACTATTATAAAATATCTTCAGCAACTTTCATCTAGGTTGCTCAGGATGGGTCTCAACCAATCCAGCCAACTCATACTCCCCAGGTAGCTGAAACTATAAAACCGGCCCGCAACAGTCCATCTTTGTAGCGTCTAATCCACTCTTGATCTGGGTCAAGTTTCAAGCTTTTCCAGCATCCTTTTAAAGTCTGGTGGCACGTGAATCTTTACATTCAAGGAAACCCATTCCATTAGACATTATCCCTGAGTGAAAGCTCTTAATTATTAGATGGGAAATGTAACTCCTTGTGACCTGGATTCATTCCAACTGGGATATCAAATGGCAACCCCGCGGCTTTGGGTTTTTCAAGACAAGATCTCCCGGAACCTTTTTCTCCTTTCGCCCTGCTCAGGATGTGTTCCTTTTGCAGTTCCTCTAAAGAAGATGCGGAGAGAGAGCTTGAAGCTGAAGACTCGCCTTAACCTATGATCGCACTTGCAGGGAGCCCACTTTCGCGGCAGCACCGCCTCTCCGACATCCGCTCACCCGCTTCTGCTGCGAGTCCACCCAGTAAACTCCGCCGCCGCCTCCGCTGGGCTCCTTGTGACGCAGGCGGCCACACTTGGTGACCAGCAGACGGTCCCCGCAGCGTCGCAAACCTGGGCCACACACTACGCGCAGCCTCGGGCGCGCACCCGCATTCAGGCGTAACGGCTGCTCCCCGGCGCCGCCAAGGCCGTCTACGTCCTCGTGGTCCGGCAGCACCAGCTCCTCCCCAGGGAGAACCACCTGATTCAGCACCTTGCGCACTGCCCGTGCTCGGCAGCCCGCCACTGATTCGGACAGTACTTCAGCCATGGCAGGCATCACCATCGCAGCTTCCGGTAGCCTACTTCCGCTTCCGTATCCACTACCCGCCCACCCGGGTTATCCCTTTCCGGTGGTTGTGGGCTTTCTGAATTAGGCTTTAGCTTGGGAGCTGGTCGCTTCAGCCCGTGGGGTACTCCTCCCTGCTCCGAGCCCCTGTGTATGTAGCTAGCGACTCACCCATTCTGAAGTCTCCCCGCGGGCGGAGTCCATATGGGAGCCCTCACTTCCCGAGTCTCGTCTTTTGACTTACTATCAAGGAGTGCTGGAATTGAGGGCCACTGGGAATTGAACTGCGGCTAGTTTGGGGGCCTTACTCTGCCTACAGAAAGGTGGCTCAGCTACTAACCAGGAAAAAAATTTTTTTTTTCAAAATATAACTTGTTTGGTTGTTGCTACCAACTTACGTTGTGTAAAATACAAAGAATGAAAGAACGAAGAATGGTTGCGGTGCCTCTTTGTCGCCCTTGCTGTGTTGTTAGCTGTACTTCAGATCGTTTGTAGCTCACGGTACCTAATAGGTGTGTTTTAGGTGTATTTCTCCACCTCCTCCAACACACACCACACCTTCTCACCTACTTGAGTTCATCCCTACGTGGCTTGGGAAAATCGGTAACTTCAGAGCAATTCTCGCAGCTACTTCTTTGGGAGCACACTAAAGTGAGGAGCTGTTAAATCCAAAACCCACAATACAAGAACTTAAGAACTTCCAGTTTTCTGGCTTTGGGGTTATCTGTGAAACCAGCTTTCTCTGTCGGCATCTTCAATGAGTATTTTATTCAATTCTTCAACCGCACTGAAGGCCTTGACATTGACTGCTATCAGTTGTTCATTGTTTTGCTGCCCACTCGAGTTTTTAGATTTTTAGGGAAGAGGCATCACAATCCCTCCGAATTTGGCAGGATGCTGGCAAGCCATTTAGTCCCTGGGTATGTAGGGACAACTGAAATACAACTGTTCCAGCCAGGGTGTTAATTAGTCCTATTGAGAGACTGAGAGAAAGACTCTGTGGTAGGCAGATAAGGAGGAACCATGGCTAAGTAACAGGTCGTGAATTTTCAGGTTGGCTAACTTCTTCCTCAGGCTCCTAACTTGATATAAGCTTGGCAGCTTCAAACAAAGGCTGCATAGGCTTTCGTGGAGAGGGTAGGAGGGTATGTGCTTACAGATAGTCCCAGAGAAACCAGAATTGTTAAAAATGCACAGCTTTTTCTTCAATGGACGAAATCAACACCTGTTCACTTGTAAGACTGGAATGGAGGTCGTTTAGTAGCAGGTAATTTTACTGTTCTGTGGAGCCAGCTCTCACCTGACTCCTTTTCCTGAGCATTCTCAGTCCATAGACTCCATCCTTATAAGAGAGATCTAGGGCTGGAGGGATGGCTCACCAGTTAAGAGCACTGACTGCTCTTCCAGAGGACCCAGGGTCGATTCCCAGCACTCACATGGCAGCTCACAACTGGCTGCAACTCCAGTTCCAGGGGATCCATCACCCTTGCACAGACATACATGCAGGAAAACCATCAATGAGAATAAAAATAAGTAAATAAATCATTAAAAATAAAAACCTTAAGCCGGGCAGTGGTGGCGCACACCCTTAATCCCAGCACTTGGGAGGCAGAGGCAGGCGGATTTCTGAGTTCGAGGCCAGCCTGGTCTACAGAGTGAGTTCCAGGACAGCCAGGGCTATACAGAGAAACCCTGTCTCAAAAAAAAAAAAAAAACCTTTCCTCCCTAGGCTCTTGTCCTGGGCACTGTTTCTCAGTCAATAGAACCCACTCTTGTGGAAGAGGTCACAGTGCTTTTCAAAAAACCATGTACTTTGCAAGAGAGTTTAGATATAACCATGTCTTAAGCTTTGTACTAATGGTGGTCACAAAGAAACCTTTCCTTAAAGTTTTACTGTTTAAATAAGTAAAAATAAATAGATAAATAAATAAATATAGACTGGAGTCAGACTCCAGAAGTTTGTACCAGCCTGGCTACATCATGCCGAACCTTTAAAACCTCCGGCCCTCCAGAAAAGATTGGATTTTGTGGCTGAATCCCTTACCTATTTTGAAAAGGGCCTCTTTCTTGGTGTGCCAGTTTGTGTGTGTTTCCTCACCCCTAATAAACACCTTTCTTCAACTGCTGATTATGTCCTCTGCGTTTGAGATGTTTCTGCTTCCACTTGTTCAGCTCCATATATTTTTTCCTTTGAAGCCCCTTACACTGTTTCACTTGGTTATTCTCTCACAGAGGTGAATGCTCCCTGGGCAGTGGTAAATTATGCGTCTTTCTTCCTTTATAACCCAGGTCTTAAAAAAAAAAAAAAAAAAAAAAAAAAAACAGTAGGGATTCTGTGACTAAACCACCAGGCACACTTTGATTAGATGAATCAATGCTATGCCTTCTAGTTATTCAATGACTTCAGGCCTCTGAAAGGTCGAGAAGGAGAAGGAGCGTTGTTCCCAGGACTGGTCCTCGGCACCTGCCCTAGGTAGTTTGGAGTTTCCCACGGAAATAGAATACAAAATCTAACGCAGGAGCCATACCAGGTGCACTTCTTTTAGCAAGGGGGCAGGAGGCAGCCCACCTTGCTCCCCATGGACTCGGAAAGCAAAGTCATTGGAGACTCAAGGCCGGAAAAGGCGGGCCCTTGCAAGCACCACCCACCGGATATGCACCGAGGGCCTCGAGCTGGAAAGCTTATGGCTTGTCTGTGCTTCAACGACTCCTGCGGTTCCTGCGGCAGCCGGTGAGTGGAAGCGCGCCTGCGTCCGGTGAAGAGCCTGTCTCGAGGCGGCCTGGCTCACAACCTCCTCGGAACTTCAGCCGCACGAGGGAGACTCGGGAGTGGAGATAGTCACGAAGTCCCGAGACAACAGGAGGGCCTTTTCAATGGCGGTGTGAATGGCTGAGGCCACTGGAGAAGAGAGAGGACACTAGAGGACAGTGCAGGCCGCGTGGGAACCTCATTCAAGGTCTGGCACGTGCAACTTTGCTCTGAGTTGGCCAGGTAGACTCAGCCGCTTCTGTATTGAGAGTTTGCAGTGGAGGCCATTTTGGTGTTTGAGTACCACAGGCCTTCATCCCCGCTTAGCCAGCCGAGTGTTACCACCCTGAAAAGCTGGATCTCAACTTTGTTTCTCTGTCCCTGTCTCCCTCCACAACCGTCCCTTCCTCCCCCTATTCTCTCTCTCATATATTTGTGGAGGGTGCACACCCGTGGACATCGGAGGGCTACTTGCAATTGTCATTTAGAGCCTTCCAGATTAGTTCCTTGGGTAGAACTCTCGTTTTCAGGTGTGGCTGCAAAGCGGAAGTTGGAACGATGGAACCCCTGGCTTCCTTTCCATTGCTTACTTCTAATGTTTCAAGCAAAAGGAACTGCAGCTCAACGTTGGGGACAGTTATCCTCTCAAGGGGACTCTCCCATGTCTGTTACAGCACTACAAAAAAAAAAATAATAATTTCAGAACAAGTCGTAAGTAAATTTACTATATTGACCAGAAAATCAAGATGCACTTCCATACTGTGAGAATAGTAGCTACATAACCGATTTGGGAGTCGTTGAAGCCACTTAGTCAGACTGTAAGTTTAATTCTTAGAAGTATATGCTGGCATATTCCTTTTTCTGCCTTCAAAGAAGATACTTTTTTAGAGATGCTCTTCAGGATCGAGGCTGGAGAAGTATTAGGGATAAAAAATGTTAATCAGAACTATTTTTACTTCCTGACTTAATTAGGATTGGGTTGTTTTGTTTTTTGTTTTTTCCTTAGCTGTGAAGAGACACCATGACCAAAGCAAACACCCCCACCCCTTTTTTGTTTTTTGTTTTTTGTTTTTTCGAGACAGGGTTTCTCTGTGTAGCCCTGGCTGTCCTGGAACTCATTCTGTAGAGCAGGTTGGCCTCAAACTCAGAAATCCCGCCTGCAAGGCCGTGTGTGTGTGTGTGTCTGTCTCTCTGTCTCTCTGTCTCTCTGTCTCCTCTCTCTGTCTCCTAAGGATCCGGGATATAAACCTCTGTGTTGATTTGAATATACTTGGCCTGTGAGAAGACGCACTATTATGCAAGGTGTGACCTTGTTGGAGGAAGCATGTCACCGTGTAGTCAGACTTTGAGGTCGACTAATACTCCAGTGCAGAAGAGAGCCCTCTCCTGGCTGTCTACAGAAGAGTTACTGCTGCTGCCTTTAGATCTAGATGTAGAACTCATTGCTCTTCTAGCCCCACATCTGAGTGGATGCTGCCATGCTTCCTGCCATAAAGATAGTGGACTGAACTTCTGAAACTGTAAGCCAACCACAATTAAATGTTGCCTCTTGTAAGAATTGTCTTGGTCATGGTATCTCTTTATAGCAGTAGAAACCCTAACTAAGTCAGACATAGGTACCAGGAACTAAGGTATTGCTGTGATAGATTTGACCATGTTTTCGTTTGGAGGAAAGTGGATTTTGGTACTTTGGATTTGGAAAGCAATGAAATACTTTAAGTGAGACTTAATGGGCCATCATCCTAGTATGAGTATGGAGTACATTGGTGCTGAGGGTGAGTTCAGCTCTGGAGATTGTTCTTCTGATGTTTCGGTGAAGAATGTTGCTGCTTTTTGCTCTTGTCCAAAGGGTCTGCCTAAGGCTAAGGTAAAGAGATTTGTAATAATTGCATTGACAAAGGAATGTTAAAAAAGCCCACCATAGATGTCCTCGGGCTTATTATGATGTTGTCCTCTGGCTTGCTCTCATGTTGTCCTCTGGCTTACTGTCATGAAGAGCGTTTTGATCAAGCATAGAAAGCTTAGAAAGGAAAAATACAAAATGTATGGTTCAAAGAGTAAGGGGCACAGAAAGTGCAATGAATCCTGTGTTCACGGATTAAAGACTTGCTAAAAGAATTAAGGGAGTAGTGACCTCAGGGCAAGATCCCACGCAGCTAAACTCATGCTTTTGCTATTGTATGAGGGAGAGTTATATCATGTTAGGTGTTATAACTTCCTTATTGTTTTCATTTGGCAATAAGGAGATATGATTTATATGTCAAGTTGATTGTAATGGCTAGTCTTAATTTTCAACTTGATTAAAATCTATAAGGAAAAGCTTAGGTACGAGTATGGTTATAAACACCTTTAATCCCAAGAGACAGAGGCAAGCAGATCTCTGAGTTCAAGGTCAATTTACAGAGCAACTTCCAGGACAGCCAAGCTTAGAAAATGAAGAAGTTGGAAAACAGAATTCTGGTGATAATGTAATAGAACAAAAGGTTATGATCTAGCTTCAACAAGCTGCAGAACAGCAGTTTCAGCCCTGGCATGTGGAGGCCAGGGAGTGGGTCTGGCTTTAGAATCAAGAATAGAAGGGATACTGGGACAATTGATGCTGGTTAGCTGGAGCTAAGAAATTAGCAGTGATTAAGAAGAGACCAGCATCACTGAGGTGAAATCTTCTGGGAAGTGTTTTCTGGGAACACAAAGAAGCTGTATTCCAGAGAGCCAAGGTTGTACCTCATACTTCAGTTTGACTTGTTAATGGATAAGAATCACCCTGGTGGTACTGGATTTGAAGGCATGAGGGGTCATGGAGAGCAGTTGAGTTTTGGCACTGTGAGAGGCCAGGGAAGGCCATTAGTGAAGGTGCAGCCTCAATTGCAGTTGACAGCCAAGGACTGAAGGGGTCATGCAAAGAAGTTAGGCTTGGCACCATAGAAGGAGCCTATGAGAGGCCATTGGTGAAGCCTAGTTGCAGCAGAAGACCCCAGTGTATTGGAGATGCCAATACCATGGGATGCCCAAGAACAGCAGCAGTAGTGGAGTGGCGTCAACCAGAGCCTAGAGTAAGTACTAAGAGAGCAGAGCTGGAGAAGTGACACAAGCTCTTTGGAGGAGCCCAGAAGCTCATATGTGGATCCCAGATACTGGAACAAGTAGCTGTGAAGTTGAAGTTGCCTCAAAGACTCAAAGATGTCAGAGATGCCAGAGCCATGGGACACCTGCTGAGGAAAGCTGTTAACAGAGATTGGAACTAACTCAATAGAAAAAAATGTGTTGAAGTCATCAAAGCTGAAAGGACTTGGAGATGCAGAGTTTGGAGTTTGCCCAGCTGGTTTTCATCTTGCTTTGGCCCAGTATTTCTTCACTATGATGTTTGGAACGGTAATGTATATCCTGTGCCATGATATGTTAAAAGTAAGTGATCTACATTTTTATTTTGATTTTATAGATCTCATGAATCTCAGAAAAGACTTTGAACTTTAGACTTTTAACATTGTTGAGACTATAACACTGTTATAGACTATAGAACTTTTTTTTTTTTTAGACAGGGTTTCTCTGTGTAGTCCTGGCTGTCCTGGAACTCACTCTGTAGACCAGGCTGGCCTCGAACTCAGAAATCCGCCTGCCTCTGCCTCCCAAGTGCTGGGATTACAGGTGTGCGCCACCATGCCTGGCTGACTATGGAACTCTTGAAGTTGAACTAAATATATTTTGTATTACACTATGGCAAGATATGGCCCCCATAGACCCGTGTGTTTGAACAAGCCTGTGGGGGCCAGGGAGTGGAATGTGGTGGTTTGAACATGCTCGGTCCATGGGAAGTGGCACTATTATGAGGGGGCCTTGTTGAAAGAAGTATGTCACTGGAGCCGTGGTCTTTGTGGTCCTATATTTAAGCTCTGCCCAGTGTGGTAAGAGTCTTCTCCTGGCTGCCTTTGGATCAAGATGGAGAACTCTCAGCTCCTCCAGCTCCATGTCTGCCTGGATGCTGCCATGCTTCCTGCCTTGATGATGATGGACTGAACCTCTGAAACTATAAGCCAGCCCCAATTAAATGTTGTCTCTTACAAGAATTGCCTTGGGGCTGGAGAGATGGCTCAGCAGTTAAGAGCACTGACTGCTCTTCTGAAGGTCCTGAGTTCAAATCCCTGCACCCACATGGTAGTTCACAACCATCCATAATAAAATCTGACTCCCTCTTCTGCTACTACAGTGTAGTTAGATATAACAATAAATCTAAGCCAGAGCAAGTGGGTCCAACCTGGAGCAAGGGGGCTGAGTTGGAGCGAGCGGGTCAACTGGAGAGAGCAGAGGTCCTGAATTCAAATTCTCAGCAACCACATGATGGCTCACAGCCAATCTTTAGAAAAAAAGAGTTGCCTTGGTCCTGGTGTCTCTTCATAGCAATGGAAACCCTACCTAAGACAATATTGATAAATAAAAGCAGAAGTTTTCTCATGGGGTTTTAAGACCCAACTTAGTTACAGCAATGAAGAGTCTGCCTAGGCCCAAATGACTTCATATCAAACGCGAAGAATTAATGCACAGCTCAGTGGATACATGTATAACATTTGACAAATTACAAGGAAGTCTGCTCTTGGTGCTTCATTATGATAGAAATTCTATCAAGAACAATTTTGTAGGAAGAGGTAGTAAAAATTATCAATAGAAGTAAAGATGTATATGTGCAGGTGACATGAGCTCACATATAGATATCCCAAGGAATCCACAACCATAAGGAAATCAATGTCATTTTTGTATACTTAAACAGCGCAACATAGTGATTTCAATGTCAGCCTGGGCTATATGAGGCCCTGTCTAGGAAAAACTAAAGGAACGAAATGGCCCATAGATGAAGTTTGGAAATGATCCCAGTAAGAGCAACATCAAAGGAACAAAATACTGAAGAACAAATGGAACAGAATAAGTAGCCAGCTGTGTTGTTCCTGCCAAGATGTGAGGGGCACGTTCTTGCTGTCCCAGAGCCAGTGCTGTGGTTTCCCTTCCAAGGTGATTATGGGCTACATCCTCCAAAACAGAGCCAAACTGCCAAGCTAAACTTACCCTTAAAAATGTAAACGCCAAGTGTAAACCCTAAAGCCTATTTCCTAAAATGACAGAAAGATGTTAAGATGGTGTGAACCTCCAATGCTAGGACTTAAAAGGCAGAGGCAGGCTTAGGTAGGAGGTCAAAGCTGAGGAACCTAAAAAAACAGCAAAATTCCCACTGGCTGCCCTGCAGAAACTGAGAGATTACCCTTCAGATTCATGTGAAAATTCAAAGGACTCAGAATAACACGGGCATGCAGAACACCAGTAAAAGTGGACGAGTTGTGCTTCCGATTCAAACAGACAAGACTTGAGTCAGGAAGACGAGGGAGTGTGGAGTAGTGACTAGGCAGAGCATTAGAACAGGTCAACACAAGAGCGAAAGGAAGAACATGAACAGGCTTGTGTAGAATAGCATTCTGGCCGGGCGGTGGTGGCGCACGCCTGTAATCCCAGCACTCTGGAAGACAGAGGCAGGCGGATTTCTGAGTTCGAGGCCAGCCTGGTCTACAGAGCGAGTTCTAGGACAGCCAAGGCTATACAGAGAAACCCGGTCTCGAAAAACTGAAATTAAAAAAAAAAAAAAAAAAAAGAATAGCATTCTGAACTTGAGGCGTGAGGTTCATGAGTTTGAGGTCAGCCTGAGATACAAAGACTGTTGAGAGAGAGAGAGAGAGAGAGAGAGAGAGAGAGAGAAGCCCTTATGCTTAGGATCAACTAATTTTTGTTTGTTTGGGATAGAGTCTTGCTGTGTAGATTGGATTAATACCTGGAACTCGTTTTGTAGATCAGATAGCTTCAAGCTCTTAGAGACCTGCCTGCCTCTGCTCCTGGGTGCAGGATCACTGACATGTGCACCTATACCCAGGCCAAAGTTTAGCTTGTTTTTCACAATAATTCAGTAGAAAAAAAAATTGTCTTTTCTGGCAAATGTTAGGACACCTGATACATGCAAATAAGTGATGTTTAACCTGTTTCAAATGACATACAAAACTCTCTTGGTAGATCTTAATATCAGAACTAAATTAAAACTTTTAGTAGACAGAAATAATCTGGCAGTAGTTTCCTAGATAGGAAATCATCAAAACCAAAAAAGGAAGAAAAAAGGAGGCTTTATCATAATTAATACAGAAAACACATAGAAGAATACTTTAAAAGTTATCTGGAAGAATGTTTGTTTTACACAAACAGAAATGTTAAATCATCTGATGAAAGAAATTTCTTAAGGTTTATATTTCAATAAAGAGACAGTTTTCCTGATTTACAAGTGGGCAGGGGGGCTTGAGAGATAGCTCCGGTAAAGAGGCGCTTGCTCCATCCTGACGATAAGAGATGAATCAGAGGATCAACTGTCATGGAAGGAGAAGGTCAACTCAGCAAAGACTTATCCTCTGCCTGCCACATGTGCACTCTGGCATGCCTGCCTCCTACCCCTGCTAAATAGATAAATGTGAATTTTAAGTATAAGCTTATTAAATAATATAGGGACAGAAGACAAGGCTCAGTAGTTAAGAGCATGTGAGTGGTTCACAACCGCTTGTAACTCCAGCTCTGAGAGATCCAGCATCATCTTCTGACCTCTAGGGCATGCATGCTTGCACGCTTGCTAACACACATACATATACAGAAATAAAAGAGTATCTTGTTTGCAAATGTATGTGGGCATGGATCTAAATAGACATTTTCTTTTTCTAAAGGAGATATATGGATGGCCAATAAGCACATGAATAAATGTTTAAAATTGCAAATCCTCTGTTTATATTTTTTAAAGATTTATTTATTATATGGAAATACACTGTAGCTGTCTTCAGACACACCAGAAGAGGGCGTCAGATCTCATGGATGGTTGTGAGCCACCATGTGGTTGCTGGGATTTGAATTTAGGACCTCTGGAAGAATAGTCAGTGCTCTTAACCGCTGAACCATCATCTCTCCAGCATAAGTCCTCTGGTCTTAAGGGCACACCTTTATAATGGGACTCTTTTTGGACCTGCTAGATATATAAATAATGACACGGAATCTTTTTAATATTAAAAGCTTAGGGCTTAGCTGGGCAGTCTCCCAACTATTCTATCCCAACTACTTCTGGCCAACTTCCTGCTGCATAGCTACATCTACGTTTCTGCTCCATTGTGGCCCATCCATCCACCATGAGTCTGATGGTGAATCCTCTTCTGGTTTCTACTCCTAGAGACCCTCTCTCTGCACAGAAGTTCACCTTTCTTTCCTGCTCAGCTATTGGCTGTCAGCTCTTTATTAAAGCCAATCAGTAAATAAGGAAGGATGAATATTTACAAAATTCAAGACTGGTGATGGGCCATAGGAATTACAGTATCAAGATCCAGCCAGCTGTTTGGCAATCAATTGTTTCTGGCAAAACATAATGTACAAAAGGTTACCCTAACACACTTTCCATGTCCTAACTTGTTTTCCACTAGGTTACATCTCTTAAAGGGTCAACCATCTTCCATTCATACCAGAGACAATCCACCAGTGAAATCTGTGGCAGGATTATCCCTGTCCAATTACATTAAAATATTAGTGCAGCAGGAGGCCTGTGATTGGAGGTAGAGCTAAAAGTTGCAGAGAAAGCAAGTCACTCAAGAGAGGGAGGAGAAGCCAAGATGGAGGCAGACAGACAGGAAGAATACCCTCATCCTGTGTGGTTTTAAATAGCCTCACACAGGTAGTTATATCATATAGGGATAGAATAATTGGGATAACTTGTCTGATGTAGGTGGGCAGCTTGTACCATTATTAATTGGCCCAGAAATTATTGTGTAGGCATCTTGTGAATTGAGAATTTGTTCATATAAATCCGACTGGTTAATTATAAGCTTCAATAGTTTTGATTTTACTGGGATACTGGGTATTGTGCTAACCTCAAGGTGGGCGGGTCCCTGCATGGGGCTAGCAGTGGAGGCAGGGGAGTTGGCAGGCAGAGAGTAGCTGGATGGAGTGTGGGAACTTTGCGGCTTCCTTTTTTTTTGTTGTTGTTGTTGTTGTTGTTGTTATTTTTGAGACAGGGTTTCTCTGTGTAGACTTGGCTGTCCTGGAACTCACTCTGTAGACCAGGCTGGCCTCGAACTCAGAAATCTGCCTGCCTTTGCCTCCCAAGTGCTGGGATTAAAGGCGTGCGCCACCAACGCCTGGTGCGGTTTCCTTTTTAATATTTCCCACAACACAAACCCTTTAACACTGCCTTTTGAAGACATTCCAAATCCAAACTATAGCAGCAATGATACCTATTGGGGTTAGGCACCTACCAATAGTCTGGTAGTATTTACCAAATGAAAGTTGGGTTTTTTTTATGTTAAAGATTCAGAATTAAATTGCCTGAATGTATTTGGCGGAAACAGACTTCAGGCTTATAAATTTGATTAAATTTAAAGGTAAATGGTGTGTTTGCGCTTACTTACTGGGCCAAGGTCACGTGGTATGGCTGCATGGGATGAAACTGGGGGCCACAGGAAGACTGAGGCTGTAACAATTGTATCGAGAGCAATCAGACTTTTTATACCTTTATCAGAAACAGGAAATAATGGCAATTGTCAGGATCAGTACAGTTGTTGCCAGGATACTGTGACATTAGCAGGGTATACAAGGTTAATGTCTAAGAGCAATTGTCCTGTCAAGCTACTGTGCTTCCAAGGTGACATACAGAGAAACGCAAAGTGACCTGGATGCTTCACTGTCTGAGGGAGTGCACCAGTCTCTCAGGAACTGGAAGGCACATGGCGTCCCAGGAGCCGTGGCCTCTAACCTGAAAAACCTATAACGCATGCCTCTCAAGGCAGCCAGGCCAGCCCAACTCCATGGTTTCCTGTAAAAGGCACCAGAGAGATGGCTGAGTGGGTAAGGATGTGTGCTCTTGCAGAGAAAGGGCTAGAGTCTGGTCCTCACATTAGACAACCCAACCAGCTATAAACGCAGCTCTAAGGAATCCAGACACTTCTAGTCTCCACAGGCACCATGTGTGCATAATTTCCCTCATACACATGTTTTTTTGTTTTGTTTTGTTTTGTTTTGTTTTGTTTTCGAGGCAGAATTTCTCTGTATAGCCCTGGCTGTCCTGGAACTCACTCTGTAGACCAGGCTGGCCTTGAACTCAGAAATCTACCTGCCTCTGCTTCCCAAGTGCTGGGATTAAAGGCGTGTGCCACCACTTCCCGGCCACATAGTTTTTTAAAATGAAATAAATCTTTATAAAGGTTTTGTTGGTTTGTTTATTGAGACAGGGTCTCTCTAATGTAGTTCTGGCTGTCCTGGGGTTGGCTATTTAACCAGCTGATCTCAGAGATCTGTTTCCTCTGCCTTCCAAATGCTGGGATTAAAGGTTTGCACAATCACACATGGCCTTGGGAGGTTTTTAAAAAATTACTATTGGGGCTGGAGAGATGGCTCAGTGGTTAAGAGCACTGACTGCTCTTCTGAAGGTCCTGAGTTCAAATCCCAGCAACCACATGGTAGCTCACAACCATCTGTAATGAGATCTGATGCCCTCTTATGGGATGTCTGAAGACAGCTACAGTGTACTCACATATAATAAATAAATAAATCTTAAAAAAAAAGTTTAGGGCTGGAGAGATGGCTCAACCATTAAGAGCACTGACTGCCCTTCTGAAGGTCCTGAGTTCAAATCCCAGCAACCACATGGTGGCTCACAACCATCTATAATGAGATCTGACACCCTCTTCTAGTGTCTGGAGACAGCTACAGTGTACTTACATATAACAATAAATAAATCTTTAAAAAATAAAAATTTTTAAAAAAGTTTTAAAAAATTACTATTGTGTTACCATCCTAGGCAGCAATCTTGTATACATAGAGTAGCACATGGTTCTGAATGTGAACTCTTGGAGCTAAATTGCTTGAATTGAATCCTGGCTTTTGGTACCTGTTTCTCATTTCTAAAAATGGGATGAACACCCACAAATTAATCTTGAGTTCTGAGTCAATCAGCCTATCCACCTATCTGTCTATAGCAGATTAGTAGAATATTGGACATATTCTAGAGGTGTTTGCTTTATATGATGCCTAGATGATAAGAGTACCTCACTCTTGCTTACAGTGTATTGAGTCTTAGAAGTCTCTATAGTTGAAAGGACCCAGTTTCTTGATTTTTAACTCTTGATTCTTGCTGGGACTGTATGAGCCCTGTTTCATGGACTAGTTAAACCCAGTAATGATCTAAGGAAAACGGAAACTGATTAAGTCATTCTAGGCCACCAAAAGACCTCTGCAGCAGGATCCAGGGACTCCAAGAAAAGACTCGGCTACTCCGAAGTCTCTTATCTGTCTGCATCTCTCCATACCTGAAACTTTCTTCCTCTACTCTGAGTCCACTCTTCCTTGCAGTCCCTCTCTTTCTTTTGTGTGCTCATGGCCCGTCCTGACTCTAGCGGACTTCTCACGACCTCTAACCCTGACCTCCCTGCGAACTGCCTCAGCTTCTGACTGTTCATGTAACCCCCTCAGGAGTATGAGTTATAAAGACAGAGCTTTGGGGTCTGGAAGCTTCTTAACCAGTGGTTACTTACTCCATCCTGACTACTGGGTAGGAAAGTTGAGTGATCTCTGAAAGATCACAGCCTGAGCCTTTATTTTATATAGGATACATGAGCTGACAGAAAGATGGGGTGTGAAATGTGTGTATCAGCAATGGTTACTTTAGAAGGTGGGACCCGTGAAGAGTGTTCTTCACAGAAGTAGAACCAATAGGAAACTATAATTGACAATAGAATTTCACAGTGGGTCCAGGATAGGTATAACATTTGAGGCTCGCTCGTATAAATATAGAAATCCCTCCATCTGTGGTTTGTAAACCATTAGGGGAATTAGAAAAGGAGGTTAATTCAGTTCAAGGATAAAGGCTGAGAACTGGGGATTGGGATACTGAGAACTGGCAACTTTATTGCCTCAGAACGGAAGGAGATAGATGTTCCAGTATTAAGAAGAGAGCTTGAATCTGTCCTTCTGTTGCTTTCTTTTCTGTTGGGTCCTTGTCATATATAATACCTCCAAACAAGAGCAGAGGTGGGGGTCATCTTTACCCTTCTTCCTTCTTCAGATAATCCCTTCTAAACCTCTCCTAAACCACTAACAGATGTAACAACTCCAATGGTTTGAAATATACATTCCCCCAGAGTCTCAAGCATTTGAAAACTTCACAGCAATAAAACAGTAACTAAGACACCCACCTGTGCCATCCTGTGATGGCACTTGACTGTCAGCTTGACTGTGCAGGCAACTTCTCCAGTTGGTGGCACTTTGGTGGAAGCTCAGGAAATGTGGCCATGTTGGAGAAGGTGTATCACTGAGGGTGGGCTTTGACATAAGAAGCCTCCTCTGCAGCCAGCTTGTTCATGTTTGCAGTACAGGACAAGCTCTCCGCTGCTTGTGCCGCTGTGCTTGCCTCTGCTCCAACATCATGGACTAACCATCTGGAGTTGTAAGCCCAAATTAGCTCTTATTCCTATAAGTTGCCCTAGGCCTTATATTTTATCACAGCAACAAAAAGTTCACTAATACAACAGCTATCACTTACCTGCTGACAGTCAAGTACCATCCTAAGGAGGGCATAGGTTACTATTTTATTGCTGTGAAGAAATCTGACCAACACAACTCTTATATAAGAAGGCTTGCTTAGAGTTCAGAGGTTTGGTCCATTTTCATCATGGCAGGAAGCATGGGGCACACATTGTGCTGGAGCAGTAGTGAGAGCCACCACATCTGTAGGCAAAGAGAGTGAGGGCCCAAAGCCCATCCCCCAGTGATACACTTCCTCCAACAAAGTCACACTTCCCAGTCATTTTAATCCTTTCAAAAACCGCCATTCCCTGGTTACTAAGCATTCAGAGGATGAACATGGAGGGTCGGGGGAGATTCTTATTCAGACACCACAGTGAGGAAGCAGAAAGATGACTCCACAGAAGGCTTTCTCTTCTAGACATTTGAGTTCAGTTCCCAGCACCAAGTCAAGCAGCTCACAACTGCTTCAGGGGCTCTAACACCCTTTTCAGAAGGAGCACATAGTCATGAATAGATACATATTATTTAAAAAAAAATCTTTGCCCAGCATGGTAGCTCATGCCTTCAATCCCAGCACTCAAGAGGCAGGCGGATCTCTGTGAGTTTGCCACCCTGGTCTACAGAGTGAGTTCCATAACAGGCAAGGCTATGTAGAAAGACCCTGTCTTAAACACAACACAGACAAACCAAAACTAAAAAAAAAAAAAATTATTAAAAGGGCTGGGAGGGAGAGCCGGGCTGTGGTGGCACACGCCATTGATCCCAGCACTTGGGAGGCAGAGGCAGGCAGGTTTCTGAGTTTGAGGCCAGCCTGGTCTACAGAGTGAGTTCCAGGACAGCCAGGGCTACACGGAGAAACCCTGTTTCGAAAAGCCAAGGGGTGGGGGTGGGGGCGGGGCACAGGGCGAGGCAAGGAGAGGAGAGGAGAGAAAGAAAGAGAAAAAGAAAAAGAAAAGGGCTGGGAGGATTTAACACAGGCAGCCCTGCCTGCGTTCTGCTGCCTAGCTTCTGAACAGGCAGTTCTATGGCAAAGCATAACATGGTTGTTCTGCAGCCTTCCAGTTAGCATTCTGTCTAAGCTCCACCCCACGATTGCCTGGCAACAGCCAGGTAGGCTTGATCCACCATGAGAGGGACTGCTTGCCCCTCCTCCCTCTCTTCTCTTCTCTTCTCTTCTCTTCTCTTCTCTTCTCTTCTCTTCTCTTCTCTCTTCTCTTTTCTCTTCTCTCTCTCTCTTGGTTTTTCAAGACAGGGTCTCTCTGTGTAGCCCTGGCTGTCCTGGAACTCACTCTGTAGACCAGGCTGGCCACGAACTCAGAAATCCGCCTGCCTCTGCCTCCCAAGTGCTGGGAATAAAGGCGTGCGCCACCACTGCCCGGCTATTTGGCCAAATTCTAAGGTCTTCCTTAAACATATACATTTGTTCTAAACTCTATTTTTTCAAACTAAAATTGCCTCAGTAGAGCCTGTTACATAAAGATGAGAACATGGCTGCTCTGGTTGGAAAGCCTCCCCAGCTGTTTCCTCGTCCCAAGCTCTACTCCCAGCTAGTGTGAATGGGTCATTACATGGGGTCTCGCAGACCGTTAGTGACCTTGTAGTCTGTTAGCTGCTGTCAGCTGCAGGTTGTAAACGAAATCCTGTTCACTGGTGTACAGTGGAATCATGGTGCACTCATCTATCTGCAGCTTCAGAGGTAGAATTATGTCTGGATTGCTTAATGCAGTGCCTCGGTGACATGGTCAGGGATTCGTTTCCTTTCATTCCAGTGTGATGGCTGCTCAGACATATGCCTTTTAGTCATTGGATGAGTGCAGTGGCAGTAAAGGTCACATCTTCCTGCAGCCAGCCACAGGGGCAGGGAGGACATGCCCTTGTCATAGCCCTGCTGGGGAACAATGCAGGCTCCCCTTCATTCCTCCTTAGTCACATTAGTCTCATTTCACTTGCTCGTCACTAACAAATGAAATAAACTTACCAGAAGTCACTTAGGCCAGCCAGGGTCCATCCACCAGGGTTCCAACAGCAGTTCAGACTCTCCGAACCCAAGTTCTGTGGTCAGAGGAGGTGGGAAGAGACTGAGAGTTGTCTGCATTCTACCACGTTAGAAAATATAGAGAAAAACATAATGCCAAAACTTCTAGACTGATCTTCCTTTCAAAATATGGCCTTGAGCTAGTCACTCAACTGGCTCAGGACCTCTATTTATTTCTGGGGAATATTACCTGTCTTAGCTATTTATTAGGTTTATAGATATGGATAAATGAGATTGAATATATGAAAAGACAAACTTTTACAAAGTACTTTACCATATCAACCTTACCAAGGTGAGTTATTGATTTTTTTCAGGTTTGTTGTTGTTGTTGAGATATTGCTTCACTCTATATCCCAGGCTGGTCTTAGACTCATTTTGATTCCCAAGCTAGCCTTACACTCTGTTGTGGTTTGAATATGCTTGTCCCAGGGAGTAACACTACTAGAAGGTGTGGCTCTGTTAGGTGTGTTACTGTGGGCGTGGGCTTTAAGACCTTCATCCTAGCTGCCTGGAAGGCAGTGTTCTCCTAGCAGCCTTCAGATGAAGATGTAGAACTCTCAGCTCCTCCTGCGCCATGCCTGCCTGGATGCTGACATGCTTTTGCCTTGATGATAATGGACCGAACCTCTGAACCTGTAAGCTAGCCCCAATTAAATGCTGTCCTTATAAAAGTTGCCTTGGGGGCTGGAGAGATGGCTCAGTAGGTAAGAGCACCAACTGCTCTTCTGAAGGTCATGAGTTCAAATCCCAGGATCCACATGGTGGCTCACAACCATCTGTAAAAGAGATCTGATGCCCTCTCCTGGTGTCTGAAGACAGCTACAGTGTACACACACATATTAAAAAAAAAAAAAAGTTGCCTTGGTCCTGGTGTCTGTTCTCAGCAGTAAAACCCTAACTAAGACACATTCACAGCACATCTAAGTACTGGGACTGTAGGTATATACCACTACACTTGGCCAGGACTAGTAATTTAATTCTAAGAAAATAATAAAGCACACTAGGCTTCTGTGAAAGGGCAGGACCTACGCCAGAGAACCATTTGATCTGTGTTGCAGTCTCTCCATTTCAGAATGTTAATACCCAACACATTCTGAATGTGTTGGATGAAGCCCAAGTGCTTGGTCTCTACTGCTAGCAGTTCTTCCCTGGTCCCAGGTCACTATGTCAGGGAGCAGCTCATCTTCTGTGACATCTCTTGGTTCCCATTTTCTTGTTTGTTTTGTTAATAATGGTAGTGGTGGGTGGGGGAGGGGAGAGGTAGGAAGAAGGGAGAAGGAGAGAGAAAATGAATGAGACAGAATGCGAATGAATATGAGTGCCTAATTATATAGTCCTGGCTGGCCTGGAACTCACTGTGTAGTCCAGGCTGGTCCTGAACTCATAGCCTCTCTTCTACCACAGCTTGCCAAATGCTGAGATTACAAGCATACACCACCATATCCAGTAGCGACTCTAGATTCTGAAGCCAATGTCTGACTGCTACTTTATGACTATAGTTATAGAATTTAAATAAATAATATTTTTTTTCTTACTTAGGGTATAAAAATTGTCTGTGGGTCTTTGTAATCCCTGAATAAGGTCATGAGCTTGTAAGTCAAGGGCTTATTTCTTAGGATTCAGAAAGTATACATTGGTTTTAATAAGATTTTTTTTTCTCTCTCTCTCTCATCTAACCGCTTGGTGGCGCATGCCTTTAATCCCAGCACTTGGGAGGCAGAGGCAGGCGGATTTCTGAGTTCGAGGCCAGCCTGGTCTACAGAGTGAGTTCCAGGACAGCCAGGACTACACAGAGAAACCCTGTCTCAAAAAACAAACAAACCAAAAAACAAAACAAAACAAAACAAAAAAAAAGCAAGCTCAGCGGGCAGTCTATTCTTCTAAGTGCCCATAGAAAGTCACAGGTGCAGCCAGGCAGATGACTCCACCTTGGTCATTAAGCCCATTGTGGCAAGCAGGCAAGGTCTGTTTAGCCTGCTAAGGCTAGGGGAAGAGCACAATATTCCTGTCGCAGAACAATAATCTGTGTTTTCCCCTTGGTTTATGCTCTATCTAGTCTCACATTCTTGGCTACTTGAGCAGCGCCAGGCATGAGTTCATCTCATGGAGGGAAGCTTAAATCCAGTCAGATAGTGGCTGGTTACTCTCACAGCTTTTATGCCACTATTGAACTTGTGTATCATGCAGACAGTCACCACTGAAGACTGAAGAGTTTGGAGCTGGGTTGGTTTTTACCTTTCTCTTTGAGAGAATGCAAAGTACCTTCTAGTACCGTGAACACTAGTCAGTAGGGGTAAAAGTTCAATGAGAAATGTAGCTGTTGTCTTCAGCAACAGGACCTTACAACAGTTTCGCATGCATTCCTGCAAGGAGAAAGATGATAAAGAACAATTGACTTGGGCTGGAGAGATGGCTCAGAGGTTAAGAGCACCCTCTTCCAAAGGTCTTGAGTTCAAATCCCAGCAACCACATGGTAGCTCACAACCATTTGTAATGAGATCTGACTCTCTCTTCTGGAATGTCTGAGGACAGCTACAGTGTACTTACATATAATAAATAAATCTTTTTTTTTAAAAGAGCAATTGACCTTAGACAGAGTCAGATGATATTAAGACAAGGAACTAAGATGATCGAGTGGTCATGGCAAGCAGGTAGATGGACAGATCTATATATACAGATGGACTCACCCGGACTGGATAGATTCTTTCTAAGCTGCTGTTTGGGGTTGCTGTTTGGGGCTCAGCAAAGCTCACAGGGAACCCATCATCATAGTGACCAGCCTGGGTGAAAGGTTCCTATACAGTGTGGTTGTCCACAGTGCCCTATACAAGGTCTACTTGAACCCAGTATTCTGACCAGGTTCATCCCACCTCCCCGGTGTCAGTTTTAGGGCCTCTCTGTGTATATACCTCAGTGTATAATGGCAGGGCATACACCTCAAGTTCTTCCCACCATCTGAGTTCCCTTCTGGATCCCAGTATTTTCCCACCTGCTTCTATAGACATGGGATTGGATGGTCGGAAGTGACTGAACCGTCCACCTTTATGTCAGGTGCATGGGTTGTCTGACCTGCATTCTCTTCTCTGCAAAGTGAGTCTTACTTTAATCATTCACGGTCTCTGCAGAGGGTGCACTCGGCATGGAGTGTCTGACCATAAGATGGCAAGGTCTTGTTCCAAGCTGTCCTCTGGTGCACTATACTGCTTGCATTTTCCACTGTGAAGTGATGCATCCACTGATTATTCTTAGAGGACCCAAATCAGATTTCTTAGCTTTTATTTCTTCATGCTGGCCAGGCTTGGGTCCAATCTGCCTATCTTTCTGGAATGGTCTCTGTCCTCTCTTGTCACCAAGATTGATTGGTCCTGTTTCCCAGTAAAAGACTCACTCCGTCCTTGATTGATTTCAGAGGTCATCCCAATTATTTGCAGAAAATGGGCTGAAGATGGAGACGGCGAATGAAGACTTGCCACCAAGCTTCTCCAGTTCTGCTTTCTACAACAAAATCCCTTGGTTTTGGAGTTGGGGAGCTGAAACCACCACCACCACCACCACCACCACCACCAAAAACACCACCACCACCACCAACAACAACAACAAACAAAACCTCCGAACTTATTCTAAAATTGAAGTTTCTCGGTCTCCCTACCCTACAGTCTTCTTTCCTGACCTGACATGGGTGGAGATTGTGTTGCTAGCCTGCAGGTAACTTCAAGATCCGCTTTGTCCTGAACAACTCCCCCTACCCCCGCTGCCCCCCAGTCCTTGCTCATCCTGGCCTTGTCAGGCATGGCCTCCTCGTTGCTATTAAGTTTGTGGCCATACTTTGTTTGGTAAATTGATCTAGTATCTTTAGTTTTTAATCCTTTGCAGTATTTTACCAGCCAAGAAAAATGGTTATCAGTGCATTCTGTGGGACTTCATGCACTTGGAACCTGACCTCAGCTCTGCAGTGGCATAGCCATGTGATTTTACTGTGCTCCTTTGAGCTACAGTTCCATCTTCAGTAAACCTGGGATAGTCACAGTGCCACTGCTCACTGCTGCTCAGAGACTAGACGATAACCATCCCGTGAAACAAACGTCAGACGCAGTCCCAGTGCATCCGGGGCTGGATGTACAGGTGGGTTTGGTCTTGCTCTTGGCTTTAGCTTTGTGAGACAGTCTCCTGTGCTTGTAGTTCAGGATGGCTTGGAATTCATGGTGTAGCCTAGGCAGACTCAAACTCTCGGAACCTGGGAATGAGCCATCACACTTGGATAAATAGAAACTATTACTTTTATAAATATTGTGTCTTGTTTGGGCTTCACTGGGGTCAGAAGTTAGCCTGTGAGCTCTATTATTGTCATCTGGAAAGCAAGCTCTTTAAGTATGAAGAAATCTCTGTTTTTTGTTTCGTTTTGTTTCTTTTACAGAATGATCGTTTGACGGAGGGTACATCAATCCTTCTTGGCCGCTGCCTTCCTCATGGCTGCCAGCACGTTGCTCAGTTCCTCTGCTTTCTCTTGGTGCATATGTACATGCCCAACCTCTTCTTTTTTTCTTTCTTTTTTTCTTTCTAAAGAGTCCTTGGTCAAGTGCGCATTCAAATTTATCACGAAGAGGGTGGAGCCAGGCAGTGGTGGCGTATGCCTTTAATTCCAGCACTTGGTAGGCGGAGGCAGGCGGATTTCTGAGTTCGAGGCCAGCCTGGTCTACAGAGTGAGTTCCAGGACAGCCAGGGCCTCGGCTTGTTGATGTTCCTTGTCACCTTGTGGCCCTTGTTGAGGTTAATGGCCATGAGGTAGTGCAGGGCCATGGTTGCTGCTCTCTGATGGTGGCCAGACAGGAAGTCTTTGTTCTTAACTATGAGATTATCCATCCACCCACCCACCCACCCATCTACCTACCTACCTCATGCATATAAGAATCCTCAGAGGCTAGAAAAGGGTATTGGATCCTCTAGAACTGGGGTTACTGCAGGTGTGGGCCACCTTGTGGATTGTGGACACTGAACCTGGGTCCTCTGCAAGAACAGTAAATGCTCTTATCTAGTGGGCCACCTGAAAATAGAGGAATTTGAAGCTAAAATAAGCAAGAAGACTTTTTTAAAAATGTGTGTGTGCACGCGCACGCTTTGCCTGCATGTGTATACTTGTTACCCCTGGAGCTTAGAAGAAGGTGTCAGACCCTGAAACTGGAGTTACAGATGGTTGTGAACTGCATCTAGGTCCTCTGCAAGAGTAAGTGCTCTTAACTGAAACATCTCTCTAGGCCTTCGAAAAGACTTCTTGGTAGGCATGGTTTTGAACTAGATTTCCAAGTTTATATTCCATTAGGCTGGACCAAGCTCTCTGTCTTGCCTGACTTTGCTCCCATCGTTCTGGAATAATTGAGGGCATTTCCTCACTGATTTCATCAGACCTTGGGTTTTATTACCTGTGTTATAATGGACCAAGATACTGATCGGGTGTTTCTCTACAGGTCTGTATTGGTTGGAGAAAGTCTGACCTCCCTGCTCTAGAAAAAGCAATGATAGAGTTTGCACTTGCTGTTTCCTAAGCTGATCACATAACAGATGATCATTTCAAAAGCTTGAAATGCACGGTTTCAATAGAGAAGACCCTGGGACATAGCTTCCACTGCAGCTTTCTATGCTGTGGTCAATCATCTTGTCCATTTTATTGGCATCATTCCTAACGGGATTCTATTCAATGGGCAGAAACAGTGATACTAAACAGATTGAGAACTAACGTACTGCTCCGAAAGCATAAAAGACTGACAGGAGAGGCCAGTGGCAATCATTTCAGCTATGTTGCATTTGAAGAACAACTAAACAACACATTTTATCTAGTTATTGGATAGAGAAGAAAATTGTTCCCTACCTGCTTGATGAAAAAGGCCTTGAGTTTCCAAGGACATGTGATAATAATTGAGACTTGGGGACACAGTTCAGAAAATCTTTTTGATTATTTACTTCCTTTGTGATTCAAAAAGACCATAAGGCCAAAGCGTTCCAATGATGTTTTAAATGTGTGTAGATATCTAACTGAATTTTGGTTACTCAAGTTGAAAATTCTTAAGCTTTCCAAATGATGATATTATTATGTAGAAATTGGTCAATGTAGATTGATTTTGAAGTTAATTCCTTATTAACATGGTCGTGTATAAACTCTCAAAGGTAGCGTGTCAACAGGAAGAGGCACAGCTGAATTTTGATTGCTATTTTTAGTGCCTTCTCAGGTTTTATTTTACTGATGTTATAGATTCATAGTCTTAATGTAATATGCTCTTATTTTAGGTTTCAGTAAAAATATTTGGAATAAGTGACTAGTCACATATTAAATACAAGCATTTTTAAAACCACGTATTACTAAATGACTTATTCTGTGCTATAACCACTATTGCCTTGAATTTATTTACATTTCAACCTTTTTTCTTTTTTCTTTTTCTTTCTTCTTCCTTCCTTCCTTCCTTCCTTCCTTCCTTCCTTCCTTCCTTCTTTCTTTCTTTCTTTTTTTTTTTTTTTGAGACAGGGTTTCTCTGTGTAGTCCTGGCTGTCCTGGAACTCATTCTGTAGACCAGGCTGGCCTTGAACTCAGAAATCTGCCTGCCTCTGCCTCCCAAGTGCTAGGATTACAGGCGTGTGCCACCATGCCCAGCCATTTTAACCTTTTTAAAAAAGATTTATTTATTATATGTAAGTACACTGTAGCTATCTGCAGACACCCCAGAAGAGGGCATCTGATCTTATTACCGATCGTTGTAAACCACCATGTGGTTGCTGGGACTTGAACTCAGGACCTTCAGAAGAACAGCCAGTGCTCTTAACCGCTGAGCCATCTCTCCAGCTCACATGTTTCTTTTTGAGAGTCATTATGACATGAACAGAGAACATGTAAACTTACAAAGTCTTGTTTACTCCAATTTTGTTTCCTTTGATTCTCTAAATTATCAGTGAACATGGTTAGTTTTTCTTTTTCTTTTCTACAGTACTAGGATTTGAAGTCCGTGCTTCACATGAACACGTTAGATAAATGTTCCACCGCTGAACCATATCCTCAGCCCCTCTTCCGTGGCTTTGGGACCTTGGTATGCTTTTCATGTTGAATGCCCTGCACTGCGAAATCTGATTATGTGGAGCCAATACAAACCAAATGACGATTTCTTGATTTTCTGTTTACCCTTTCTCCAGACATCTTCCAGGACTATCTTCACGGGCTGGATCATCCTCCGGGTTTATATCACAATCACAAATGTGAACTCCCTACAATTCTACAGACCTAGAGAATTGGTTGCTTGTTTTTGTTTTTGTTTTCTATCTGCCTTTCCTTTTACCTCAAGCTATCCTTTTTGAGGACTAAACTTCTCTGCACTGAAAGCCCCCATTCCCTATTATCGCTTTCCCTGAAAAGTACTCAACAGCAGGAGCAGAGAGAAAGGAATATCCTCAGCGACCGGGCAGTGCTCAGCAGGCACAGTATCAGTACGATGGACAGTGGGCTTTGAATTGATTCCAGCTTCCCTCATTTACTCCTAGCTGCATGTATGTTCTTTTTGCGAGGAAGAGAAGAAGGCTCTAATCTTGATAAAGATTTACCTTACTGCGCAGCAACCAAGATGTGGGCAGATTTTCGACTGTTCTTGAATCTTTAGACTTCTAGGCTGAGTAGGCAGTGTGCCAAGAGATTTACAGTGTGACCTACATATAATACAGTAATCACCCTCCGGCCCCTCTCCCTTGCCCAATCTCTGTGTTAAGGACAACAGCAGATAATCTCTTCGGACTGGTCCGGTACGCAGCCAGTGCTCACTGACAGCTGAGGGCCGACTCTCTGATGTGTAGTCGAGGCCCGTGCGTCCTACATTGCACACAGAGGCTAGCGACTCCTGACTTCACAGTCCTCTTAGGTTGTGGCGCACACGGCGGTGGTGTCCTTGCTTTTACGTCCCCGGCAGAGGGCAGCCTAGCGGCGGCGCGGTTTCCCAGCCGGCGGGTTTAGGGCGCGACACCCGGAAGTGGCTGCTGGAGCGGGAGCGCTGAGTTGTCGGGCGGCGGGACAGCGGCCCGGAATAGGGGGCGGGGGCGTTGGTCATGTTTCCCTTCGGGCCCCACAGCCCGGGCGGGGACGGGGCGGCTGGAGCTGAGGAGCCGCCGCCTCTCGGAGGGCCGGCGGCAGCTTCCAGACCGCCCTCTCCAGCTCCGCGGTCGGCGTCTCCACAGCGAGGAGCTGACGCGGCCTCTCCCCCGCCGGCCGCCGGGAGCCCTCGCCTCCCGGGCGGCCCCGCAGTGTCCCCGGCCGAGCGCGCTGGAGAGCTCGCGGCTCCGGGAGCTCTGGAGTTGTCCGCTGCCGCGTCGCAGGCAGAGCTGTCACCCTCCTCCTCGCCGCGCAGACGCTCGAGGCCAGACTGTAGGGCGGGCAATCGGAGCCGGCAGGGCCTCAGCGCCGGCCTGGGCGGCCCTGGTGCCAGACTGTTCGGGTGGCTGAGAGAGCGAAGCCTTGGTCGCGGGCTGTTCGTGGACCCGGCTCGGGACAATTTCCGCACGATGACTAACCTGTATGGTTCCATCCATCCCGCAGACTCAGTGTACCTCAGCACCCGCACCCACGGCGCTGTCTTCAACCTCGAGTACTCGCCGGACGGGTAAGCTCTACACCGCAGCTGGTTCCCTCCGTTCAGGTTGGCTGCAGCTTGCTGGCCTTCGTGCCCCTGGCACTTTCAGAAGCACAATGTCTGTGGCCTGTGAGCCCTGCCCTGCCCTTTTGAGGTAGGCAGGCCCAGTGCTTCCCTTCGGTGAAAGAAATGCCTTAAGCGATCGCTGCAGGTCTGTCAAGAGCCAGTGCACAACTAGGGCATTCTGGTGTCCCGGAGGTGCTCAGCAAGTATGCTTTAAATACATGCCCATCGTTTTACTGTTATCCTCAGTTGGCTTTTTTTTTTTTTCTGATTTGAATTTTGTTAAAGGTAGAAAGCTTGCAGAATCCTTGGACCCTGTGCCAGATCCTACTACGAGGAGACAAGTGAAAGCTTTAGAAAGATAACTGTGGCTGCAGAAATACGTTTCTCAGTGTTTAGGCCATTTGTGGGATAGACTGCATGCTTAGACTGATAAGATGTTTGCTCTTGGTTTACTTCAAGCTATAGGGTATTTTCAAACTATCCCAGGTCTCTTTAGTACTCTTATCTCGTGAGTGCACAAGTTTAAGAACAATCGCAGGAAAATACTGCTTGTGGTTCCACCATAAGATGACATAATTAATAACATTCTTATGACATCTGGCCTCTGGGTTACTAGTCTGCCTATTTAGTGCATCCATTCATTCGGTCCCTCATTTACCAGATCCTCGCTGGACGGGTAAGCAACTCTTGATAGGTTGCAAATGTATGGCTAACCGTGGTGGGTAAAACTAGGTAATGACACACTCTGTTCAGCTGTATATGAGATTCTAAGTACTGCACAGTGTACATCTACAAGTTACCATAAAGGCTTGAAGCCTGCTGATCTAGGGTAGTTAAGGTTACCTTGAGAAAGTGACACTTGAATCAGAAAAAAAAAATTGCAGGAGATAAAGCAATCAAGATTGATGGGTAAAGACTAGAAGTATTTCATATGACTATGAACTTCTGCAGAAGGGTCATATTAGCATATCATGTTAGAGGAAATGGAAATGATAAAATAAGACATTTCAAAAAGAAAGACCTAAAATATGCTGAGAAAGAAGCAAGGGAACAGTTACTGAGCAAGTCAGACCTGTTCTAGTTTATTGACAAAAGTGCTTCTTCCTACTTATACCTGGTCCGAGCGTCTCTGGGGCTTCTCTTCACAGCAGTCAGCTGGAGCTTTAGCAGTGGGTGCATACTTGAATTTCTAAGAAAACTGATGAGCAGGGAACCTTGAGTGAGCCGAAGCTTATTCACGGAACCTTTTTGCTTGATGATCTACTCTTTTTATTTTTTTTAGAATTATTTATTTATTACTTTATGTATATGAGTACACTGTAGCTGTCTTCAGACACACCAGAAGAGGGCTTCAGATCCCATTACAGATGGTTGTGAGCTACCATGTGGTTGCTGGGAATTGAACTCAGGACCTCTGGAAGAGCAGCCAGTGCTCTTAACCACTGAGCCATCTCTCCAGCCCTTTATGCTCTATTCTTAAAGCTTTCTCCTCTCCTCCAAATTCTGTGCCTCTAATCTATAGTTCAAGCTCTCTTTTATCAGACTCCTGTTTATACTTTCTTAAGAAGAAGTAGTGTAGGCCGGGCAGTGGTGGTGCACGCCTTTAATCCCAGCACTTGGGAGGCGGAGGCAGGCGGATTTCTGAATTCGAGGCCAGCCTGGTCTACCGAGTGAGTTCCAGGACAGCCGGAGCTACCCAGAGAAACCCTGTGTCGAAAAACCAAAAAGAAGAAGTAGTGTATATTCTCTAGGAGTAAATTTTTTAAATAGCATATGGTTATTCTAGAATTAATTATGGAAACTTTAATTCAGATTACCTAGCACTATTAGAATGAGGGATACATTGCACATGGTTTTTATTTGAAGATGACTGCATTCTCCCAGAGAAATTTATTTATTCATTTTTTTGTTTTGTCTCTCATGGTAGCCCTGGTTGCCCTAATATGTAGACCAAGCTGGCTTCAAAGTTTGAGAGATTCACCTTCCTCTTTCTTCCAAGTGCTAGCATTAAAGGTCTCACACATTCATACAGGCTCACGTCATGCCATGGCTTACCTGTGGAGATAAAAGGATAACCTTCAGGAGTCATTCTTTCCTTCCATCATGTGGGTCTCAGGGATAGAACTCAGGTAGTCAGCCTTGGTGACTTGCCTCTACCCACTAAGCCACTCCAACAGGCCCCAGAAGCATTTTTTAAAAAAGTAATTATTCAAGCCGGGCATGGTGGTGCATGCTTGTAATCCCAGTACTTGGGAGGCAGAGGCAGGCGGATTTCTGAGTTCGAGGCCAGCCTGGTCTACAGAGTGAGTTCCAGGACAGCCAGGACTACACAGAGAAACCCTGTCTCAAAAAACCAACAACAACAACAACAAAAAAAGTAATTATTCTGGTTCTCAACCAGTGAAATGGCCCAGAAAGTCAAGGTGCTTGCTGTACAAGCCTGGTGATCTGCGTTCTGATCCCTGGAACCCATGCAAAGGGTAAAGGGGAGAACTAACTCAGTACTAAGTTGTCTTCTGGCCTGCATATGCACCCAGACATATCACACACACACACACACACACACACACACACACCAATAATAATTTAAGAGACTTTAATAAGTATATGTATTAAAGTTTCAAAAAAGTAAAAGGAAAGAATTTTTAGATAATTTTCTTCTAAACTAGTAGAGAAAAGGTATGAAATAAGGAGAAAGATTACAAAAAGAAAAATGTGATTCTCAGTGGGTAAAAAGGGCTTGCTGTGCAATGAGAACTTATTTTTGCATTCCTACCACCCGTAAAGGCTGGGTGTGGTGTCTCATATCCCTAGCCCAGCACCTAGTAAAAAGAGAGAGGCTGATCCCTCGGGCTCACTGAGTTAGCTATTCTAGGCCAAATAGTGAGTTCCGTGTTCAGTTAGAGACCCTGTTTCTTTCTTTCTTTCTTTTTAAAAATCTTTATTTATTTTATGTATATGAGTGCACTGTAGCTATACAGATGGTTGTAAGCCATCATGTGGTTGCTGGGAGTTGAACTTAGTACCTCTGCTCACTCTGGCCCCAAGATTTATTTATCATTATATGTAAGTACACTGTAGCTGTCTTCAGACACACGAGAAGGGGGCGTCAGATCTCATTATGGATGGTTGTGATCCACCATGTGGTTGCTGGGATTTGAACTCATGACCTTTGAAAGAGCAGACAGTGCTCTTAACCACTGGGCCATCTCTCCAGCCGGAGACCCTGTTTCAAGGGGGTGAAGTAGAAAGAGAGGCTGGAGAGATGGCCCAGTGGTTAAGTGCACTTGCTGTTCTTGCAGGGACTTGGGACGCAGTACCCACAAGGCAGCTCACAACTGTCTGTAACTCTAGTTCCAGGGGATACATCATGTACATATGTGGTGCATATACATACAGACAACACACACACACACACACACACACACACACACACACACTGAATAAGTAATCTTAAAATAATAAGGTAGAGAGCAGTAGAAGAAGACACTTGATGAAAGCCTCTGGTCTACACATACACGCACACACAAACACATATAGAGGTTTATCCACATATGCACAGGCATGCAAAGGTAAGAAAGGGACAGAAGAAGAAAAAAAAATGTTGATACTAGTTGATATTGTTCAGTAGTAAAGCCTTTGTTTAACATGTGGGTTTAATCTCAGTACCCCCACACACAAACAAAGAAAAAACATAGTTAAGCTGTCAGGAGTCTGAGGGTAGGAGCACCACTTGGGCCCATTAGCTTGAAACAGGTTTCAACAATATATCAAAATAAATATATAACAACTGGTAAATTATATTAAAAGGAGAATAAAATAGGCTTGAAGGGGGAGAAAGTGACTAAGTTACATCATAATGGTGAGAACTCAGCTCTACCTGGAAACTTGAATGGGTCTTTACATAAAGATTAAACAAGTATTAGATTTAAAATATAACAGTGTTTGACACTTCTGGGAGAAAACAGCAAATTTATCACCATAAGGGAAAATTTAATATACTAGTGTGCCTCTGTTAATTAGACCTAAACAGAATACATAAGGTAAGACTAAAGTCACCATTTTTCCCAGCATCACTTAAGATCTTTAAAGGGCAGGTACACGGCAAGCACTCTACAGCCGTGACCTTCAGCCACTACGCACTGGTTCAGCTATGCCAAGGGGTAGTGTCGTTCATTCCTAGTGATCGACATTCCCCAGACCTGCCATCATTGCAATGCTTCAACACATTCCTTGATATTCCTAGAGCCACCCATTATATTAGCAGTTAGAGAGTTAAGAACTAGCACAATGAGAGGCTGTTAACAAAAATCTATTTGGAGAATTACGACCCTGCATTTATTCTAGTTGATCTTCCCCTACATACAGTGTGCTCATGTGTTCCCCCCATATGCCTGAGGGTAGAGCTATGTCTTAGGGTTTCTATACCAACACCACCACTAAAAAGCAAGTTGGGGCCGGGCAGTGGTGGCATATGCATGTAATCCCAGCACTTAGGAGGCAGAGGCAGGCGGATTTCTGAGTTCAAGGCCAGCCTGCCAGCCTGGTCTACAGAGTGAGTTCCAGGACAGCCAGGGTTACACAGAGAAACCCTGTCTCCAAAAAATAAATAAATAAATAAATTAAAAAAAGGCAAGTTGGGAGGAAAAGTTTTATTCAGCTTGCACTTCCAGATCATAGTCCATTATTGGAGGAAGTAAGGATAGGAACCCGAGCAGGGCAGAAACTGATGCAGAGGCCATGGAGGGTACTGTTTACGGTGGCGGTGGTTTGCTTTCCGGGGCTTGCTCTGCCTGCTTTCTTATAGACTACCAGCCCAGGAATGGCCCTCCCCCCACTGATCACTAATTGGGAAAATGCTTTGCAGCTGGATCTCATGGAGACATTTCCTTAACTCTGAGGCTCCTTTCTCTGATGACTCTAGCCTTTGTCAAGTTGACGCACAAAACCAGCCAGTATAGGCTGCCTAGTCTTCTTAGGCACATTTCTCTCATTACTTGTGCAAGGTCACTTGTGCAAAGTACAGCTTATAACAAGCTTTTTATGTGGATGGTGGACATCCAAGCTTGGGCACTCATCCTTGGACAGCTGAGCCATCTTCACAGTACCTATTTTGTTTTTAAAGCTGGCATCTCTGCATTTTTTAAATTAGTAAACCGGAGTTAGTAAGATAGTTCAGTGGGTTAGTTGTAGTTAATCCTCACAACCTGAGATTGATCTCCAGAGTCAAATTTGGTTTGGTTACATTTATTTATTTGTGTGTGTAGATGGTCAGAGGGCAATTTGTAGAAGTTAGTTCTGTCTCTCCTTACACCAGGGATCGAACTTAGGACTCTAGGCTCAGCCCCAAGCACTGTTATCCACTGAGCTATCTTACTGACCTGAAAATAAAGGTTTTTTTTACTTTATTTTGTTTTGATTTTTCAGACAGGGTTTCTCTGTGTAGTCCTTGCTGTCCTGGAACTCACTGTAGACCAGGTTGGCCTTCAAATCAGAAATCCACCTTCCTCTGCCTCCTAAATGCTGGCATTAAAAGTATGCTCCATTATCACCTGGCTTTGGAAATAAAGTTTTGTTTTGTTTTTTTGTTTTTTTGTTTTTTTTTTTTTTGATTTGGTTTTTTCGAGACAGGGTTTCTCTGTATAGCCCTGGCTGTCTTGGAACTCACTCTGTAGACCAGGCTGGCCTCAAACTCAGAAATCCACCTGCCTCTGCCTCCCAGAGTGCTGGGATTACAGACGTGCGCCACCAACACCCAGCGGAAATAAAGTTTTTAAAATGTAGAAATTAATAAAATTTGAAAATAGAAATATTCAACATGGCAAAAAGTATGTCTTTGAAATGATTTATAATAATGAAGACATATGGCATTGATCAAGAGGCTACACAAACAGTATTCAGGATGAAAAGGGGAGCATTTATCAATAATCCTTAGCCATGTATGGTAGATACAAGAGGTAAAAAGTTTAACTTTCCAAAAATAGTAGATGAAGTGCATTGACAACCATCCAACAGAGAATAATCAGAAAAGTTAAAGAAAAGTATGTAATAGTTAATGTGAAGTATAAAAACTTACTTTTGAAGGGATTATAAAATTACTAGAATAATGAAGAAATCGGCAGGTCCAAAAGCTAGAGAGGTGGGCTCTGCATTTGAAATTACTTTCTCTGAGAGGCATCTGTGAATTCCAAGAGCAGCAGCAGAGAGACTAAGGGTTTGTAGTGGATACACAACTCAGAATGAATGGGATGAAATACACCACAGTTGAAAATCTGGCAAGGAGATTGGCTTGGGTGAAACTGTATAAGGATATACAGTAGGACGAAGGCTTGATCAGAGATAGTTTCCAGAGCACTAAAGCCAACTTCAAATCATCTCATTCCCTAGTAGATTAAGAAGTTCACAGCCAGCCAGGCGTGGTGGCGCACGCCTGTAATCCCAGCACTTGGGAGGCAGAGGCAGGCGCATTTCTGAGTTTGAGGCCAGCCTGGTCTACAGAGTGAGTTCTAGGATAGTCAGGACTACACAGAGAAACCCTGTCTTGAAAAACAAAACAAAACAAAAAAAAAAAAAAAAAAGAAGTTCACAGCCAGGCCTGGTGAGAGGGCTCAGTGGCTAAGAACACTGACTGCTCTTCCGAAGGTCCAGAGTTCAAATCCCAGAAACCAAATGGTGGCTCACAACCATCCATAATGAGATCTTACACCCTCTTTTGGTGTGTTTGAAGACAGCTATAGTCTACTTATCTTTAAAAAAAAGTTTATCTTATTTTATAATAATACTATTTTTATAATAATGATATATTCTTTTACAATAATAAGTTTTATCTTTTTTAAGATAAAAATTTATCTTAAAAAATATAAGTTCACAGCCAGGTATTGGCTCACTTCTGTAATCCTGGCATTTGGGAAGCTGAGACAGGACATCGAGACTTCAAGACAGGCCTTGCCTAGTAAATTCTAGACCAGCAGGGGCCACAGAATGAAACTTTTGTCTCAAAAATTAAAAAAAGTCAGGGGGCTGGGGGTGTGTGTGTGTCCCAGAGTTGTAAGTTAGAAAGTGAGTTACAAAACCCAACTCAGATTTTTTTTTCATTGAATTCTCTTGCTGTAATCCAGTGCTTTAGTGTGTGTATGTGTGCTGGGGAAATGTGCATGTATGTAGGGGCCAGAGGTCATTGAGCGTCTCTTTTCAATTTCTTTTACCCTATTTTTCTCTTAACCTGGAACTCACAATTTCAGCTAGATTGGCAGTGAGAAAGCCCTCGAGATATCCCTGTCTTCTTCTTCAGTGCCAGGACAATGGCGGAACTCAGGCCTTCACACTATGACAAGCATTTTATTGACGAGCTGGCTGCCCAGCCCCAAATTAGATATATAATATAATTGCTAAGTGATGTAGGAGGACCAGCTTCCTTTGTGGTCCATGTGTGTGTGCCTGTATGAGTTGATGTGCACCACATGGGTTCAGCTGCCTGAGGAAGGCCGGACGAGAGCTGTGCCATCCCCTGTTACTGCCTTACTGGGAACTGAACTTAGATCCTCTTCAAGAGCAGTAAACTGCTAAGATCTGGGGTGGGATCACATGTTTTTACAGCAAGTACACTTGTATAATTTGCACCACAATGTAACTGTTCTGTTTGATTATATTTGTAAATCTTTACTGAGTCTAGTTTGTAGGTAAACTTTACTGTAAGTATTTGTAGGAGGGAGACAGTATGTATAGGATTCCTTACTATTTGGAGTTTCAGACATCCACTTGGGCTTGTGATATTTCCCTTATGAATAGGAGGACAATATGATGTTCTGTGGCTTATACAATCCTTATTCTCTCATGTATGCTTAGGTGGCTCTCTCCTTTTTACAGTGAAGCATGTCTTTATGTTTCTGTATTTGTTAATAGTTATTTCATTCTACTAAATCCCAGAAAATATTGCTGAGTCAAACGGTTGGCATGTTTAGAATTCTGGTAGACACTTGAGAGGTGGTTGTGAGCGGCGTCAGCTCACTCACTTGTGTATGTGAGAGCTGCACTCCCTAGGACTGCCAGCACAGATAGTGCCAGCCTTCTAATATCTGACACTGACATAAAAACCCGGTAAATAAAAAATGTATAATTATAAATAAGTGAACCAGCGAGTGTTAGTGAAGTAACCAGAGAAATGTGTCCTTTCCTTTCAGGTCAGTGCTGACAGTTGCTTGTGAACAGACTGAAGTTCTGCTTTTTGACCCTATATCTTCAAAGCACATAAAAACCCTTTCTGAAGCACATGAAGACTGTGTGAATAATATCAGGTGAGTGTGTTGGTAAATAAGCAAGCCTTTAGTGTGACTCAGAATCTGGTTTCCCAGTTAGTGAAAATATGTCGTGTTATCCAGTTGTAAATCTTACCGTGTAATTACAAATTTTACTGTTAATGATTTTTGAATTGGAATCTTTCTGCCTTATGTTGTTCACTTCCATGTGATTTCTTCCCTTTCCTCTGTGTGCCAAGGCCATCAGTCATCATTATGAACCTTAGCCATGTACTGTACTACTGCATTGGCTTCACGCCCCACAGTCACACCTCACCACAGCCGCAGCATCATAGGATGCATCCCGAACATCCTTGTCACATCTTTGAATACTCACTCCTTCCTACTGAATGATTTGGGAAGTAAAGTACAGTTGAACAATTTGGTGGATTAATATTCTGTCTTTAAAATGATGACTGAAGAGACTATATAAAACCACAGACAAGTGTTTAGGATTATGTAAGTTAAAGTCATACAAATTATACAAGTAGAAATGATAACTTGTAATGTATGAAATTATGAATATAGAAATATGAAGTTGTGTTAGTTTTATAATTATTACTTTCAATGTTACCCAAAAAAAGAAATGTGAAAATCACTTGTAGTTTAGGTAGTTTAGGTGCTGCATTTTGCACCTCCACTGACCCACACATGCAGAATCAGAGAATTAATAGTACAAAGCTGCAGACAGGTTCCAAAGCCAGTGTCCAGAGAGGGCAGACTGAGATCTGGACAGGGCCAAAACCATGGGGTCCTGGTCTTTCGCTCAAGCACTGACGCCTGCCTGGTAATTATGGTCCTCAGTTAAAGAGACCAAAGCACCGAGAAGTTTTCTGTAAAGAAAGAGCACAATCACCACAGAAAGCCAGGGCTTTAGCTGAAATGTCTGCCTCATTTTTGAAAGGCTGAATAAAGAAAAGGCTGTTTTGCTCCCTGGGCTGTGGGCTTTAGCTAATTAAGACACAGACAGCCTCATGACAGGCATTGTGTGAAGGCACTTGTTGGGTCAGTGACTGAGTGTGGATGTGTGTCAGTTCCAACATCATCATGAAATTGGAGCCCTGAAATATCATTATAAACCCCAGTAACAGAGTAGGGGCTCAGAAGGCTAAGTAGAGGCAATATTAAAACTCTTAAATAGGAAGGAAGAGAACAAAGGTTACTTCTCCCACTCAAGCCTATCACCAAAATTTCAACATTCATGAAGACATCTAATATTAATACAACAAATCCAATCACAGAACAGGGATTTCTCTGGATGAAATTAACTTTATGGAGTAAGTAGTCCAACAAAGACTATTTTTAAAAATAAATTATTTATTTTTTTTTTGACTAGGTAATACATGCACGTGGTACAAAATTCAAAGGTACAAAAGGGTAAACAGTGAAAAGTAAGTCTATTTCCACCTCTGTCGCCTAGCCACCCAGTTTCTCTCCCCAGAGGCAACCACTATTATTAATTTGCTATCTTTTTTGAGCTAGTTTATGCATGTACAAGCATATAAATACACACATACACATACCCCACATATACTTTTATATAAATGGTAGCATTCTACACATACTATTATATGCCTGGCCTTTTTAACTGAACATATTCAGAGATCATTTCATATAGTATCCATGGGATGATCTTAACTCTTTTTAATGGCTGCATAGTATTCCATTGATTGGGAGAAACTTTAAAACATTTTTAGGATGCTTAAAGAGGTAAAGAATATTCTCCCTTAAAAAGAACAAAAAATATAAATTAAAAGAGGTGAAAGAAACAGGTTTATTTAGTAAAGAACTAACTTGAACATATGGAAATTTAAAATGTTGCTATATAACATGTATTTTAAGGGGGATGGCTAGGGCTTACTTAGCTTGTGCAAGGTCCTGGGTTGGATCCTACAACATTGCTGGGGAAGACAGAAAAAAGACTGACACTTAAAAGAGTATAGTCCCAATTTGTGGATGTAGCTTAACTGGTAGAGTTCTTGCTTAGCATATGTGAAGCCCTATATTTAATGCTACCCAGAATTGGATGCCAACTCAGGACTATAATCTGAGCCTTTGGGAGGGAAACAGGAAGACTGGGAAGGATTCAAGATAATCTTTGGCTATATGCTGAGTTGGAGGTCAGCCTGGACTATGTGAAACCCTGTGTTAAAACAACAACAACAATAATAATAATAATTTTTAAAAATAGGCAAAAATTTTAAATTTAATTGATCAGATGAACTCTACTCTTTTAACATTAATGAGTGAAATAGAACTTGGAAAATAGTATCAAAATTAAACCCATTACATACAAAAAAAGGATTAAAAAGTATGAGTATATAGTTAAAATATAGAATTAATTAAAATATATAAAGAATTGCAAACTTATGGACATTATGGTGCACACCTATAGCCCAAGCACTTGGGAAACTGGAAGATCTCAAGTTTAAGACCAGCCTGTCTCTCAAGTGGACTGTTATTCTAAAATTAAGTTAATTAGTTAATTATAAATAATAAATTGCAGAGATTTCTGGTAATTTAACTTAATAATTGTTCATACTATCTAGTAATGAGGTAGAGCTACTTATATTCAGAATGTAAAACCGGTTCAAGATGAACCTACATCTGGACAGGTTGTGGTCAAACTTGAGATTAAAATCTTAAAAAGTGGAGGCTGGGGTTGGAGAGGTGGCCCAGCAGTTAAGAGCACTGACTGCTCTTCCAGAAGTCCTGAGTTCAATTCCCAACAACCACAAGGTAGCTCACAACCATCTGTAATGGGATATGATGCCATCTTCTGGTGTGACTGAGGACAGCTACAGTGCACTCATATAAATGAAATAAATCTTTAAAAATAAAGGAGAAGAAGTGGAGGCTATAGAGATGACTGAGTGTTTAAGAGTACTAGCTACTCTTCCAGAAGGCCTGGGTTCAATTCCCCGCACCCACATAGGGGCTCAACCCTGTAATTCCACTTCCAGTGGGCCCTACACCCTTTTCTGGCCTCTGTGGATACCAGGCACACATGATGCACAGTTATACATGCAGGCAAAATACCCATACACATACAATTTGAAAATAGTAAAAGTGGCCGGGCAGTGGTGGTGCACGCCAGTAATTCCAGCACTCTGGGAGGCAGAGACAGGCGGATTTCTGAGTTCGCAGGACAGCCAGGGCTATACAGAGAAAACCCTGTCTCGAAAAAACCAAATCCAAAAAAAAAGTAAAAGTGTTAAAAAGTTAGTAATGTTAGAGGCCAATTACATGTGGAAATATGATAAATAAACTGGTGGAGGGTTTCTTCTAAGTTGATATGAGAAGAAAATGAAGCGTATTTGATAAGGCAAGGCCATGTACCCTATTATGTCAGGTGAATAAATCCAGACTGAAGAATTTTAATTAGGAAATGTTCACTGTAACTGTTCATAGTGCAGAAAATGTAATTCTGAGGATTTTTTTTTTAGTTTTGCATTTGATATGTTTAAAACAAAACTAAACTAAAAGCAGTAAGCTAAGTATAGCAGTGTATGCCTGTAGACTCAGCTACTTAGGAAGCTAAGTTGAAAGATCACTTGAAGCCCAAAGTTCTAGGGACCATACAAACCTCATCTACAAGCAGATAAAAGAAAAATATAGTGCGGGAGATGTAGCCTAGTGGTCAGTGCTTGCCTAGCACCTAGCCTGTGAAAGGCCTGGGTTTTACTGTTAGCATTGCATCCAAAACAACAAAAGAACAAGCCAGGATAAGCACTGTCCAGTAGAAATAGAATGCTAGCCACATACATAATTCTTATTACTAAAGAGAAACTATTAATTTTAATATATTTAGCCCAATATTTCCAAAATACTATAATTTTAACATGTATTCAGTACAAAAATTTTGAGATATTTTACTTTCATTTTCTAATGTTGCCTTTCTAATGTTATACTTGGAACAATGTGATGTTCTAAGTATGAACTAGTCACATAGCAAGTATGTGAAAGCCAAGTGGGGCTTCTATAGACCACATTTGACAATGTGGCTTTATACAGTTGCAACAGTAGTTTGTGTGGAAATTTTGTAGTGTGATAATATGGTATAATAAGGCCCACATCATGTTTAGAAAGTAGAAATATTAAGCAATTTCAGACATTTTTTAGATTGTGTGATTTTTTTTTTTTAATTTAAAGGAATAATTAAAGTCTTGTAAATATAGTTTATAGCTTTCAGATCACCAGAAAGGAAGGACATGTGGCCAGTTCAGTATAAGTAGGAAAACTTAAATTTGTTGTTGTTGTATTCTAGTTTAAAGCAAAGGAAGGATAAGAAATAGAGGTCCCAAATAAAGATTGGTCACGGAAAACATACATAGTTTATATTAATTAAAAGGCATTCTGATGCCGGCGGTGGTGGTGCATGCCTTTAATCCCAGCACTTGGGAGGCAGAGGCAGGCGGATTTCAGAGTTCGAAGCTAGCCTGGTCTACAAAGTGAGTTCAGGACAGCCAGGGCTACACAGAGAAACCCTGTCTCGGAAAAAAACAGAAAAACAAAAAACAAAACAAACAAACAAAAAAAAGGCATTCTGGAGCTAAACATAGTGGAGCCTTTAATCCTACTACATGGGAGGTAGAGGCAGGAAGATCTCGGAGTTCTAGGCCAGTCTGGTCTATATATGATTTCCAGGACAGCCAGGGCTACACAATGAGCCTCTGTCTCAAAAACACAGAACAACAACAAAAAAGACAATCTGCAATTTGAATGAGAAAGGAATTATGACTTACATTTGTGTATATGCATATATGTATATATTTTTAACAGTGGCATCACAAGAAAAACAAGAAAGCTAAGATTATTGATTATCAATAATTAAAGAGCAAAGCAAAGGCATTAAGGGTAAAATGCAATAGTATTTGTCAAGAAGGAATACTCAAGATAATCATAAACTTTGTATGAACCTTAAACCCAGCCCCAACATCACAGAGCAAAGGCAGAGGGCCATGTCCACGGTGATGATGACGTTTGATGGCTGAGTACAGAGCTAGTCAGTGTAAGCCAGACTGTCGAAGACTTAAGACAGCATAGTTCAAATGTCCTGAGTAACATTTCTAACAAAACAGATGCCGAATAAAGTAATTATATACCTGTCTGGACATTTTAATACCGAGTGTAATGAAAAGGAAAGAAAGGAACTGCAGGCTGCAAAGGAAGTAGAAGCAGGTTTCAGTAACAGGAAGCAGGAGCAGGAGAAGTAACAGGTTTCACCTTTTACCATGTAAGATCTGTTGGTGACCCTAGTGACCCTGAGCTTTTGTTTTGATAGAAATGAGTACAGGGGACAGGAGACTTGGTTCTATGGTCCATTCCATATAAAGGTTCTTTTAGAAGATTGTGAAATCTGAAACCCAAAAGAGCTCACTTTCAGCATAAAGGTGACCTAGAAATAAACCTCTCTAAATCTAAACTACCATCCAGGAATGGGTTAACCACAAACCAGTCTTCATACATGCTAACACAGACCAACCAACAACTATAAGTTAAATCCAGAGCGAAAGGACTTTCCAAATTAACTATAAAACAGAAACATGTAAGTCAGCCAGGTGTGTGGTGGCACATAGCCTTTAATCTCTGCACTCCAGAGGCAGAGGCAGATCTCTGAGTTGGAGGTCAGCCTGGTCTACATAGTGAGTTCCAGGCTGGCTGGGGCTTCAAAACAAAACAGAAAAGCAAATGCTATTTGAGGTGACACATGCTGATAGGCTTTTCTGAAGGAGGATCAGAAGTTTGAGGCTAGCATGGGCTACACATTTAAAAAGAAAAAACAAACCAGGCATGGTAGTGTACACCTTTAGTCCCAGCACTCCGGAGGCAGGAGCATCTCTTGAGTTCAAGGCCAGCCTGGTCTACAAAGTGAGTTCCAGACAGCCAGGGATACACAGAGAAGCCTTATCTCGGGAAAGCAAACAACAAAAAATACCCACAAACATGTAAGTTCTCCCTTAAATAAACTTGATACCATACTCACCCCAAATTAGTTTTGTAATTCAGGAACTTTTGACTAAGATACATACCATCAGAGGTTTTTATAAAACTAAATTTTAACAGTTTGTCGAGTAGTTTGGCATTAACAGCTGACATTTGGAGAAGACTAAAGTACAGGGATAGCAGCCTTCCGGATATGGAATACGGCACTAGAACGAGTGACGGCGGCTGAGAAGCAGCCCTGTGAAGTACGAACAGTTTACATACGAGCAAAAGCAGTGCAAATCGGGGGAAAGAAAATGTAAAGGATGAAATGATTATATACATGAAAAATAAAACAAAATCAGGTCCTTTTCTCATACTGTGGCTGAAAATAACTTTCATTTAAAGAGCTAACTATAAAAGCAAACCTTTAAAGTTTCAGGAGAAAGTAGAGAATGTTTATACCTCAGTGTGAGAGATTATTTTTAAGCCACTAAAAGCAGAAACCATTAAAGATTGGTGAGTTCAACTGAGTAAAATATAATGTCATTGCAGTTTTGTTATAGAAACTCCAATAATATGGGAAGATCTAGGCTGACAGAGGAGACTTCCAGTCAGGACCAGAAGGATCTTGAATATACTAAACCATCTAACAGAATGTGCAGAGTCACAGTGAGCACTAAGTAGGAGAGGCTCCCAAGCTTAGCAGTGGGCAGTGAAGCACTACAAGAACTGCTGGTGCTGAGAAGTAGGGGCCCTGAGGTATACTGACACAGTCTAAATAGGCGGCACAGCTCTCAAGCCTGTCAACGGTGCCTGGTAAAGTAAATACCATTGTAATTAAAAAATTAGTATGTAACCACATGAAGTAGATGCATTAAGAAGGAAAGATTCATTATAGCATTAGCATAATAAAAAGGAGAACTTGAATGACTATTAAGAGGAAAGATAAATTTTAGTCTCAATGGAATACTATACATCAGTTAAATGAACCAAAAATATCACAGAAGTGTAAGGATGAGACAGAAAGGCAAACTGTAGAATGAGCTGTATGGTGTGATGCCATTTATATAAAATGTTAAAACTTCATGAACATAAGCTTGATGAGGGCATGCATTTGCTCTGTCTTCTCCCAGCACTGGGACCGTGCCTTACACATGGTGAGTGCTTGTTAAATATTTCCAGAGTAAATTGGATACAAACCGTATGAAAAACCGGTGATATACATATTACTACTTTATGGTATTAAATACGTGCATGGGGAATGACAAATTTTGGATAGTGGTTCCCTCTGGAGAGGGAGGGAGGGGAAGGGGTGTGGGGAGGGACTCAGGATATACTTCAAATATGTTTATTCTCAGACAACTCTGAAAGATAACGAAATGTTAAAATTTGATAAAGCTGGGTGGTGGGTCTCACAGGTGTGTGTTATATTTGTTCTAATTGTCTCTATTTATAATATTTTACAATTGAAATTTTTTATATCTCAAAAAGAATAGACTTGTGTCAAGTTGTTTGCCCCACTCAAAATGACCTTTGACTAACCTGTTTGAATTCTTTATCAACGTCAGCTCTCGTGCTGCTGTTAGTGTGCTGCCTGCCACAGCACCCATGCCCTGCAAATGTGAGCCCACTCCTTCCGATGTGTTGACTAGGAAAATGGACTTGAAATTTATTTAGAAGCACAAGTAACCTAAGAGGTTAAGAATCTGAGGTTTCTGGGTGCATGAACTTAAGTATGCACAGCTTGATAATACTAACCTACACTACTTGAGTTTTTACTGTGTGTCAATAACCTGTAAAATACTTTTCATATGATGTGTTATTTAAGATTTTTTAAATTTTTTGGTGAGTAGAAGACAAGGCACTTTGCTGCCAAGCCTGACAACCCGGGTTTAAACCCTTGGACCCACATGGTGGAAGGAGAGAATCAATTCCACAAAGTTAACTCTTATCTTTACATGTGCATCAAAGAGAGAGAGTGCACACACACATACACACACATACACACACACACACACACACACACACACACACACAGATTAATTAACAAAACCAATGTAGTACCTACTTATTAATCTCTCAAGTCTGTTTCTCCCTCTTTCCCTCTTGATGTCTTTTGTTGGTTATTTTGTATATTTCACACAATATAAGACATACGGTGTGTGTGTGTGTGTATGTGTGTGTGTGTATATATATATATATATATATATATATATACTGTACTTTGTGTGTGTGGGTATATATGTGTGTGTGTGTGTGTGTGTGTGTGTGTGTGTATGAGTATACACATACACACAGATTAATTAAAATTTTTGACTTTTTTTTAAAGATTTATCCATTGTTATATGTAAGTACACTGTAGCTGCCTTCAGACACTCCAGAAGAGGGTGCCAGAACTCATTACGGATGGTTGTGAGCCACCATGTGGTTGCTGGGATTTGAACTCAGGACCTTCCATAGAACAGTCAGTGCTCTTAACCGCTGAGCCATCTCCAGCCCGGCATTTGTTTTTTGAGGTAGGGTCTTGCCAGGCTGGCCTTAAACTCACTATATCATCATACTGGCTGGTCTTGAACTTGTCCTTCTGCCTCACCTTGTTTAATGCTTATCATGTCTATGTAAGATAGATGTCATATCTGTTTTAAGGAATATGGAAACTGTCATGCTTACAAAGAGATTTTTTCCTAGGCTTTATATACAGGAAGTAGTAGAAATGGAATCATACATTGTTCGATGAGACTACCTCTAGCACAGCTGTCCAGAGGGACATGTGGGCATACATTTTCTGGGTTCATTCTGGGTAGTCATTTTGTACATTCTTGGTAATGTTTTTTAGTTTATGTTTTAGTTTTGTGAATTGTTGATAATAATTGTAAAATAAATGATAGCTGAGAATATTTTCTGTTCATGTTTTAAGAAAGAAAAATGTTTAAATACATCTATTTTATAGGCTTACTTCTTTTTTTTTCCCTTTATTTGTTTTTTGTTTGTTTGTTTGTTTGTTTTTTGAGACAGGGTTTCTCTGTATAGTCCTGGCTGTCCTGGCCTCGAACTCAGAAATCCGCCTGCCTCTGCCTCCCAAGCACTGGGATTAAAGGCCTGTGCCATCACTGCCCGGCTGGCTTGCTTCTTAAGATTTACTTATCTTTATTTTATGTGCATTGGTGTTTTTGTCTACATTTTGTCTGTGATGGTGTCAGATACCCTGGAATTGGAGCTACAGACAGTTGTGAGCTGTCATGTGGGTGCTGGGAATTGAACCAGGGTCCTCTGGAAGAGCAGCCAGTCCTCCTAACCAGCCATCTCTCCAGCCCTTAGGCTTACTTCTTATTCATGAGAACTTTATATTTAGATGCAAGAATCCCTGTGGCAGTCCAGATCCCTATAGTTAGGAGGCTGTAAAGAGAAAGCCCCAAGGTAACTCTAAGAATATTCACTTGGTGGTGTGACAAAACCAATGTAGTACTTACTTATTAATCCCTGTTTCTCCCTCTTGATGTCTTTTGTTGTGTTGTTATTTTGTATAGTTCATACAATATAAGAAAAATACAGTATATGCCAGTTTTAGGAAAATACTATATATATTTGTATTTTGTATGTATATATGTGTGTGTATTTGTATTTTACATATATATAGTTATTTCCCTATAACTGGCATATATATGTAAATGTATGTTTATGTATGTATGTATGTGTGTATGTGTATATATAGATATACACACACACATAAACATACACATGCATATATATATTCATGGGTAATTTCACAAAACCCTAAAAGTGATTTTTGGAGAAGTAGTCAAGATACATGTAAAACATTGGCAACAGAGGATCTGAAATAGAAAATCTTAAAAAAAAACAAAGTGATTAGAAATAATGGTACATGGGGCTGGAGAGATGATGGCTCAGCGGGTAAGAGCACCGACTGCTCTTCTGAAGGTCATGAGTTCAAATCCCAGCACCCACATGGTGGCTCACAACCATCCGTAAAGAGATTTGACACCCTCTTCTGGTGGACTGCTACAGTGTACTTACTTACATATAATCAATAAATCTTTTAAAAAAAAGAGAAATAATGGTACAATAAACACTTAGAATTTTGTGACTATCTTACTTGTTCTTGAGACAGTTGATGAAATATGAGGATTTATGGAAAAGTGATTATTATAGTATAAAACTCAAATATAAAGTGAGGATGTTATATTTGGTTATAATTTTATCGCAACTATTATACCAAAAAAAAAAAAAAAACAACAAAAAAGATTCAGTTCATTATAAGAATTTGCATATAGTTAAATAAATGGAGAATTTCTTTTTGTGATTTTTTTTTTAGTTAGTTTGAATCTTTAAAAATATACAACACTATTTTGACTTGGACAGTGAAATGTAGGTTCTAAAAGAATTCACTTTGAGTTGCTTTTATCCTTTACCAGTTTTCCTCCAATAGAGAGAGCTTAGCTCCTCTAGACAGAGGTCCACCCAGAGCTTTGATACCAACTCAGAGATGTGTGGAAACACTTGAGAGGTTCTGATTCAGACACAAAGTGCTGTGTTTATGCAAGAGGAGCTTCTAGTTGACAGAGAATATAGAGTGGGAAACATTTCACAACTATTCTTTTTCTAAGACAGTGTCTCACCGTAGTCCTGGCTGGCTTGGAACTCACTGTATGGCCAGACACCTTGAACTTCTGGCTCTCCTATTTCCACATCACACGCGCATGCCAGGATTACAAGCCCAGGGCTCCTGTGTTCTAGGCAAGTGCTCTACCAGCAAGCTACATCCCCAGCCCAACACTTAGGCCTTTCTAGGCCAGTCTGAGTTTTAATTGGAGAGGAATGGGGCCACATGTCCACGGACTTATCTAATACTTTACATTCTGTACATGTACATATTTTAGGATGAAAATTGCTATAGGTGGTATCTTCTTCCACTCTCCACTCTTACTATTGTATGGTTAATTCTCTATCAATATAAAATATTTATCAGTTAATGATAAATGAACCAAAGTGAAAGTATTCAATTTTCATTAAAGTAAACCAAATTCAAAATTATTAGCTTCTCCAAGATTCTTTGCATATTTTGGATATTAAAATATCCTTTATGCAATACTTTTTAGTTATTTTATTAACAAATACTGAAAAGCTGATTTCCTTCATCTTACTTTTAAAATAAAAACCCAAAATTTGGGGACCTGATCTTCTAAATGATCTTCCTAAAACACTATGTAATCATCTCTCTTCCTTAAAGCCCTTGAGGTGGATGGGATGCTGGCACACCCTTTGATCCTAGCACTAGGAGGATGTCTGTGAATTCCAGACATCCCTCTGCATAATGAATTTGAAGTTAACTAGCGCTACATAGTTAGATCCTCTTTAGAGGAGGCAGGGATGGAGGAAGAGAGGAGAAAAGCCATTGGGAATCACTGGAATGAGTCAATGATAAGTTCCCATTGTCTCTGTCTTAGTTTGGGTTTCACTGCTGTGAACAGACACCATGACCAATGCAAGTTTTATAAAAGACAACATTTAACTGGGGTTGGCTTACAGGCTCAGAGGTTCAGTCCATTGTCATCAAGGCAGAAACATGGCAGCATCCAGGTAGATATGGTGCAGGAGGAGCTGAGAGTCTATCTCTTCATCTGAAGGCCGCTAGTTGTAGACTGACTTCCAGGCAACTAGGGTGAAGGTCTTAAGCCCACACCCACAGTGACACATCTACTCCAACAAGGCCACACCTCCTAATAGTGCCACTCCCTGGGAAAAGCATATACAAACCATAACAGTCTCTTTGCCCACATACAACAGTCTTTTAGATGGCTGTATTTTCCTTAAGCTCTGGGAGTTCCTACTCATTTTCAGTTAGCGCTCATTGTACTCTTTTCTCACCACCCTCTTTGCTTATTTCACATAATTAATTTATGTAACAATATGCTTTTGTCTTCTGGGTAATGAACTTTATTCATTCATTTAATAAATATCTACTGATGAAACTGAAAATGTAGCTTACTTGGTAAAGTGCTTTCTTTGCATGCATCAAGGCCTGGATTTGATCTTCAACACCACACAAACTGGGCATAGTGGCCCTCTCCTGCTGCAAGATAAGTCCAATGTGTCCTCAGCTATATCTTAAGTTTGAGGCCAACCTGGACTATATGATACTTTGTCTCTAAGTAAATTAAATAAATACATGAATGAATGAGTGAATGAATGAATGAGCAAGTGAGTGCATGTCCATGGCACTGCAGCTCTAATCATGTGGTGGTAGGTACTTTCTCCTGTCTTCAAGGAGTTTATAGCCTTATAAAGTTGCTCCTTAGCAGAGGCCAGCCTGGTCTACAGAGTGAGTTCCAAGACAGCCAGGTCTACACAGAGAAACCCTGTCTCAAAAACTAAAATAAAAAACAAACAAGAAGGAATATATAGAACTGGTGTTGGGAAAATAGGTCAGAGCTAAAGTGTACACAGAAGACTCTCAGTCCAGATCTCAGCACCCACAGAAAGCTGACTCTGTAGCACTCCTGGGGAACCCCATTCTAGCAGCTGTGGGAAGCTTCAGGGTCAGTCAGGAGACCCTACCTGAAAAAAGAGATGAGCAGTATAGGAAGACAACCTCTGACCCCACAAGCCAGAGCATGTGCGTACACAGATACATCACGCATGCACCCAAAATTATAGTGTGCTTGGAGGAGCTTTAGAGTGTTGTAAACTACCCTAGACTAGATGGGGGGGGAGCTTCCTGGAGGAAATGACAGCTAAATATTAAAAAGTAAACAAAAGTAAGGAAGAAGGTGGACCTACAATTAAAGCCATGATACGGTTATAACCATACTGCCCTGAATGTGCTAGGCAAGTTCACATGTAGAGCTTCAGAGCAGGGGCCAACCCTGACTAGTCCTTGGATGGGAGATAGCCTGGGAATACCAGGTGCTCTGTGCTTATAGAAAAGAAAAAAAAAGATAAATCTTAGGAAGGTCATGATGATGTTTGTGAGTACTGGCGTTTATTTTGGAAAGAATTATGTATAATTTTATGTTGGAAGAAGCTCCAGAGTTTCTTTGTTCTGTTGAGACTAGGAAGTTATATGTAACTGTATTTGCTAAGGTACTTTTAAATTAGACAGAAATGAAAGTGTGAATAGTCAGTTATAAGTATATGTATAAAATATATTGTTACTAATAATTGGAAATTAGAAAAATTGATAAAAAAAATCTGTATTAGAATCAGTCTGTCTTACAGTTGTGACTAATAAAATGTGGAAGATTGTTTGGGGAATGCTTTTGAATTAATAGATTTAAATGATGGTGATTTGAATCGCAAGTTTTATATGTAAATCTGTTGTAAGTAGGCAGAGAGATGACATGTAGCAGATCTCTTTTGTTAGAATCCGTTATCTAATACAACATTCCCTAGGCAGTCAAGCCCTTAAAATCTGTTGCCTATTCAACTTTCTCTTTTCACTTCCTGAGCAGATTCTAGAGTTCTTTCCTTTCTTTCTATCGGCTGTGCTCTAAACATCAATTCACAATTTCTAGTTTCAAATAAAATTACCAGAGACATAGGCCAGCTATAGTATATCTCTAATTATTTGTCAGCAGCCTGACAGAACGGCTGTGTAGACAAGGTCTGTTGTGTCAGAGTGGCTGGGGTTCTACAGGGAGGTTGCAGACTTTTGTTTCCTGATGGTAATATAGAGATTGTTCTAAAGTCATATTTTCTTTCAGTAGAGATTAAATAAACCAGTTTTTCTTTTCTGCTTTTGTAGATTTCTTGATAACCGGCTCTTTGCTACCTGCTCTGATGATACCACAATAGCACTATGGGATCTGAGAAAATTGAACACCAAAGTATGCACTTTACATGGTCACACTAGCTGGGTGAAGAACATCGAATATGATACTAATACAAGACTCTTAGTAACATCAGGATTTGATGGAAATGTCATTATTTGGGACACTAACAGGTTTGTAAGTAGGAGACCATGTTAGGAATATAATACTGTAAAACTTTATATTTTCTATTTTAAAGATGGGGAACAAGTTCAGTATTCTGGTCTAGAGTCGGGGAGCGGCTTTTAGGGGGGAAAAATTAAAACGTGATCGAGAGGCTGAGGACATGGCTCAGCAGATTGAGCGCATACGTAGCAGGCATGGAGCCAGGCGTTTGCTCCTCATTACAGCATAAAACTAGACATGGTGATGGAAGCACGTGATCCCAACACTCCAGAGATGGACACTGAAAGATCAAAAGTTCAAGGTCATTCTTGGTTCCATAGCAACTGGGTTTAATGAGATGCTCTTGTCTCAGAAAAAAGCGATGGTGGTGGTCCATGCCTTTTATCCCAGCACTCGGGGAGCAGAGACAGGGGATCTCTGCAAGTTTGAGGGCATCCTGGTCTACAGAATGAGTTCCAGGACAGCCAAGGCTAAGTAGAGAAACCCTGTCTTTTTTCTTTTCTTTTTTCTTTTCTTTTCTTTTCTTTTCTTTTCTTTTCTTTTCTTTTCTTTTCTTTTCTTTTCTTTTCTTTCCTTTCTTCCTTCCTTTCTTCCTTTCTTCCTTCCTCTTCCTTCCTTCCTTCCTTCCTTCCTTCCTTCCTTTCTTTCTTTCTTTCTTTCTTTCTTTCTTCTTTATCTCTCTTTCTTTCTTTCTTTTCCTTCCTTCCTTCCTTCCTTCCTTCCTTCCTTCCTTCCTTCCTTCCTTTCTTTCTTTCTCTTTTTTTTTAGAAGAAAATAAACCAAAACCCGAAAAAAACCAACCAAGCAAACCATAGTTACCTCTTTCATTACACTTAGTCATGTACTAGAGCTGAAGATTTTGGAACTAGGGCTGGAGAGATGGCTCGGCAGTTAAGAGTATCTCCTGCTCTTCCAAAGGTCCTGAGTTCAAATCCCAGCAACTACATGGTGGCTCACAACCATCTGTAAAGACATCTGATGCCCTCTTCTGGTGTCTGATGACAGCTACAGTATACTTACATATAACAAATAAATCTTTTTAAAAAAAAGATTTTGCTGGGTGGTGATGTCACACACCTGTAATCCCAGCACTCTGGGATGCAGAGGCAGGCAGATTTCTGAGTTCGAGGCCAGCCTGGTCTACAGAGTGAGTTCCAGGACAGCCAAGGCTATACAGAGAAACCCTGTCTCGAAAAAACCAAATCAAAAAAAAAAAAAAACAAAAAAAAACAAAGATTTTGAACTAAAGTGTGTATAGCTCAGTGGCAGGATGCTTTGCTAGGCTGCATGGGCCCACTGTTGTAAAGTAAAGAAGATGTATTTATGTGGACAGGAGACCAAGGCATTTATCTAATAAAACTGGCTTAAAAATGAATTTTCTAAGTGTAAGGGAAATATTTTTATTTCTTATCTGAAACAAAAATATTTCTCACTTTTTGATTTTTGGTTCTAAGTGTACTTCTTTTGTAATTTTTAAATTTTATTTTCATGCATTAAAAGATCTAATCTAACCCGGCGTGGTGGCGCAGCCTGTAATCCCAGCACTTGGGAGGTAGAGGCAGGCGGATTTCTGAGTTCAAGGCCAGTCTGGTCTACAGAGTGAGTGTTCCAGGACAGCCAGAACTACACAGAGAAACTCTGTCTTGAAAAACAAAAACAAACAAACAAACAAACAAACAAAAAGATCTAATCTAGAAGCAGTGTTTAGAAATAATGCATGGGATCTTTTGGGTTATCTGTGGGTTTGTTTGGGTTGTCTGTGGAAGGAGGAGGATCGCGCTGCACCAGTTTGGCCTGGACCATAGTTTCTCAGCGTCCTGTATTATACAGTGTCCTCAGCTTTGAAACACTGCAAGAAAATGTTTCCTTATGGAGAAAATGTTTGCAGAGTTGATGCTTGGGAAATACTTAGAAAGTATACCTTTTGTTAACTATGGTGTGGTGAATGTTAATATACTTGACATATTAGAGCCTTCAGATGTTATGTTCAAAAAGAGATATTCTTAGTGGTTTAAAAAAAAAATCTAGGTACAGCCAATCATTTGAGTGAAGAATAGAGTTATTGTTTTTCAGCAAATAGAACAATTATTTTCTTTCAGCAAATAGAAACAACACACCTTTTAAAATGTAGACATAAATGCACAGGAGTGGGGTGGGGTGTTAAGTTAGGAAGAAAAGTAGAGTAGGAATATAAGTAATAATTGTCAAGTTAGAAGAGTTAAAAACTTAAACAATCAGCCAAATAGAAGCATAAGTGGGAAGATAGAGTCATTTAAAAAGCAAACAGGCCATGGCATATTTCTGTGATCCCAGTACTTGAGAATCTGAAGCAGGAGGCATTGAAGGCCAGCCTGGGTTACATAGCAACCCTGTGTCTCAGAAAAAACAAAAACAAGCTGGGTCTGTAATCCCAGCTACTTGGAACGTTAAAGAAAAAAAAAAAAAAGCTGTAAATTCAAGACCAATCTAAGCAATTTCATAAGACCTTGTCTCAAAAGACTGTAATAAAAGGGCCAATGAATACCCGCCCTGCATGTGAAGTCTTAGGTTCAGTCTCTAACACTGATGTAGCAGTTCAAAGATTAAACAGTGAATCAAACTGCTTGTTCTCTACATGAGCTACAGAAAACATACAAAGCCAGTAAATAGAATAGGGAAAAAACAGATAACTGTTCATCAGAAGAAAACAGTTGTAGCCACAAAATAGCAGACAGAAAGGTAAGGCAAGAAGCGTTATAATTAATAAAGAGGTGCTATATTAAAAGGCTAGTTTTGTTAGGATATAAACGAATTTTTATGTGTACCTAAAAATAAAACTCACCATTGAAGTAAAACTTGAATTACAAAGAAGGAAAACAAAAGCAAGGAATTAGTAGAAAAATCAGGTCCATTCTTTTCATTTTTTCTAACAAATAAGGGAGACCTTTTAAAAAGGTTAGGGAGCTGAATTAGTAGATAAGGCATTTGCTCTCACGCTGGAGGCCAGAGGTTCATCCTCAGAACTCACATAAATGGAGAAGGGGACAGACTCCACACCATCCTCTGACTTCTGCACACATGCCGTGATACACTCCTCTGCACCCCACCCTATGCCTTTTTTTTTCTTAAAGTCTTTAAAATTGAGTAAGGCTTTGGAAGATTTAAAAGTATCTCTCTCTCTCTCTCTCTCTCTCTCTCTCTCTCTCTCTCTCTGTCACACACACACACACACACACACACACACACACACACATACATATAATTCTGTTCCCCCAAACAGTAAATTTATCCCTTCAAACAAACCTAGGACTAAGTAGAACAACAACTTGTATTAAACAACACAGTAGGTAAGAAATGCTACCACACAAATTATTTTCTCTGAACTCAGTCCAGTTAGTTAACACAGTTATTAGAAGTTTCCATATTTACACTTCCACATTGTAATTCTTGCATTTGAGAGGTTGAGGCAGGAGGATGAGACTGATGCTGGACTGGCTACATATAGTGAGATTCCATCTGGGAGGAAGAAAGGGATACAGACACAGACAGTTCCAGGCATAGTGAAATTACAAGACTGAAAATTTATGAACTTATTCAAAGAAATTGAAGGAAGTTGGGGAGAAACTTAGTAAAAGTAGATGTATAGAAATAATATAAAATAGAAATACAAAATCAGTATTGAAAATGAAAATACAAGGCTAGAGAGATGACTCGGGTAAGAGTATTGGTTGCTCTTCCAGAGGAGCAGGGTTCAATTCCCAGCATCCACATGTCAGCTCACAACTATCTAACTCCAGCTCAGGGGAATCTGACACGCTCACACAGACACACCTGAAGGCAAAACACCAATGCTCTTGAGGAGAAGGAGGAGGAGGAGGAGGAGGAAGAGAAGGAAGATGATTCAGATAAGCACAATAATACACAACCTTCATCTCAGCAATTGGGAGGCAGAAGCAGATGGATCTCTGAGTTCAAGGCCAGCCTAGTCTATATATCGAGTTCTAGGATAGGCAGAGCTACATAGTGAGAGCCTGTCTTGAAAACAAAAGTATAATAAGATTTTTTAAAGTATGTTCTTTGAAAAAACTAATCAGAGAGGGCAAGAATCACCAAAGGAAGAAAGAAAAAGAGAAGACAGTACTAGCAATGAAAAAAGAGGTAAGATTAAAGTATGAGCTAGATGTAGTAACATAGCTGCTATCCCAACACTGAGCCTGAGGCAGGAAGATCATAAGTTCAGGGCCAGGTCAAACTACATAATGAGACTGTGTCTCAACACAGCAACACTTGTGGCCAGTGAAATGGCTCAGTAAATACAGGTTCTTCCTACGAAACCTGACAACCTGAGGGATCTCCACCACCACACCACCCTCAGGCTCACATATAGAAAGTGAGAACCTACCTCTGAAAGCTGTCCTTTGGCCTCCACATGTGCACATGCACCCACACATACATGTATATAAAATAAATATAATTTAAAAGCTAAACAAGTCAGCAACAACACATTTATACCAATATACTTTAAAACTTTGATGAAATAGATATTCAATATACATTAGAAGCTACATATGTGGCACATTCTCCCAAAGTCCTAGTGTTTGGAAGATTGAAGCAGGAGGATTACAGAGTATTTCAGGCCAGCACAGACTACTTGGTGAGACCCTGTCTAAATCAAATCAAAACAAACAATCAAAAAAGCCCCAACAATAACATCAACAACAAAACAGCAAATTTCAGTAAAACTGGCCAATGAAAATTGGCTTCTTATCAAGTCTACTATTTGACCAACATGCCCTGGTTCAGCGAAAGCTGCTGTTAGAAGATTGAACTTCCTTGGGCCTCAGAGACATAGCTGTCCTGGGTTTTAGGTTTGATCCCCAGCAGACAAACATAGTGAACTTCTGACATACCAAATAATAAATATTTGTGTTCTGAATCATCCTCTGCACCTTCTGTTACCCACTCTTCCTCCTCTCATCCATCCCATGATCTAGTAGCAGAAGTCCCCTTACACAGTAGTGTCATCCAGAGACCCTGTTCCACTCACATCCTTTCTGACTAGCCAGTGTTTATATAGTAATGAACATTATTTTTGCTATGAAGGTTACAAAACAAAAATTGGGGCCTGGAGAAATGGCTCAGTGGCTAAGAGCTTTTACTCTCTTTCAAAGAACGTCTAGCACCTATTGTGGGCAGCTTAAATGGCATACAAATGCAGCTTTGGGGGATCCAGCGCTGATCTCTGTGGGCCTTCCTTGGCACCTGCATTCACATGAGCACACTTGCACAGGGCATAATGTGTATATGTGTAATTTTAACAATAAATCTTCAAATAACAAAATGATAAAAATTAATTAAAACTTAACTACAAATTTTAAATAAATTAAAACTTATCTACTGCCGGGCGGTGGTGGCGCACGCCTATAATCCCAGCACTTGGGAGGCAGAGGCAGGTGGATTTCTGAGTTCAAGGCCAGCCTGGTGTACAGAGTGAGTTCCAGGAAGCCAAGGTTACACAGAAAAACCCTGTCTCAAAAGAAAAACAAAACAAAACAAACAAACAAAAAAAAGGTACTTAGAAACTACAGGATCTAAGGGAGTAGTGGGAACATCTTTTGACAACTAGACAGTTTCAGGTAAGAAGATATCAAGAGCACAGACTACTAGAGTTGACTCAGCAATAAACTTTTTTAAATGTAGACATACAGACTTGTAGGAGGTAAAGAGATGGAATTGATAATTGAAAATCTTTCCATAATTAAAAGACCAGGCTCAAATAACTTTACTAATAAATTTTACTAGCCAGAAAATAGTATACTTCCCAAACCAAACCTTGAGGAGATGGGAGAGGGGAAGATATAATCGAAATAGATTATATGAAGCTCTCAAAAAAATAAATAACAAACCCTTTCAGACTAGCCACCACAGTCTAGTATTATTACCCTAGCACCAAAAGCAGATAAAGAGCTACTGACTGATAGTCTCTCAGCCATTCCCAGGGTACGAGGGAGACAGTATGGGAAAGTAATCAGGGTGCATTGTATACATGGATGAGGTTGTCAGAAAAGTACATTTAAAAACTCCTCAATAAAAGCAATGGAAAATCAGGTTTAACAACATATATAAAGGATTATGTGCCACAATCAAATAGAACTTATTCTAGGAATGCAAATTGGCTTAATATCCAAAAATCAATATAATGTATATTTAATTAACTTCAAAACCCATCTAATCATGCTAATGAAGGCAGAATAGCACTTGATAAAATCTAACAACTTTTTGTGGTCTAAGTAGAAATAAAAGGAACTCCGTCTGAAAACCCTGTAGCTGAAGTCATACATACCTAATGTTGACTACCTGAAGGCCCATAAGATTGAGCAGAGCTAGCACCACTTTTCTCCACCTTGTGAAGGAACAGCATGGCTGTGGAGGTGCAGACAGACAGAAGTAAAGTGTATCCAGTCTGGAGAGAAGTGCTTCCATTGAAAAGACCTGTGCTCTGTGGGGGAGAGCTGAGTCCACAAACTCCCTAGAGTCGATTTCAGCAAGTCTACAAGACAGAAAAAAGATTAATACACAAGCCAAGTTGCATTTTTTAAAGATTTATTTCATATATGTGAGTACACTGTCACTGTCTTCAGACACACCAGAAGAGGGCATCAGATCTCATTACAGACAGTTGTGAGCCACTGTGTGGTTGCTGGGAGTTGAACTCAGGACCTCTGGAAAAGCAGTCAGTGCTCTTAACCACTGAGCCATCTCTCTAGCCCACCCAGTTACATTTTTATATATGAGCAGATATATGAGTAATTAATATAAAAAATCCAATCACATTTCTACTGATGAGCAAATATACGAAATTAACATACAAAGTCCACTTGTATTCTATTCTACCTTTGAGTAGATACATAAGATGAATACACAAAACCCAGTTATATTTTTATATATGAGCAGAAACAATCCAAAGATGAATAAAAAAAAATTCCATCTTACAATGGTATCAGAAAAAACAAGATACTTGGGAATAAATTTAACACAAGTAAAAGATTTGGGCCAAGAGTATAGGTCAGCAGGAGGGCACTTGCTTATTGTTCATGATGCCTTGGGTTTAATTCCCTAACAGTGAAAATATTTATATATGTGTACACATATGTGTGACATCTGTATGATTTGTGCAGTAAAAACTGAAGCATTGCTGAAAGAAATGAATAGAGATACTAACTGCTTATGCATTAAAGGACTCAATATTATTAATAACCAGCTGGGCGTGGTGGCGCACGCCTGTAATCCTAGTACTTGGGAGGCAGAGGCAGGTGGATTTCTGAGTTCGAGGCCAGCCTGGTCTACAGAGTGAGTTCCAGGACAGCCGGAACTACACAGAGAAACCCTGTCTTGAAAAAAACATATATATATATATATATAATTAACAATGGTAAAGTGGGAAACTAGAACTCATTATTAGAAGCATCATTATTAGAATTCTTATTACTGGAATTAATAGTTTGCCAGCTTGTTTTTGTTTCATGATTGTTCTTGTTTATTGTTGAGATAGGAGCTCTCTACAGAGTCCTGGTTGTCCTGGTGCTCTCTATGTAGAAAAACCCCAGCTCAAAGAGATCTGCCTGCTTCTGCCTCCAGAGCTGGTATTAAAGGTTTACACTACCAACCCTGGCTCAGTTTGCCAGCTTTATGAGATATTAATCACATTTAACCTATGACACAGCAATTCCACCCCATGGGTATGTCTATTCAAGAAAATGAACGTCTCTGTGTACACACAGAGACTTGTACATGAATGTTTACAGTAATATTTTTTCATAATTGCTGCCAAAAATAGAGTCAATCTGATTTATATCAAGTGGTAGATAGGTTAACAAAAGGTAGTATATTATCCATGCATGGTGGTGCGTGCCTTTAATCCCAGCACTTGAGAAGCCAACCTGGCTTACATAATGAGTCCAGGATGGCCAGGGCTACTACATAGACCCCATCTCAAGAAACAAAACAAAACAAAAAGTAGTGTATGTAATTTTTTAAAAATATATCATTTAATAATGAAAATGAACCAAATAGTGATGTGTGTTATAACAGGGATAAACTGCAAAATAGTTTAAGTGAAAAAGAAGCTGAATTCAAAAAACAAAAAGCACTTCTGCATGAATATAAGTATGTATATAAACTGAGCAAATAATAGAGATGAAAAGTAATTTAGTCAGCCGGGGGGTGGTGGTGCACGCCTTTAATGCCAGCACTTGGGAGGCAGAGGCAGGTGGATTTCTGAGTTCGAGGCCAGCCTGGTCTACAGAGTGAGATCCAGGACAGCCAGGACTACACAGAGAAACCCTGTCTCGAAAAACCAAAAAAAAAAAGGGTAATTTAGTCTTTGCCTAGGTTTGGGAGTTGGAATGATTGTTGATGATGGTCAGGAAGACTATTAATATTCCGATACTGAAAATATTATAAAACTATATTGTATTGATTGCATAATTCTAAATTTACTGAAAATCTTTTAACGTACACTTAAAATGAGTGAGTTTTATGATATGTTAATTATTCCTTAATAAAACTATGAAAACCAAATGATTACAAAGAAGTAGAAGTTCACCAAAAGTATACAGAGTATTCAGCATTTTTTTAAAAAAGAAAGATTTATTTATTGTATCTATATGAGTACACTGTAGCTGTCTTCAGACACACCAGAAGAGGGCATCGGATTCCATTACAGATGGTTGTGAGCCACCATGTGGTTGCTGGGAATTGAACTCAGGACCTCTGGAAGAGCCGTCAGTACTCTTAACTGCTGAGCATCTCTCCAACCCCTTCTTTTGTTTTTGAGAAGTTTTCTAGCTCAAGCTGACCTGAGACTTTCATGTACTGGAAAATGGCCCTGAACATCTTTCTTATTCTCCTACCTCCACCTTCAGATCAGGGGTTACAGGTTTGCACAGCCATAGCCAGTTTACATGCTGGTGGGGATCAGACCCAAAGCTTTTTTGTTTGTTTGTTTGTTTTGTTTTTTGTTTGTTTGTTTGGTTGGTTGGTTGGTTTCTCTGTATAGCCCTGGCTGTCCTGGAACTCACTCTGTAGACCAGGCTGGCCTCAAACTCAGAAATCCACCTGCCTCTGCCTCCCAGAGTACTGGGATTACAGGCGTGCGCCACCACCGCCCGGCTCAGACCCAAGGCTTTGACAAGCTAGACTAGCCTTCTACCAGCTGAGCAGCAGCACAGTACTTCAGCAAAGTTTTTAATGGCAAACCTCCAGAAGTTTCTCCATAAAATTGGGTAAGAATATGCCCACCATTACTACTGTTGTTAGTTGGTAACATGGGTAAGATGGTGCAAGAAGAGAAAAATCATCATATATGTATATAGATTGGAAATTTGATATCATTAACAGATTTCTCTCAAGGATTGACAGACTTTCTGTATAAGACCCAAGTAGTAAATATTTTAGCATTTGGTGGTATGTGGTTTCTGAGCAGCACACAGAAACAAAACATGAGTTGACATGGCTCTGTTCATGAACACTGTATAAAAAAACCAGTGAACCAAGTTTATTCTATAGTCATAGTTTTCCAAACCTTATGAATACAGAAAAATCCCAGAAAGTCTTCAGAGAAAAAAATCAGAATGAGTAAGGATTAACCAAAATTGTTATAAAATATGGAAAAGTATGGAATTTCCTAAAAAGGAAAGAAAAGAAAGAAAAATAGAAAAACAGAACTCATAATAACCTAGCAGTTTTTCTACTAGGTACATATCCAAAGTAACTTAAGTCAACTGATAGAGGTCTGTCCTCCCTCCCTCATTGTACAGCATCCAGCAGAGGGCCAGATTTGTTTTTAATGTGGTACATACACACAAAACACTATTTAGCCCCTTAAAGAACTTTCTTTTCAGCAACCTAGATGGTTGGGTGCACATCTTAAGAGAAATAAGCCTAACATGGAATGACAGATTCTGCTTTGTATAGAATCTAGAAAAGTAGACTTGGAGAAGCAATGACTAGAAGGGCGGTGAGTTATCTAAGGGGCTGGAAACTGGTGCAGAGGGGAGAGGTTGTTCAGAGGATACAAAATTTCAACTAGGGGAAAACAAATTGAAGAGGTATACATTATATAACATAGTAGCCATAGTTAATAACAATGTACACTTGAAAAGTGTACACTTGGTGGCACATGCCTTTAATCCCAGCACTTGAGAGGCAGAGTACTCTCTGTGAGTTCAAGGCTAACCTGGTCTACATAGTGAGTTCCAGAACAGCCTGGGCTATGTAGAGAGACTATCTTTTTTTTTTTTTTTTTTTTTTTTTTAACAACTCAGCAAAATAAAATTCCAGTTTATGTTGGACATTGTTTCACACATACATCAAACAGGCCAAAAAAAAAAAATAAACAGCAACTTCATAGACAAAAAAAAAAAAAAAGAAAGAAAAAAACCTTTTTATCTTTGGCCTTTTTAACCATCTCATACAAACCAACTACTTATAGTACAGCTAGGTACATACACAAAAAAAGTTACTGGAATGCTTGGAATAAGATTTTTGTTGTTGTTGTTTTTGTTTTTTTACAAGGCTTTTTTTTTCTCCTTTGAGATTATAATGAACATGGTCACACCACAAGTAAAGTCTAAAATAGGACAGAGAAAACACTCTGAGGGCTGGTTTGGTCACCCATTATCATTAAAAATGGCTGACCCCTAACAATATGTACAAAAATATAAAATGTAAATAAAAAATACAAATAAATTTTCCTTTTAAAGTATTTTTAAGAAAGAAAGCAGGGCCTGGGAAGTTCTGGTTCTTTTTTCCCTCCTGTTCATGTTGTGGTTTTGGTGGGGTGGAGAGCGCATGTCATCTGTGGGTGCCACTGCCTCTGTGGGCAGGTGGGCGGGGCCTGCTTTAGAGAGACTGTCTTAAAACCAAAAAAGAAAAAAGTAAAATTCCTGAAGGAAAATAAAGCAATTTTTTTAAAGATTTATTTATTTATTATATGTAAGTACATTGTAGCTGTCTTCAGACACTCCAGTAGAGGGTGTCAGATCTCCTTACAGATGGTTGTGAGCCACCATGGTTGCTGGGATTGAACTTGGGACCTTTGGAAGAGCAGTCAGTGCTCTTAAAGGCTGAGCCATCTCTCCAGCCCCAGCAATGTATATTTTAGTTAGCTAAAAAATGTAGACATTTCAAAACATATTTCAGGCTAGGAATATAGCTTAGTAGCAGAGCACAGGGTTAGCACGTGCAAGCCCCAGGTTTGATTCCTAGCACCACAAAAAAAGAAAAAGATTGTACACCAGAAATGTACATAATTTTCATATACAATTTAATAGTATTTTAATTAAAAATAACTAAAAGTTACTAGGTATAAGATAAGGGCAAAATAGGAACAATGATGTTCCTATTTTGTTGTGAGTGTATCCTGACCAATAGTTAAAAGGTTTTTTTATTTTGAAACAAATCTCACTTAGTAGCCGATTTATCCTTGAACTTGCTATCTCCCTGCCAACGTTCAGCTTTTAGGTATAGAAGACATGTACTTTTGAAATAACGTATATATCTGTGTCTCATATATATATTTACAGTATTCACTAATATGAGTACATACTTTTTAGTTGTTTTGTTTGATGTTTGGGTTTTTTTTTTTAAGATTTATTATTATATGTAAGTACACTGTGGCTGTCTTGTAACACACCAAAAGAGGGCGTCAGATTTCATTACAGATGGTTGTGAGCCACCATGTGGTTGCTGGGATTTGAACTCAGGACAGTGCTCTTAACCACTGAACCATCTCTCTAGCCCTGGGGTTTTGTTTTTGAGACAGGATTTCATACAGCCTACAATGGCCTCCAGTTTACTAGGTACTGAGGGTGATCTTAACTCCTGATCTAGCCTTACCCTTCCAAGAGCTATAATTAGATATGTACTACCATATGCAGATTGTTTTATATATATATATATATCTTGACATGGGATTTCACTGAGTAGTTGAGACTGGCCTGGATCTTAGCCATATAGACCAAGCTAGTCTTTAATTCAAGGTCCTCTTGCCTTAGTCTCCTAAGTGCTGGAACTACAGGTGTGTTTCCACATATAGCTAACGTATATAATTTCACATTAAATGTATAACCTTTATGGTAATTGCAAGGCAAGACCTAAATTTAAGTACTTATAACATTTAAATAAAATTATAGAAAAGAAGACTCAAAACCTACAATAATCTCAGAAGCAGTAGAATCTCAGTAAATTCTGTTCCAACTTGATCTACATAAGTTCCAGGTCAGGCAAGGTTACATAATGAGACCATGTCTCAAGAAACAAAATGGGAGTAAGAACCAGAGATCAGACATAAACTTAAAGATAGGAAAAGAGAAGAAACTTGGCAGTAGAATTCTAGAAGCTGAGAGTCAGGCAGAGGAAGGGCAACTGCCTTAGCAGCTGTAGTTCAGACAGCTTCACTCAGGGTGTTCAAGAGAGCTAATTCCTGGTGCTAGAGAGGTGGCTCAGAGTTTAAGGGCACTTACTGCCCTTCCAGAAGACCTAAGTTCAGTTCCCAGCGCCCATATCAGATGGTTCACAGCCTCTGTCAGTACAGCTTCAGGCGAAAATCATCTGGCCTCCCTAGGCACCTGCTCACATGTGATGTACACACACATTACATGTAAACACAATTTTTAAAAACCTAAATCCTAAGTTGTAGAGGGAAAAGTTTAAAACATTAGTTAGTTTACCCAGAATCCTTTAAAAAAAAAAAAAACCTATAGGAACTCTGGGAATCTTTACTGAACGGGATAGCTAAGAGACTTGAATGAGAAATATTTAAGAACTTTAGCTTTATTCTTCACCTCTCCCACGGCAGTAGATCATTTTACCAGAAGTTTCTATCTCTGTAAAGAGGGCAATATAGAAAATATTGCCATATTGAAGGGTGCCAGAAACAGTTGGAGGCCTCATTACTCTGCCAGAACCAAGGTGGCTGCGTAGTAATGCACACTAAATATTGACGTCAGACATTTTTAGTTTCTTTCAGTTGTTGCCCCAAAAGATATTAGCACTAAGAGCTTCTTCAGAAATGGACTCAAGTTCCCAGGCAGCTTGAATTCTTTGCTCTTAACTAAATGAGCAAGCATTCAATGATAATCAGACAATTGAGAAAAAAAAACTTCTTTTTTTGTTTGTTTGTTTGTTTTTCGAGACAGGGTTTCTCTGTGTAGCCCTGGCTGTCCTGGAACTCACTCTGTAGACCAGGCTGGCCTCAAACTCAGAACTCTGCCTGCCTCTGCCTCCCAAGCTGGGATTACAGGCGTGTGCCACCACCGCCCGGCTGAGAAAAAAACTTCTAATAGAGGAAACATGTTACAGAAGAAGTTTGGCGGGATAGAAGGACAACACAGGGAGAGTAAAACATAGTAACTAATTACCCATATTCTCTTAGATATAAACATGAATGCTTAAAGCAAAAATATGATATAGTAGAAAGGCCCTTTAATTAACTAATACTGTTCAACCACTAGGTAATGAGTCACAGCTCTTCATTTAAAAATTCTAAATAGGTTTTATGGACTGGCTCAGGGGATAAAGGTACTTGCCACCAACCCTGTAACCCAAGTTTAATCCCTGGTTTATAGCGTGAGTTCCAGGACAACCAGGGCTAAAAACATCATAAAATATGTGTGTGACTCTCAGTTCTGCTTTAAGAGTAAAAAGTTTGACTGGTCCTGGAAGTCAGTATATTTGTGGTAACTCTGGGTTTGCTGGTCTGATTTCTTCTGTAGGTGCACAGAAGATGGATGTCCACATAAGAAATTCTTTCATACACGTTTTCTCATGCGAATGAGATTGACACCAGATTGTTCCAAAATGTTGATCTCAACATCCTCTGGATATCTCTTGATTTTGCATGATCTGGATTTAACTAAGTCTTTAGAAGTAGGCAGCTATCCCATTTTGAGAGCAAGAAGAACTACTTCAAGTTCAGGTAAGATTTTCTGATTAAAAGTTTTCTGAAACATCTGAGGCACAGAGGGGCAGGTGTCTCAGTTCTAGGTACACTCCCCAGGGAAAGGAAGCGAAAGCCCTTCTTCAGAAGGCTGACTCCTGGCTTTCCATGGAGTGTGAGGAATTCATGTTAACTTGTGCCTCTGCAACAACTCTTAGCTCAACAAGCTCTTCAGATTTCCATTAGCCAGAAAGTCATCATCCTTGTCTCAAACTTAGTGATGGCCCAAGACAATACCTGTCTTGGGGTATTGAGTTATAGTCGCGTCAAGAGTTCTAAGTGTGTAGTCTGCACTGAACTTCCAATGTCCACTCACAAGCTGATGCCACCGTGGAGCATCCACTTGGTGGAAAGAAGAATCCTCTTCTTTCATTGCTGATTTCATTGAATGTAAGTGAAGTTGGAACTATAGTAATATTAGCTGATAGGCATATTGCATCTGCATCTGGAAATGAAGAGACTGACCTAGAAGCATATTCATTATTAATATTGTTTATATACAAGAACCCAAAATGAAAAAGAGACCTTTGGTTAAAAAAAAAAAAACATGAAGTGGTTAGATTCTTTCTCCTGTGTACACAGGCTACTCCTGAACATTCCTTTTGGTGCTGAAGTGATGGCTCAGTGGATTAAGTCACTTGCCACCAAATGGGACAACCCAACTTCCATCCCTGGATTCCACACAGGAGATCCAAATTCCACATCTCCTAACCTCCCTACTCATGCAACAATAAACAGTTATAGGTTTGGTTTGGGGTTGTTTTTTGGGGGATCCCCTCCCCCCCAACCTCTATGAGACAGGGTTTCTCTGTGTAGCCCTGGCTGTCCTAGAACTCACTTTGTAGACTAGACTGGCCTCAACTCAGAGATCTACCTCCTGCCTCAGCCTCCCGAGTGTTGGGACCAGAGGTGTGAGAATGACAGCCCTAAAGTTGGCCAGTTTTGACTGAAAAGCCAAAAAGCTGTTCAATCTCCTAAGGATGACTCAAGTTGTAACTGATGTCACAGGGGGTGGGGTTGTCAGGGTCCCTGTGTAAGTTTGGCTGCCAAGACTCCATGGAAGTGCTCAGCTGCTAGAAATTCGGGGTGGAGCACGTTCTGGAGTGACTCAGCACACTTAGATGTGCTGCTCATTTTCCTCAGACTTTAATTTTTTTTTTCTGGTTTTTCGAGACAGGGTTTCTCTGTGTAGTCCTGGCTGTCCTAGAACTCACTCTGTAGACCAGACTGGCCTCGAACTCAGAAATCTGCCTGCCTCTGCCTCCCAAGTGCTGGGATTAAAGGCGTGCGCCACCACTGCCCGGCCAGACTTTAATTTTTGCCTTCTGTTTTAGAAGTGAGAGAGAGGCAGAGGTATCTGTGTGTTTGTTTGGCTTTTTCTCTTATTTCACATAAGACTTTACTGTGAAAGGTTTTAACAAGAATGTAGACCTGAAACAGAGCCAAGAGCTGTCCTGACTTCATTTACATTGTAGTCCAGTCTACATGAGATTTTGTCTGTATGCTTTAGAAGTTTTAAAACTTTAAGTAGAAAATTAAAAAATTAAAAGATGATATAAGAACTTGGGAAGACCCTGGAGGACTTGGGCACAGGGGAAAAGTTCCTGAACAGAACACCAATAGCTTATGCTCTAAGATCAAGAATTGACAAATGGGACCTCATAAAATTACAAAGTTTCTGCAAAGCAAAGGACACTGTCAGAAGGACAAAACGGCAACCAACAAAGTGGGAAAAGATCTTCACCAACTCCACATCCGAAAGAGGGCTAATATCCAATATATACAAAGAACTCAAGAAGTTAGACCGCAAAGAACCAAATAACCCTATCAAAAAATGGGGCACAGAGCTAAACAAAGAATTTTCACCAGCCGAAATTCGGATGGCCGAGAAACACCTTAAAAGATGTTCAACATCATTAGTCATCAGGGAAATGCAAATCAAAACAACCCTGAGATTCCACCTCACACCAGTCAGAATGGCTAAGATTAAAAACTCAAGAGACAACAAGTGCTGGCGAGGATGTGGAGAAAGAGGAACACTCCTCCATTGTTGGTGGGATTGCAAAATGGTAAAACCGCTCTGGAAATCAGTTTGGCGGTTCCTCAGAAAATTGGGCATGTCACTTCCAGAGGACCCTGGCATACCACTCCTGGGCATATACCCAGAGGATTCCCCTGCATGCAATAAGGACACATGCTCCACTATGTTTATAGCAGCCTTGTTTATAATAGCCAGAAATTGGAAGGAGCCCAAATATCCCTCAAAGGAGGAATGGATACAGAAAATGTGGTATATTTATACAATGGAATACTACTCAGCAATTAAAAATAATGAATTCATGCAATTTGTAGGTAAATGGTTAGACCTGGAAAATATCATCCTGAGTGAATTAACCCAATCACAAAAGAATGCACATGAAATGCAATCACTGATAAGTGGATATTAATGAGCCCAGAAGCCCTAAATACTCAAGACACAAATAGCAAGTCAAATGATTCCCAAGAAGAAGAAAGGAGAGGACCCTGGGCCTGTAAAAATTGCATCCAGTTTAGTAAAGAAACTGAGGGGGGAGGGGGAATGATTGGGGAATAGTTGGGGGTGGGAGAGGAACTATGGGAACTATGGTGGGTGGGAACTGGGAAAGGGGAAAGCCTTTGGAATGTAAACATAGAATATAGAAAATAAAAATGTAAAAAAAAATAAAAATAAATAAAAAAAATATTTTTCCAGAAAAAAAAAAAGTAAAATGTATGTAATTTCTTTAAATATAGCACATCAACATATCGAATAAAATGTTTTAAAAGACAATGGGAAAGTAAAATAAAAAAAAAAAAGATGATATAAGTGTAACATTTATTTTTCAATTTTATTTTCAAGATTTGACCACTTCATCAAGTTCTTCTGGTTCTAGAGTTTCTGGTTCACCTTGTCATCACAATGATTCGAATTCAACTGAGAAACACATGTCACGAGCCTCTCAACGAGAAGGTAGATTAAAAGTTGGGTTTACAGTCTAATAGAAATAAGTTCTACCAAATAGTTTCCTTTGGTTTAGTTTTAATCCATAAAAATAACTGCCTTAGTCCTTAGATAACAAAAATCCAATTTTTTTTTTTTTTTTTTTTTTTTTGTATCTCAGGAGTTTCACCACGAAATAGTCTTGAAGTCTTAACCCCTGAAGTTCCTGGTGAGAGAGATCGGGGAAACTGCATCACATCCTTACAGCTGCATCCCAAAGGCTGGGCCACCCTCCTTCGGTGCTCAAGCAACACTGACGACCAGGAGGTACAGCCACATTGCTTCCCGTTCAGCAGGCGCACTGGACAGTTGCTGCTGTCCCGTGTGCAAACCTTAGGCTGATAACCAGGCTCAGGCCCTGACCTCAGGCATTCCTACCCAGAGCCCCGCTTCCCCACGCCTGTACCTCCTTCTGCTGCTTTATCCTTTGCAATCTGTTTTTCCTCTCTTGCCTTGGTATTGTGAGCTGGGAGGTACCCTAAAGACCATCATCAGCTAATAGTATGCCTAGCTTCCTCATTCTTGCCCCCATCACCTAAGAAAACAAACAAAACCATGTATTAAACATTACACTGAGCTGTTCAGCTAAGCTGACGTAGTGAGAGGTTTGGGGTTTAGTAAGACAATTATCACCACTGTCTCCTTAAAAGCCAGGGGAAACTAAAAAAGGAAGGGGTGAAACTGATGCCTGGGGGAGTTAAAAGACCTGAGGTCTCACCACTGTGCTAGGCAGGACTGCAAGGAGCTCACTGCCTCTGCAGACAGAACTCAAGGAGAGAAGAAGGGCCTTTGAGGGGCGGAGGGCAGATGTACTCTGGATCCTGGATTGTTGCTGCCCTCAGCAAAGATGTCAGAAGTCATAGTTAGCTTCGGGAACAAAGGTCTTAAAGCATCACAGCACACAGTTACTTTAGCTTATGAAGATGAAATATGAAGGTTACACATTTTGCTAGTTAAGAGAGGAATGATATTCCTCTAATTGGTGTGCTGCAACACTCCTCTGGTTTTGGCTCTTGGTTGAACTTAGAAATAAGGAATATCTCTGCAGTACTATCTGGGAATCTGTAACCTCGCCTTGTCTTTTTTTCTCCCCCAGTGGACCTGTGTCTACGAATTCCAAGAAGGAGCTCCAGTGCGACCTGTCTCACCCCGCTGTTCCCTGCGGTTGACTCATTACATTGAAGAAGCGAATGTAGGCAGGGGCTACATCAAAGAACTTTGCTTCAGCCCTGATGGACGAATGATCTCTTCCCCACACGGCTATGGGATTCGCTTGTTGGGATTTGACAAACAGTGCAGTGAGCTTGTTGACTGTTTACCCAAAGAATCCAGTCCCCTGCGGGTGATTCGTTCTCTGTACTCTCATAATGACGTGGTTCTGACAACAAAGTTCTCTCCTACACACTGTCAGATCGCCTCAGGGTGCCTTAGTGGACGGGTCTCTTTGTATCAGCCAAAGTTCTAGGCACAACTTACATCAAATGAGGAACTCTTCTGGTGTTTGGCTTATAAATTACTTCAATTTAGGTGAAGTATTTTCTTTTTTAGAAGATCTTATAAGTTTGGATCAAGATCTTGGTTCTTATGGATCAGTGAACATATATATATATATATGTGTGTGACCTGAGTATTTGGCCTTCCAGCGCCATCCGGGCATCTCCATTTCAACCACGCAGCCCTGTTCTGTCAGCATTCCTTTGCTCCTGTCTGTGCCACTGAGCTTGGGTTTTCCTGGTCATTCTGCATGTGTCTCTTCTCCCCATCCCTGTCTCCACTGTTCCGCCCTGCCTCCTCCTTTTTTGATTTTGGTATGAATTTTATGGACATTTGGCAGGAGCCTTGGTTGGGATGAGAAACCCATGGCACTAGTATTAAATAAAACTCAGACGTTGGATGTTGGCACACTGGTTATTGAAAAAGTTCATTTTCATTTATCAGTATACTTGGCCTTTAAAGTTGCTGCCAAACATTGAGCACAGTAATGGCATTATTCTCATAACTGTTAGAAACTCTTGAAACAAGATGTCTTTTTAAAGTTTCCTGTTAAAATTATACATGTTATCTCATGTGAGATTTTGTTGTGAAATTCTAGAAAAAAATATTACAACCTCTCTTTGTAATTTATTTTAGTTGTATGAATTTAAAATCTCCAGCATGTCTTTACTTGGTATTTTGTTCTGGTCAGCAGCATTGGAGAGGAAAGGAAGGATAATAAGCTTGGTGTTTCTGTTGTACAGAAGATTTATTCACGAGGTCGGCACAGTATCTGGCCAAAGAGTGAGGAGAGTGGTGTGACTTAGTTGGCTGTGATTCTCCTAATCACACAGATAATGTGTTCACAGTAATGGGGTGGGAGGGAAGGCAAGGCAAGATTTTATTGTTTGTTCCTTCAACCAGGGATCAGTTCTCAGTGTTAGGAAGGAGGGAGCTGTAGTCCTCTTTAAGCTGCTGTCATAAACCTAGAGTCAGTGGCCTGACTGACACTGCTGTCTTGTGTTTGGTATGGAAAGTCTGGGAGACAGCGTGTAAGCACAGGCTACTCTGGTCTTGAATGGGCAGTGTCCTGCCAGGCTCTGCTACATTGGTGGGTTGATTGATTGACTAACTGACTAACGGACTGACTGACTGACTGACTGACTGACTGATTGATACTGTGTTGAAATATGTTAGAGCTGGAATAATTTAAGCCATGCAATAGTAGCCCTGTTTTCTTTGGTCTCATGCCCTTTAGGCCATTGCTTCTCTAATATTAGGATGCAGTACAATGTGGTAAAAAGAGCAGGAATCTGCGCCAGACCTTAAGACTGATTTAGGCAGGGAAAGGACAGGACTCTGTAAACGGAACCTCAAATCTGTATCAAAGTGGCCTCTAGGTCAGAGTTTAAAACACAACTTGAAATGGCAGTAGATATTTCTTTATCCATTTGGTGCTTAACATAATTCCCACAAGATGTTTTATCTATTTAAATAGTAATAATAATAATCAATAGTAGCAATTTTAGAGTAGAAAATAACTTGAAGTTATGATATCCAACTCGTTGTTGGACAAATGAAAGAAGCCACATGATTTGCCTGTGGTCATACAAAGTTAGTGGTGAAGCCAGGGCTTCAATTCAAGTCTCTTAACTCTGTGCTCAGGGCAGTTTCTTCCATGTATGCTGGCTTAAAAACATCAGTGATTGTGGACATTTTGTCTTTAGGTTATATTATAAAGAAGATGATAGGATTGAAAAAGGAAGGCATGGGAGTGGATGCTGAGAGTTTCATCCATAGGAAAAAAGTACTTCAATACTTACAGAAATGTTTTAGCAACAAATATATGAATAGACACAGCAGGTCTCTTGGGTGCCCATCAAACAGCCACTCCCACACCCGCTGGAGCTCGTGTTTCACTGAGAGCAGTGCTAACTCAGAGGCAGTCTCTGAGTGAACACTTCTTACCACAGCCGTAGTCACTGAAGAAGACAACCACGCACAGGGAAAATCAGACGCTTGCTCGCCATAGTTTTCAAAAACATTTTTTCCCCAAAGAAAATAGTTTGGGAGGAAAATATAGCAACTAAGGCCTTCACAGTTAAAAACTGTTATGTATAAGGATCAAATTGATACTCAAAAGAAGATTCCATAAATGATATCAATTTGTAAAGAGTTCTATGTCAGATGTTATACCCACATGTCACCTAACTCAGGCCAGGGATCTGTGAATCGCTGTCTTTGAATGCCTACTATGTGTTGAAGAATGTGTCTGCTTTAATATACCACTGGCCCCTTCAAAGACCCTTACAAGGTAGGTGGAATAAGCATCAAGTCATGTTGAAAGTAGCAATGTGTCAAAAAAATGAAGGGGTTTGCCTGAAGCTGTACTTCTCTGCTGTTTTACCCCTTAGCTCATGAAGGCTGAGTCCCACTGGTCTGCTGGCCTGTGTGCTTGGTATCTACTGCTAAGTTGGCCTGATTCCCTTGAGTACTGCATAAAAGAGCATTTTAAACACTGATGTTTCCATGAGACTAGAGATCATAAACTCAGGCCATTTCTAACAGAAAAATTACACAAATGAGTAGCCATGGTGTAGAACAAGTGGAGGATAGTCAGCCTTGTGGGAAAGCAGAGCCACCCAGACAGGAATTGACTGGAGCCAGCAACTCAGCAGGGATCCTCTGCCCTCTCTGAGGTAGAGTCGGAGCTGAATGGCCTCAGAAAACCTGTACTGTTGGGGAAAGTTAGATATCTTAAGGTCCCTTTTTGTTTTTGTTTTTGGCTTTTTGAGACAGGATTTCCTTGTATAGACCAGGTTGGCGTCAAATTCACGGATGTCCACCTGTGACCCCTGCCTTCCAAATGTTGGGATTAAAAACATGTGTCACCACAGCCTGGGTCTCATTTTAACAGTCTAAAACTCTGACTTTTTTTTTTTTACTATTTTATTTTGTCATTTTTATTATAATTGGCAGAAATATATTTTAATTGATAATAAGGTTATTACTGTTGGTAAATCTTGGTAAATAAGTCATTTTCTTAACTAAAAGCTTCCTTTGACTGTTAATGGGAATGCTATGTTGAATGACTTATAGCTGTGTCAAATATACATACAGTATTTACTTATTTTCAATCATGAAATGAAGAGCTAAAGTAAGACACTTCTACTTTAAAAAAAAATTGATTACAACCTGGGGCCCAGGGAACATATGCCTTTAATCACAGAGGTAGGGATGCAGAGGCAGGAGGATCCTCTGAGTCTGGGGTCAGCCTGGTCTGCATAGTAAGGTTCTAGGCTGGCCAGAGCTATGCAGTGAGGCCTGTTTATTTAAAAAAAAAAAAAAAAAAAAAAGTCTTTTTTTTTTTTCTTCTCAGAATCCAAAGCATATATCTATTTTGTTTTTTCCCCAGTTGTATTCCTAGGAAGGCAGCACAGCAAACAATTTAAGGAAACAACACAGGGGAAATAGAAATTTTATATTCTCTACTCGTCACATCATACAATTCGTGATAATAAAGAAATTACATCAAGAGTCTTTGAGAAGGCAGGTGTTTCTCACACTGGAGTATGCAGTAGTGTCCATAAGTGTCTGTTACACTTGGCTTTTATTTTTATTTATTTATTTATTTTCAAGACAAGATTTCTCTGTGTAGCCTTGGCTGTCTTAGAACTCACTTTGTAACCCAGGTTAGCCCACAATTCAGAGTTTCCCTTGCCTCTGCCTACCGAATGCTGGGATGAAAGGCATGTCCCACCATACCTGGCTTTCATTCGGCTTTTATGAAATCAGGAGACATGGCCTGATAACTTCCTGATGACAATCATCTTTATTCTGTGACCAGTGGTCTTGGGGTCTGTATAGGTCCACTCACTAACACCTTCTCTTGGTCATGAAGGAATCCATGTATATGACTTCTGTTTGGATAACTAATGCATATCTTTTAAGTGCCAAAATTTTAAAATTTCAGTTATTTTTTGATGCAAGTCTCCTTAGGGATGGTAGTCTATTTCCCTGCCTTTTTAAACAGCATGCTCAGTCTAATTCACTTCATCATGAAGTTATATTCATGATGTTTTATTGCAAATACCCAATGAGGTCTGATACACAAATAAAACATTTCATAGAACACAAAGGGCTATAACAAATGCAAGGAATATCCCTTAGTAAGTGATTCCCTCAACGATGTCATTATTTCCCTCATTGTTAGCTTTTAAAAGTGTTTCATGTCTGCAAAGTAATGTATTCTATCAGTAGGCCTGTTTCTAACAGGCTCCCACTTTCTTCTGTGCTGTCTACAAGTTATGGGCTGTGACATGCACTAACCAGTTCTGGTCGGTGCCTACAAAATAACTGGACAAAAGCTCCCAGTTAAAGCTGGAGCTACTTTAACCAAGGAAGGGAAGTATACTCTGGCTGCTGCTGGGTTAAGGACTAGCTGAACTGGAGTGTGGTGCCCACAAAGGTTCTGCCTCTGCAGGGGGTCCTCAGTGCTTTTAAGAACAAAGATGAGTGCAGAAGAGGAAGGAAGGAAAAGGGAAATCCAGGTAGGCCAAAGTCTCTGGGAGATGGCACTAAGTAATCGTTAAAATGTGCTATTGATTACCATGTTAAAAGTCAGGTTAGTGGCACTGTAGAGTTAAGACTCCACTAACTTGTACATCCTCTAGAGAACTCCAGACTGTCCTGAGAACTGCTCCCCTCCAGAAGGCAATGGAAATGGCACCAAGAGGGAAGTCTCCAGTTTGCCTGTATGTTGCTGTTGTAAATAACCTGAAAGAGGTTCACCCAAAAGTCCCAGGGCTGGAGAGATGGCTCAGCGGTTAAGAGCACTGGCTGCTCTTCCAGAGGTCCTGAGTTCAATTCCCAGCACCCACATAGTGGCTCCAATGCCCTCTTCTGGTGTGTCTGAAGACAGCTACAGTGTACTCACATACATAAATAAATAATTCTTTAAAAAAAAAAAAAAAGTCCCAAGGAGCATATCTCATGCAGACAATGTTTGAATGTATGTATATATAAATGTCACTATAAGTGATGCTTACCCCCAGGAATAATAAAGTAACATTCAGGATTTAGATCTGGTCCCAATCTGTACTTTCCCCTACACAAAGAATATATTATTTGAATTTTCTTTTAAATTTGACTGCATCCTTCATTTCCAGACTCCTCCTCCTCCTCCTCCTCTTCTTTTTCTTTTTCTTTTTCTTTTCTTTTCTTTTTTTTTTTTTTTTTTTTTTTTTTGAGGGGGTACACCAAACTTTAGGTTTGTATTTTTGGCAAGCTTGGAATATTCTATTTAATATGCTGTCAACCAGAACACCCTCTTAGCAGGTTCTAAGGTGCTATTGGTCCTTCTCCTAGACTGTGCGCTCCTTGAGGGCAGGGCTATCTTTATTCTTGTATCCATGGTGCCTGGGATAGTATCTGACAGAGTAGCTCTTCAATAAATATCTGTTGAATGAATTAAACAAACCTTCACTACGTGTGGCCTCAAGTTCTCACAAATCCAGAATGTGATGGAAAATTATTAGGCCTCAGAGGTAGCCTCGGGTGGTTTTGGTTTTTGGTTTCGGTTTGTGTTTTTTGATAATTACCAGGCTAACATCATCTGGGTATTCCTTAGTGGTTTTGAAAACTAACGTAGGACTCTAGTTCTCATTGAACATGAATTTGAATCCCTACTGTATGCCTAGTCTAGTTTAGTTACTTGGGGGACAGATTAAACTAAAGTCTATATAGAAGCATATGAAAAAGCCATCAGTTCAGGACTGCTGTTACAGGGCTGTGGTCAGAGGCTCCAATCCTGCATCATGCCCTCTTGTGAACACAGCTCTACATTTTCATGTGGCTCTGGGCTCACAAATAAGTAGCTCTTACCATCTAGGTAACCATGAGTTACCCACCTTCAAGTAAAGATGACCATTCAAAGGTAGCTACAAAGCGCATGACTTTGTACCTTAATTCATAACCTACAATTAAAGCTACTTCCAGAAGACTTTTGGTATGTGAAATGTTCATTTCAGAATAGAGACGCTTTCTAAAAATGTAAATGGCTTTTCTCTTTCCCATTGAATTGTTTTCAGCCTTTGAGTAGATAAACAGAATTACAGATAACTATACACACCTACATAAAATCTTCAGGTTTTATTAAACCTTTAGAAGTGCATTTTGGTACAGATATACCTCAATGTAATTTTAAGAAATAAATGTTACTTGCAAACATTTGACACCTTTTGTGTGTGATTAATATGTTTGAAATATTGATAGAATATCAACATTTTATTATAGTGGCTTCAAATAGTTTGATTTTACCACATGGGTATGCATTTTTGGACCAGGATTAGAGCATAAAGCAATAGCAGAATAATTTGTTACTGATAACAACTTCTCTGATCATACGATTTCCAGAAATTATGAATTCATGCCAAATTTTTCTTAATATGTTTTTTCACGTTTGTTTGTTTGTTTGTTTGTTTGTTTGTTTGTTTGAGAAAGGGTCTCACAGTGGAGCTCTTACTGGCCTGGAACTCACCATGTTGACCATGTTGACCTCAAACTCATAGAAGTTCACCTGCCTCTGCCTCTGCCTCCTACGTACTGAGATTAAAGGCATTTACCACCAGTGTAGTACTGACTCCACATTTTGATAATTTACCAGTTATATTCATCTATTATCATTTAAAAACATATGCAGAAGAATAAGTGTAAGATTTAAAAGTCAAGGTTCTAAATTTCTTCCTGTCTTAAGAGGTAAGAGAGAACGATTTGACTTGTGGCCCAGGCCTGCACTTCCAAGTACCCAGACATGCAAAGACCACTTGAGCCTTGGCATTAGGAGTCTGGGCCCAACTTGAGTGACATAGTGTGACCCCATCTCACAACTAAAGAAAGAATACATTTCATTCAATTCAGAATATTTTTGCCAAACTAGATGAACTGATTTAACAAACTGTAGCTCTAATGTTCACATTACCTTTTTGCTGACATGTTTGAAGATACTTAAAAATAGGACTTTTTAGCTGGGCATGGTGGTACATGCCTATAATCCCAGCCCTTGGGAGATTGAGGAAAGAGGACCACAAATTGAAGGCCAGTCAGAGTGTTAGTGAAGAAAAAGAGGCAAGAATTCTGCATGCTGATGCATATTAATGATACATGTTAGCTTCCTATTAGTGCTGTATCAGACTCTTGTGACTTTAGTGGTTTAAAGCAGTACAGAGATGAGATTACAGTTACAGGTCCAAAATGGGTTCCTACATAAAAGGCAAGGAAGGCATCATTGGGCTGGATTCCTTCGAGGGACTCCAGGGAGAATGAATGCCTTGTATTCTTTAGGGCACTGTCTCAACCCCTGCAATTGCAGATCAATGACATAGTATGTTCTCACTCCAATACAGGTTTTTGCTAATCATGACCAGCTTGTGTGGAGGATCATTATTTTTGCTGTGTACTGTTAGCATAGTATCATGTACCAGGCTCAGTACCCAATCCTTTTTTTTTAATTAGATATTTGCTTTATTTACATTTCAAATGGTATCCCCTTTCTGCGTTACCCCTCTGAAAACCACCCATTCCATCCCCCTCCCACTGCTCACCGCTCCCCCCCCCCATTTCCTGATTTGCATTCCCTTATTCTGGGGAATCAAGCCTTCACAGGACCAATGGCCTCTCCTCTCATTGATGCCTGAAATTGCCATCTTCTGCTACATATTTAGCCGGAGCCATGGGTCCCTCCATGTGTACTCTTTGGTTGGTGGTTTAGTCCCTGGGAACTCTGAGGGTACTGGTTGGTACATATTATTATTTCTCCTGCAGGGCTGCAAACCTCTTCAGCTCCTGGGTCCTTTCTCTAGCTGCTCCATTGGGGACCCTATGCTCATTCTATTGATTGGTTGTGAGCCATGGTTATTTTGATCCACTTTCCAATATGGATTCACACATTGGAAAGTATTCACACTTTGGTCTTCCTTCTTGAGCTTCATGTGGTCTGTGAGTTGTATCTTGGATATTCTGAGCTTTTGGGCTAATATCCACTTATCAGCAAGTGCATACTGTGTGTATTCTTTCATGATTTGGGTTACCTCACTCAGTATGATATTTTTCTAGCTCCATTTGTCTAAGGATTTCATGAATACATTGTTTTTTGTTTTGTTTTGTTTTTGTTTTTGTTTGGTTTTTTGGGTTTGTTTTTGGTTTTGTTTTTGCTTTTGTTTTTTTTTTTTTTTTTTTTTTTTGAGACAGGGTTTTTCTGTGTAGCCCTGGCTGTCCTGGAACTCACTCTGTAGACCAGGCTGGCCTCGAACTCAGAAATCCACCTGCCTCTGCCTCCCAAGTGCTGGGATTACAGGCGTACGCCACCACCACCCAGAGAATTCATTGTTTTTAACAGCTGTGTAAATGTACCACATTTTCTGTATCCATTCCTCTGTTGAGGGACATCTGGGTTCTTTCCAGCTTCTGGTTATTATAAATAAGTCTACTATGAACATAGTGCAGCATGTGTCCTTATTACATGTTGGAGCATCTTCTGGGTATATACCCAGGAATGTTATAGCTGGGTCCTCAGGTAGTACTATGTCCAATTTTCTGAGGATCTGACAAACTGATTTCCAGAGTGGTTTTACCAGCTTGCAATCCCACCAGCAATGGAGGAGTGTTCCTCTTTCTCCACATCCTCTCCAGCATTTGCTGTCCCCTGAGTTTTTTTTTTTTTTTTTTTTTTTTTTTTTTTTTTTTTTTTTTGGTTTTTCGAGACAGGGTTTCTCTGTGTAGTCCTGGCTGTCCTGGAACTCACTCTGTAGACCAGGCTGGCCTCGAACTCAGAGATCCACCTGCCTCTGCCTCCCAAGTGCTGGGATTACAGGCGTGCGCCACCACGCCCGGCTTTGTCCCCTGAGTTTTTTATCTTAGCCATTCTGACTGGTATGAGATGGAATCTCAGGGTTGTTTTGATTTACATTTCCCTGATGATTAAGGATGTTGAACATTTCTTTAGCTCTGAGTCTCTCCAAAAAGAAACTGGAAAGAGCATACACTAACAGCTTAACAGTACAGCTGAAGGCTCTAGAACAAAAAGAAGCAAATATACCCAAGAGGAGTAGAGGCAGGAAATAATCAAACTCAGGGCTGAAATCAACCAAGTAGAAACAAAAAGAACTATACAAAGAATCAACCAAAGAATGATTCTTTGAGGAGTCGGGCGTGGTGGCGCACACCTGTAATCCCAGCACTTGGGAGGCAGAGGGCAGGCAGCATTCTGAGTTGGAGGCCAGCCTGGTCTACAGAGTGAGTTCCAGGACAGCCAGGGCTACACAGAGAAACCCTGTCTCAAAAAAAAAAAAAAAAAAAAAAAAAAAGATTCTTTGAAAAAACCAAAAAGATAGATAAACCCTTAGCCAAACTAACCAGAGGGCAGAGACAGTATCCAAATCAGCAAAATCAGAAATGAAAAGGGAGATATAACAACAGATACTGAGGAAATACAAAAAATCATCAGATCCTACTACAAAAGCCTATACTCAACAAAAGTGGAAAATCTAGATGAAATGGACAATTTTCTAGATAGATACCAGGTACCAAAGTTAAATCAGGATCAGATAAATGATCTAAACAATCCCATAAACCCTAAAGAAATAGAAGCAGTCATTAATAGTCTCCCAACCAAAAAAAGCCCAGGACCAGATGGGTTCAATGCAGAGTTCTATTAGACCTTCAAAGAAGACCTAATACTAATACTCTTCAAACTATTCCACAAAATAGAAACAGATTAAACACTACCCAATTCGTTTTATGAAGCCACAATTACCTAAACCACACAAAGACCCAACAAAGAGAGAACTTTAGACCAATTTCTCTTATGAATATCGATGCAAAAATACTCAATAAAATTCTTGCCAACCAAATCCAAGAGCACATCAAAACGATCATCCACCATAATCAAGTAGGCTTCATCCCAGGTATGCAGGGATGGTTCAATATATGGAAATCCATCAATGTAATCCACTATATAAACAAACTCAAAGAAAAAAAAAATGATCATTTTATTAGATGCTGAGAAAGCATTTGACAAAATCCAACACCTCTTAATGATAAAAGTCTTGGAAAGATCAGGAATTCAAGGCCCATACCTAAACAGTAAAAATATACAACAAACCAGTAGCTAACATCAAACTAAATGGAGAGAAACTTGAAGCAATCCCACTGAAATCAGGGACTAGACAAGACTGCCCCCTCTCTTCCTACCTGTTCATTATAGTACTCAAAGTCCTAGCCAGAGCAATTAGACAACAAAAGTAGGTCAAAGGCATTCAAATTGGAAGGGAAGAAGTCAAAGTATCACTATTTGCAGATGATATGATAGTATATTTAAGTGACCCCAAAAATTCCACCAAAGAACTCCTAAACCTGATAAACAACTTCAGCAAAGTGGCTGGATATAAAATCAACTCAAACAAATCAGTAGCCTTTCTATACTCAAAGGATAAAAAGGCTGAGAAAGAAATTAGGGAAATGACACCCTTCACAATAGTCACAAATAATATAAAATACCTTGGTGTGACTCTAACCAAGCAAGTGAAAGATCTGTATGACAATAACTTCAAGTCTCTAAAGAAAGAAATTGAAGGAGATCTCAGAAGATGGAAAGATGGATTGGCAGGGTTAATATAGTAAACATGGCCATCTTGCCTAAGGCAATCTACAGACTCAATGCAATCCCCACCAAAATTCCAACTCAATTCTTCATAGAGTTAGAAAGAGCAATTTCGTGCCGGGCGTGGTGGCACACACCTGTAATCCCAGCACTTGGGAGGCAGAGGCAGGTGGATTTCTGAGTTTGAGGCTAGCCTGGTCTACAGAGTGAGTGCCAGGACAGCCAGGACTACACAGAGAAACCCTGTCTCAAAAAACAAAAACAAACAAAAAAAAAAAAAACCACAAAAAAAAAAGGAAAAGAAAAAGAAAGAGCAATTTCCAAATTTATCTGGAATAACAAAAAAACCCAGGATAGCGAAAACTATTCTCAGCAATAAAAGAACTTCTGGTGGAATCACCATCCCTGACCTCAAGCTCTACCACAGAGCAATAGTGATAAAAACTGCATGATATTGGTACAGTGACAGGCAGGTAGATCAATGGGATAGAATTGAAGACCCAGAAATGAACCCTCACACCTATGGTCACTTGATTTTTGACAAAGTAGCTAAAACCATCCAGTGGAAAAAAGACAGCATTTTCAACAAATGGTGCTGGTTTAACTGGCAGTCAACATGTAGAAGGATGCAAATTGATCCATTCTTTTCTCCCTGTACAAAGCTCAAGTCCAAGTGGATCAAGGACCTCCACATAAAACCATACATTGAGTCTAATAAAAGAGAAAGTGGGGAAGAACCTGGAGCACATGGGCACAGGGGAAAAATTCCTGAGTAGAACACTAATAGCTTATGCTCTAAGATCAAGAATTGACAAATGGGACCTCATAGAATTGCAAAGTTTCTGTAAGGCAAATGATACTGTCAATAGGACAAAACAGCAACCAACAGATTGGGAAAAGATCTTTACCAATCCTACATCTGATGGAGGGCTAATATCCAATATATACAAAGAACTCAAGAAGTTAAACTCCAGAGAACCAAATAACCCTATTAAAAATGGGGTACAGAGATAAACAAAGAATTCTCAACTGAGGAATACCAGGTGGCTGAGAAACACCTAAAGAAATGTTCAGTATTCAATCCTTATGAAGCAGGTACTGTTAGCTTTCACAGTAACCTAAAGCTTCATTTCCTAAGTCACATCCTTAGTGAGTTAGATCTTCTGCCTTCAGGAGCTCATGGCTGTACTGTTCACTGGATTCAACCTGCATAAAACATTGTTACAGTTTTTCATACGGTAACAGAACTTCATTGCAGCTTTGCTATATAAGTAAAAATTTTCTAGTAACAGGACAAAAATGTGGAAAGATGAGAATTGATTAGGGTCAGCGATGTTTTCAGAATTGGTGCAAGTGCTTTTCCCTTGGAGATGCTTTTCTACTTAGGTTGAACAGCTGTTTCTGCTTTTAAAACTTGTAACTTCTGGGTTCGTCTGACCCGTGTTCATGTTCCTTTACTTGTGAGACACTGTGTACTTGGTTTCTGCATCCCAGAGACTACATCTCAGAGCTGAAGAGAACAGCCACCATAGTGTTCTTCAAGGGCAGAGGGAAGTCGGTGCTCGCCTAGCACGAAGCATATGAACACCCAGCTCTGCGGCAGAATCTCCCGGTGAGCATGGGGACACGGAGAGACTGCACATTTGTATTTATGTCTTAGGTCGTTTTTAGCTGTAGCATCAGTTTGGGAGCTGGGGAGATAGCTCAGTGGATAAAGGGCTTGCCGGGCAAGCAGGAGGATCTGAGTTTCATCTCCAGCATCCACATAAAAATCCATGTGTGCTGGTCTGTGCTTGTGGATCCCAGATAGGGAAAGACAGAAGCAGGCAGAGCCCTGGGGCATGCACACACTCATCAGACTTTTAATATTTGCTTGAGATGATCTCTCTCTGTAGCACAGGTTGGCTTTAGATGTGTGATCCTCCTGCCTCAGCCTCCTGAGAACTGGAATTACAAGTGAGCACCACTACACCCTGTTCCAACCAAGCTCTCATCCTTGGCTTCCAAGTCCTGTAGACTGCTCAACACACTCACCAGCACTTGGCCCTGTGTGGCAGTTTGGGTATGCAGCGTTCCCTAACCCATGGCAACACATCTGGGAGGTGATAGAATCTTTAAGCCATGGAGCCTATTGGGGGGGGGAGTGTCCATTTAGAGCGTGGCTTCAAGGGCAAGTTGGGGCCCGGGCCCCTTCCCTACTTGACTTCCTGGCTGCCACGCAGTAAGCACTTTGCTCTGCCATGCGACACCACAGCAGGACAGGTATTCTGGGCCATAGGTCCCAAACAATGAAGCCACCACACCACGAACTGGAACCTCCCAAACTGAACCCAACCAACCTTCCCATCTTTTAAAAATCTAAGGATTTGATTCCAGTCATTTACTGTGTAGGGGCAGGAGTGTGCTGTGCCACGTGTGGGGGAGGGGTCAGCTCTGACAGTCAGCATCTGGACAGAGCCCTAGTCACCAGGCTTGGCATCAAGCACCGTCACCTGCTCACCATCTCAGTGGCGCTCCCTTTCCACAGTTTACATTTATTTTGTTCCATACTGGGAAGTGTGCACGGGCCCCAAACAGCTTTCTCTTGCCCTTGCTCACGATGAGAAGTCTGTTAGAGCTGTGTTGGCTGGCGCTGCCTTTATTCTCACCCGTGCCATTCTCTCTGAAGAGGCTTCATACTCTGGCCCATCCTCCCACCACCACCACCACCCCTGGAGAAATCTGATCCTTCTGGACACTGAGGCAGACCAGCTGCCTTCTCCTCCACGTCCCTCCCATCGCGGATGGCTCTAAGGCACAGTAGGAGCATCTTGACAAGTTTAAGCCCCAGGCGTGAGCCCACAGCTTTATTATCTGCCTTTGCCGGCCTAAAATCCTCTCCCTCTTTTCTACCCAGTTTGTGAGAAACACAGAGACAATTAGGATTAAAGTGTGTGTGTGTGTGTGTGTGTGTGTGTGAGAGAGTGAGAGAGAGAGAGAGAGAGAGAGAGAGAGAGAGAGATGAATCTCTGCCTAAAGTCAGAAAACTTAAAAATTTTTGTGAGATGATGATGATGATTATGATTATTATTATTTGTGTAGAGATCAGAAGACAACTTTCAGGGGGTGTCTTAGGGTTTTACTGCTGTGAACAGACATCATGACCAAGGAAAGTCTTATAAAGGATAACATTTAATTGGGGCTGGCTTACAGGTTCAGAGGTCCAGTCCATTATCAAGGTGGGAACATGGCAGCATCCAGGCAGATTTGGTGCAGGAGGAGCTGAGAGTTCTACAGCTTCATCTGAAGGCTGCTAGCAGAATACTGACTTCCAGGCAAGGGTGAAGGTCTTAAAGCCCACACCCACAGTGACACACCTACTCCAACAGGGCCACACCTCCTAATAGTGCTCACTCCCTGGGCCAAGCATATACAACCATTACAGGGGGTGAGTTCTCTCTTTCCACCTTGACATGGTTGGGTGTGTGTGTGTATGTATGTATGTATGTATGTATGTATGTATGTTGTGTTTGTTTGTTTGTATTTTCCAAGGCTGGGGATCCAACTCTGCCTCTAGGCTGCTAAGTAGGCTCTCTAAACAAATGTTTTGAATGATGTGTTCCTAGCTGTTGGCTTTCTTTCTTTGTTACTGGCAACAGCAGGGACAGCCACGTATGGTTCCTACCAGAACAGCTTTAACAGCTGTTCTCATCTTGCTCAGTAATATAGATTTTTTTTAAAGATTTTATTTTATTTATATGAGTACATTGTAGCTGTCTTCAGACACACTAGAAGAGGGTATTGGATCTCATTACAGATGATTGTGAGCCACCATGTGGTTGCTGGGATTTGAACTCAGGACCTCTGAAAGAGCAGTTGGTGCTCTTAACCGCTGAGCCATCTTTCCAGTCCCAGTAATGTAGATGTTAAACCAGAGAAATCTTAGCTCCAGTTTAATATCTTTAACATTTCCTTGGAAGCCATTTACATTATCAATATGATAAATTGCTGTGTTTACATTAACTAGTAAGCCCTCCTTAATAAAAATTAGTTTTGTCAGGGTAAAATGTTAAAGATCCAAATCTCACTGTGAACAGAATGCATTTGAAACATTAAATACTAAGTAACAAGGGCAAAAAATGGAAAGGATACAAAATATCAGCTCTTATTAATCACTGATACACTGCATTTATTCTTAAGGGGTTAACATAAACCGTTCCTTGTTTTATGAGACAGGAAACCTCTGTAGTCCTGGCCAGCCTGAACTAGCTACCAAAAGACTGGTCTTCAATTTTTTTTTTCTCTTGAGACAGGGTTTCTCTGTGTAGCTCCGGCTGTCCTGGACTAACTCACTCTGTAGACCAGGCTGGCCTCGAACTCAGAAATCCGCCTGCCTCTGCCTCCCAAGTGCTGGGATTACAGGCGTGCGCCACCACGCCCGGCCCGGTCTTCAATTTGTAGCCATCTTCCAGCCTCTGCCCCTAGAGTGCTGGAATTAGAGCCATGATACTGCTCCCAACACAAAATCATTTTTCTTACACAACACTGGGGAGTTAGAGAGCTCAGCAGTTAAGAACACTGTTTTCCCAGAGGATTAGAATTCACTTCCCAGCTCCACAAGGCAGCTCGCACATGTCTATATAATGCCAGTTCCAGGAGGGGGTGGTGGTGTCTGACATCCTCTTCTGGTCTCTGTGGGGCACTGCATGCATGCATGCACACCCAAACATACATACACATAAAATTCAAAACAAAACAAACAAACAAATGTATTTCATTGAAGGAGTTCCTAGCATTTCTTAAAAATTACAATTCCTAAAAAAAAAGAAAAAAGAAAAAAAAAAGAAACATTTAAAAGCCGGGCGTGGTGGCGCACGCCTGTAATCCCAGCACTTGGGAGGCAGAGGCAGGCGGATTTCTAAGTTCGAGGCCAGCCTGGTCTACAGAGTGAGTTCCAGGACAGCCAGGACTACACAGAGAAACCCTGTCTCGAAAAAACAAAAACAAAAAAAAAAAAAAATTACAATTCCTGACAGGAAAACTATGGCTCTTACTCTAGTGCCTGCTGGCCAGAGTGGGCAGACACTCATATTGTGGAAATTTTAAGAATAAGTTGAAAGCACACCACTGAGGAGCTGGTGGTAGAGTCCTTTGCCTTGTATGCATGAGTCCTAAATTTGAATCTCCAACACCAAATATAGCAAAATCAAAAACCAACTGTACAATCTAAGGGCTCTGGGCTTTGGTGGAGGGTGTACACCGTGGCTTGTAATTCCTGGCGGAGAAGTTCTAGTCCAAATGATCCTTTCCTGTTAGAATTCCCGCCACCCCTATAACCTCACGATGTCTTGCCAGCACACTAGCAGAACAGTATGTTCTCCCGATCTACTTCGGATAGTCACTACTTTGTAATAAATGACATATTCTAACACTTTGTTATTGAAATGCTTGCAGGAAAGCTGTAAGGATTCTACAGTGACCGTCCACCAGCCAAGATCCTCTGCCAACTTTAACTGCTTCTATTACCCAATGTTCATCATCCCACTTAATTTAGACACACTCTGAGCTGCTCACATCTATACCCGTCCTACAACTCAGTACAACTAGTGCAATTTAAAAATAAAATTTACATATGAAATACAACTATTAACTATAACAAATATTAACTACACATTAGCTTAAGACAAATATATGTGCCTGTGAACCCTAACTCCTTAAATAAAGCACTTAGGCCCCTTCTCAGTCCCTGCTGCTGCTCTCCCATAGCAGAGTCCCCTCAGTATAGACTTGGGGTGTGGTGGCAGGTATGCATTCCTCTCTTCGTCATTCATCATGGCTAGACATAAAATTTTGCTTGCACTTTTCAGTTATGTTACTGTGAGTTTAAGTAAATCTGTTAACTATTTAACTTTTCGGGGGAATAATATAAAATTTTAAGTCTAATTTTATTTAAGTGGGGCTGTATATTATGTAGACCTCTGATTTTTAGAAGAAATTCCTAAGCAGTTAACACCTTTGAAATGAGGAAAGATAAAGATAATGAGGGATGATAAAGACCTCTGGGATAAGACTCTGCCTCTTGTGGTGGGGGTGAAGTTTAGTGGGTCCGACGGCCTTTCACACAGCCTGTACCCCAAGCTCCCGATCAGGGGCAGACTCAAGGGTTCCAGATGGACCAAGAGTGCAGCCCTCACACGCTGTGCGAAGCCATCCTCATTTCATAAGGGCACTGCTGACTCAAGAGCGAGCCGAAGTTAATTTGACAACTTTGCCAAGTCAGACGTGAACCTAGAGAGAAGGAAAAATGGCTGGCATATCCGGGTCAGGTAAAAGAGATTTTTATGACCCTAATTACATTTCCCTGTCCCTTGAACATCATCTGTCTACCTAGCACAGCTGCACTCCAAACTCCCCATCCTCAAGATCACCTCCCTTTATCTGACACACGTGTAGTTCCACAGCAAATTAGTACTTTTTAAAAGAACTAATTTTGTTAGTTTCTAAAGGAAACTAACAAAAACCCAGTGGAGCCCGTGCAGGTCGCCAGCCATGAAGAAGGGCCTCGTTCCACTTGTTTATCTGACGCGCTCTAATGCACCTACTGAACATGGTGAGCATTTAAGACCCCCTCCCTTCACCACTGCCAAGGATGCACCCAATTTGATTCAGCCTCGGGGGCCGCATTCAATAAAGAGGTTCTATTTCCCTTGGGAATTTGTTCCTAGGCAGCTAATGCCCTGTGTTAAGGGCAGGTTCTCAGCCGGGTGGTGGTGGCGCACACCTGTAATCCCTTGGGAGACAGAGGCAGGCGGATTTCTGAGTTCAAGGTCAGCCTGGTCTACAGAGTGAGTTCCAGGACAGCCAGGGCTCTACAGAGAAACCCTGTCTTGAAAAAAAAAATTTTTTTAAGGGCAGGCTCTCAATGCTCAGAACGCTTTGCCCTAAAAAGGCAGTTTTACAATACTGGGCAGATATATGAAAATTTCCTAAACAAAATCATAAGCTGAAATGTTAAAATTGGGTCTCCTGCCTCACCTAGCCAAACCTACAGGACCTGTGCTTTCTCCAGAAACAGGAGTAACTTAAAACTGGATGCTTGCTTCCTGGTTGCTGTGATAGACCACTGAACAGCCTGAGGGAAGACAGGGCTTACTTCCCCTTACAGGCCATCATGGAGGGGATCCAGGGTAGGAGCCCAGCCCTGGGGCCCCAGATGGGAAACAGGCAAGAGCGCTGCTAGCTGTCATGTTTCCAGGCCCACGGGCTGTTCCCCTTCTTATACAGCCGAGGCCCACCTGACGCCGCCCATTCCTCCTAGAGCAATTAGCCATCAAGAAAATAGCCCTGTTCTTAAAGGCAGAGGTAGGTAGATCGGTGAGTTCCAAGGAAACACGGTCTACACAGTGAGTTCCAGGCCTTAAAAAAAAAAAAAAAAAAGGAAATAAACTGTCCCTACAGACATGCCCACTGGCCAATATTTGAGGGCAGCAATTCCTCAGTGGAGGCCAAAGAAGTGAAAAGGAACTACTCTCCAGACGGCTCACCCCGGGAAGCGGGATTAGCAGGGAGCCATTATGGAAGAAATGACTTAACCGCAGCGTGATGGGAGGCAGCGCCCCCCAGCGGACAAAGCTCTAAGAAACGAACGCTTTGCAGAGAAGGTTACATCTGTTGCCCTGTGGAGTCTTCAGTATTGCTGAGCCAGCACAAGCACACTAAATGTACCAAAGACTAGTGGGCTAGTCTAACACACACACACACACACACACACACACACAGAGCTAATGGTAAGAGACTACCCAACCACAAACACCAAGTTGTATTCCAACATCCCCAAAGTTTAACATTATTCAAACTCATAGTCACAACTCAAAAGAGCAGCCAAAGCTTTGTGTTTAGCTACTTTTAATGAAAAGAGCAAATCTATGTAGACCCACCTCCTCACCGATTTGGCAAGCAACGAGCATTGAATTTATACAAAGAACATTACAAACTAAAAAAAAAAAAAAAAAAAAAAATCTAACTCAGAACATATTCAAGTTTTTGATATGCATTTATTTGTATATGAAAAATACATTTGACACAGGGAATCCAAGTATGAACGCCTTACTGCCGGCGGTCTGGGCCAGCTGTGACTGCACCACCCGCTCTTACCAGGCTCGAACCCGGGCTCACGCTCTGTTAACCACGCAAATGAGGCCAGTCCTCTAAACCTTACAAGTTTATCTACAATGTAATTGAGCTTAGGAATTTCGGGTCCCCAAATAGAACTATTTATGTACAATTCTGCTTTATTGCACAGGGTCACGATATGTAGCAAGTGATTATAAGACCAACCACAAGATAAATGTTGATAGGCACAAATCTCTCTCTCTAACCACAAAGGAAGCAAAACACCAATTTGCCACAATGCAAGGGCTGTGCTGGCTCTGCCGAGTCCTGAGGCTTCACAGCACTGGCGTGTGGTAAATGCAAAACTCGTAGGTTTCTGGTGGCGTCAGATAGGACACACGGGACACTTGTGTCCTGTACTCATGAGCCACCCGTGCCACACATGTAACACAAAGGCCACTTTAAAGCTTCTCGGAGAGTTCTTTAGTCTTTTCACCTTTAAAAAAAAAATCTCACCGCACTAATTGAGACTATTACATTCTGACACAAAAGTTCAAAGCGGGTTATAAGTTCTGGATTTTTTTTTTTTTTTTTGTCAAACTTAAATTTATCAGACAAAGCCACCTCTGTAATACACTGCAGTCTAGTCTTCAAGAGCTCTAAGGATGACAGTGTTTAAAAGTTAAAAAGCATGAGGAAGTTTAATTTTGCTTTAAAATGCCACATAATTAAGACAGCAAAGCCAAAACATTTACCCTTAAGTCTCGTGAACGTCACAGGAGTGCTTTATAACTAAAACTTAGACCACCTGCCTGGAGTGGAGAGAAAAGACAGGCCAAGTACAATCCCTGGCTAACTCGGGTGCCCTGAGCCGTGTCTGGGCCACACTGCACGTGGACACGGAGTCGGGATCCGAGGCGCCATCTCTCGTGAGAGTTCTCACCTTCAAATCCTAACTGAAGACACAGTACTACTCAGATGTATCTTGGACAAATCCTTGTTTGCTCAGTCCTCACTGCACTGCACAAACTCTCCCATCAGTGTCGCCCAAAGCCGTGGCCCAACCCGCTGCCACCCCAATACTTGCTAGGCTCCCAACCTCTACAGCCAGATGATGTTAGCTTTATTTGACCAGCCCCAGAAACTTCTCTGAAATTGCAGTTGGGGGTCTGATTTCAGTTTGTAGGTATACGCACGCACGCATGCACGCACGCACGCGTGCAATTACCCAGAGGTGAAAAACTGTTAGTAAGAAACCTATCTTTGGGGATGGGGATTAGGTCAGTGGTAGAGCGCTTGCCTAGCAAGTGCAAGATCCTGGGTTCAGTCCTCAGCTCTGGAGAAGGAAAAAAAAAAAAAAAGCAAGCAAGCATGCTATCCTCGCGGACTGGGCCGCCGGGCATGGCAGCTGTCGCCTTTAATCCCAGCACTCAGCAGAGCCAGGTGAGCTCGAGAGCAGCGGCGGCTGCATGGTGAGAACCTGTCTCAAAATCAAATCAAACAAAAGCAAAACTGGGGGGGGGGGGTGCGCGGGGCGGGGCTGGAGTGCAGCTCAGGGGGGTGCATTTGCCTAGAATGTGCACAGCCCTGGGCTCAATCCCTAGCACCATTTAAAAAAACAAAGAAACTGACCTGCTTATGTCAAATGCTGGGAAAGGAGCTCCCGCTTGGTGTTTGCAGATAGCTTCTCTAAGATCCTAAGCTACTTCCCAGACTGTCATCTCAGTTAAACTGTGAGTGTGTTACATTTACCCAGAAAATAACTATGTGACTCCTTGGCCTGGTTCCTGCCAGATGAATCCTACCGGAGCTCTAGAAGTCAGTGCTGTTCCCTAGAGACTGGTGAGTGGTACAGTGGTAAGGGGGCTCCTAGAGCGTCAGAACCCTGAAATCTTTCTTTCCAGAGAAACAGGAGGAGGGTCGGATGGGGGAGGGAGAAGCACCCTCCACGCCTTACCTCACTCTGCAGCACTGAGAAACCAGACCTGGGGTTGTATTAAGACTCCCAAAATAAAACTTTATGGAAGTGTTTATTTTTTTAAAGTCTAGTACCAGAGAACAGGATAGACGTGACAGTTACTACCCACAGGGACGATGCCCCGCTGGTCGGCTAGGTCGACACCAGGAGCACAGGAAGTCAGCAGAGCAGCAGAGCTCGCGGGAACAGCTTACCACGAGGAAGCACACGGCGAACAAACTAGGGCACACTATCTTTTGGCAATGAATTCAGTAAAAACAGCACAAGGACATTCTGGAAGGGCTTAAAGTCATATTCAGAATTAAACAGAAAATGTTCAAAACTAAACGGCAAAATGGAAGCTTTCATCAGCTGCTCAAGTCTTTCCAATCTGAACAGAAGTTTGGATAATGGCTATCTCAACAGCACTTAGTTTCAAAGCTAACCCCAACAATTCACCACGGCGCCACAGCCATGGCGCCGAGGGCCAGCTCTGCCCCAGTCCTCATGTGGAGCTGGGGTTTAATGGCGGATGACCCTTCTAAGAGCAGAGAGGAGATAAATGAGGTGAGAGTGAGCCTGAGAAGCCCCGGGCTAGGAGCACGTGCTCTGGCTGCTGACCAGTCTCCACACAGAAGGCCTGGCAACCCTTCCGGGAGACCCATCTCAGCGGCCAGCTGCCCTGACAGGTCATCAGGTACAGGCTGGTTCCCGGGCAATGGCCTAAAGCTCTGGAGTAACGACCAAGCCCCGACCCTGACACCTGCCCACTGAAACCTGTACCCCGTTCTTGTCAATGCTTTGTCCGTGAATTATGGCTTGGTCTTAATGACCCCAACCTGTATTTAAGTCAATTAGGAGCAAAGCCAAATTGCATTTTCCTTAGGACTAGTTAGATGAAAATAACATCTCATAGTGACCTCATCATACAATCTTTAACAAAAACTCGTACGTTGCATTGATTATTCCCCAGGAGATGAGAGAGCGGTGGTAATTCAGATGTGCGCCTCTGAAAAGATTGATCAGTTTCCTGTCCCGTTCTATCCAGATTGTCTTGAAAACCATGGGGAGAGACTGGAAGGGCCCGCCGATCTGAGACTGTATCCGAGCTTTGACGACGTTAATTGGAAAGCTTAGGAACCCCAGCATGGCGCCGAGCACACCTCCACAGATGAAGTCGTTGACCAGGTGTGCGCTGTGTGTGGTGGCAGTGGGCAGATGCTCCTTAATGGGCCCTCGAAGGCCAAAGAAAAGGACATTGCTGAAGCCATTTCGGAAGAGGATGGGCACCAAGCCGCGGTAGTACTCTGCAACCCCGTGGCACCTGAGCGCCCGGAAGGCCTGGTAAGTGTTTGTGAACTTATCGTGATGCTTGTGGTCCTGAAGCAAAGTCTGAACCCTTTCGAATGGAGTGAGAATGGCTTCTGTTGTCCCGGCGAGCACCGCTGCCACACTTCGGGTGGCAAACTCGGGAGCGCTGCTCACGTGCCTGCGGAGCAGGCGTGACAGGTCCTCATACAGACCAAACATCAGTGCCAGCGTGGTCGTCTTCTGCATCAGTGGCGGGAGGATCCCTCGGTACAAGTTGCGGAAGCCATCCTTCCTCAGCTGCAGGATGGCATCCCGGGTTTTGATGCCGTAGAGCTGCTGCCGGAAGAGGATCTTCTGAACGGGGTAGGTGATCGCCACGTTGTTGAAAGCGGCGCAGCAGCCGCAGAAGTAATGCTTTACATCCCCCACGGCCGCAATGTGAGGCGGCAAGTCCTGGTTTGAAGAGGTCAGCATCGGGGGCCTCTTGTCGTGCGCTCCTGACTCCATCATGGTGCTTCCCACCGCTCCTCTCTGGGGAAGATTCTTAACCTGCAGATAATGAACGGTCAAGGCGTTACAGAGAGCGCACGCAACCCAGCAACTCTGCCCCAGGCCCCAGCCAAGTCCCACACTCTGTATTTTCCCTTTAAAACTGGATTAGTAATACTCTATTTTAAAATATGTATTATGTGTGTACACTGTAGCTGTCTTCAGACACTCCAGAAGAGGGAGTCAGATTTCATTACAGATGGTTGTGAGCCACCATTAGGTTGCTGGGATTTGAACTCAGGACCTTTGGAAGAGTAGTCAGTGCTCTTAACCACTGAGTCACCTCTTCAGCCCCATAATACTCTATTTTTAAATAAAAAAGATACCTTTACTAATTGTACATATTAATGCAATTCAGTGTGCTGTTTCTACATAAAGATTAGTAGTTTGTTGTCTGTTGGGTTTTGTTCTTGCTATTCTTGTTTTATGACAGTCTTGATTTTATAAATAGATAGATAGATGTAGATATAGATATAGATCTATAAAGATATATATTCTCCCAGGCTAGCCTTCAACTCACAATCTTGAGTTCCAATGTCTAGCTTTAGATCACTAGTTGTTTAGAAATATTTCAGGAGTACTACAAGAATCCTGTGTGTCTTCCCTTCCTGCAATCACTTTCACACAATCAATCTTTACAACAGGCTGAAGAAACAGACAGAAGGCCCCACCTGTGTGTTAGCCGGACAGGAAGGAAGTATGGAAAGTTATAAAACACATGGGAGGCACAGAATACTCGAGTTATTTTTCATAAAAATGTGATATTAACAAGGCCATAGGTTCATCGCTGCTTTGTTAACAGTAATTACTATTTCATTTCTGTTTTCATTTCTAAAACTTGAATGTTACTCCATGTAAGTGAAAGCTTTTTGAGGTTCACAATAATTCTTAAAGGAATCTATTTATTTAAAGATTTACCCATGATGCTCTATGTTGTCATATATTTAATTCTTCAAACTATAAAGTTACCCTTTAGTTTTATATGTTAAAAAGAAAAGGAGCCCCAGTGATGCTTGTTATTCAAGACACAACTAGTAGCTGGTAGGGCCAGGCCACTCTGCCGAGGACCCTGGTGTCCACGCTGCTGCTGCAGCTGGCAATGACTCTGGGAAGCAGCCCTGGCTCACAGTGGAGATCCAGATACAGTATTGCTCTCCCTGAGAGGAAGCAAAGTCTTAGTTTTATGTCTGTTTTCACAAGATGTAACATTCCCTCCAAGAACAAAAGACAGGGCAGAAGAGATGGCTCAGCAGTAAAGGTGTCTGCCACTAAACCCGATGACCTGAGTTCGAGCCCTGGGACCCACATGGTGGAGAGAGAACCAACTCCTACAAGTTGTCCTCTGACTGCAACACCTGAGCCACCTCAACACAAGATAAATAAAAATGTAATACATTTTTAAAGGTTTATTTAACAATAAAAACAGTAAAATAGCTGGCTCTAGCCACCCGTGGAGCTCTCCTGTAATACAGCACTTAGCAAGCAGAAGCAAGACAACTAACTGTAAGTTGGGGGCCAGACTGGTTATAAAGCAAGATCCTGCCTCATGACAATCCTTACATCCCAAGGACCACCCCAAAAACCACCTTTTATTTGGGGACAAAAAGTAATCTCTATATATTTTAGATTTCTCTGTGTAGCCTATGCTGTCCTAGAACCTGACCTATAGACCAGGCTGGCTCAGAACCCAGAGGGCCACAGGCTGATCCATTGCTGGGATTAAAGACATACCCTACTGCCCAGCTTGATTTTTAGTTATTTAATTTGTTTTTGTTTTTGTTGAGACAGAGTTTCTCTGTGGCCTTGGCCATCCTGGCCAAGAGTGGGTACTCTGTAAACTAGGATGGCCTTGAACTCCTGCCTCTGCCTTCCATTGCTGGGATTAAAGGCGTGCACAACTACCATCCAGTGACTTTAAGTATTTGTAAAGTGATTCTGTTTGTTTTGGCTTACAAGACAGTTTTTCTCTGTGTAGTCCTGGCTGTCCTAGAACTCCCTCTGTAGACCAGGCTGGCCTCAAACTCAGAGATCAGCCTGCCGACCTCTAGTGTAGTGCTGGGACCGGGCGGCTGGCCTGGAAAGGCACTCTGGTATGCTCTACCTTGTTGTTTGCCTATGTGCAGTATGTGCAGCTGCATGCAACTTGCTGGCAGGGGCCTGTGCAGGCTGGGAGAGGGTGAGGGTGCTGGAGCGTCCCCCAGAGCTCGCAGGTGGCTGTGGACAGTTCAGGTGCTGGGAACTGCTCTCTGAACGGGCAACATGCACTCTCACCCAGGGAGCTGCATCTCAAGGCCTTCCTATATTTAAATGGACTAATTCTTCTATATAAGAGACAACATGTAACAGCTCAGGCTGTAAGATAGCAAGTAACCAATTTAGAACCAAGCAAAGGATGGGAATGACCTTGTCAGAATGAAGACTGTGTCCAGAACGGTCAGCAGGCGCAGGAGAGAGTCACTTCACAAATCATGAGATACAAATCCATTATCACCTTCTACCCACTTGAATGTCAAATATCAAAAACAACAATAAAACACCTACACACACAAATAAACAACAACAAATAAGCCAGGGGCCAGGGAGATATCTTAGCAGGGAACACCTTCTGTCTGCAAGCCTGAAGACCCCAATCTGATGCCTGGAACCGGTGTGAAGAGCTGGCAGGCAGAGACCAAGGACTCTGCTAGAGCAGTGGCTCCCCACCTTCCTAACGCTGAGACCCTTTAGTGCAGCTCCTCATGCTGTGCTGACTCCCAACCATAGAGTTATTGTTGCTACTTCCTAACTGTAATTTTGTTATGAACTGTAATGTAAATATCTGATATGCAGGATATGTGATATTTGATCCCCATGAAAAGGCCCTTCTACCCGCAAAGGAACCGTTGTGTACAAGTTCACATAGCCTGGAGCATCCACGCTGAAACACTAGCACACCTCAGAAACATGGTGGGAGGCTTCCCAGAAATGCTCCCCTGACCTCCACAGCACAGCATCACACATGCGTGCACACACGTGAAAAAGAGAACAAGGACCCAACGACCATGGAACACAAGCGCCAGTGAGACTGTGATGCAAGGCCTGCTCACTGGTAGGACTATAAAATGGTACAGTGCTCCGGGAAACAGTGCGGTGCTCCCGGTAAACGAACACACTGTTGAGTGATTAGCCTCCCAGCTGTGGGCATGGAGCCAAAGTCACCACAGGACATGCTCGCAGCAGCAGCAGCACGGCCCGAGCCCAAGACGGGGAAAGTTATCAATCTAAGCCACACTGCCAGGCATTCAATGGGAAATAAACAGGCCAGACAAACTCTCCAGGTCTTCCATTTGACCAGAAACAAAGCCTGTTAAATTCTCAAGATTTCCTAAACTACCACACTATGCTGCTAAAAACTGCTCAAGTCAGGACAAAAAATGTTGAAGAGAGGAAGAAGACAGAGCCCAGGCCCAGAGGAAAAGGAGAAACTGCAGCCTGTAGCAGGACACAGCACACAGCCATGGCTCCCCCTAGAGCAGCTTAGTGGGATTCTTCTGCCACCTGCCCCGGCGGGGGGAGGGGGCGAGAGCTCTGCTGCTCCTGACCTCCAGCTGGAGCTTCTCTTGAACTCTGGTCAGATGTTCTCAGGTGGTCAGACAGTGGGCTCAGAGCCTACATAACGCGCAAAGGCCTACTCTAGCATACACGTGCCTGTGAGCTTCGCTGTTCAGAGACAGGAAAGTCACCTATCTCAGAGGCTGGCTGAGAGACTAGAGTGCCCTTGAGAGCAGTGTGGAGTACAGGTGCTCACCGAGACTCAACTCTACCGCTCTCTTCTGACGTACTTGTTTGATGTTTAGCTGTCCCTCAGGATGTATCCTGATAAATCCATTAGGTGTAAAAATATCATGTGAGAAACGCACGTATTTATTTTTGGTACTGAGGACTGAACCCAGGGCTTTCTGCATGTTAATCACATTCACTGACTGCCTGAGGAAGATTAGGACGGCTAACACACACAGGAGCACTGGCTTACCTTTGTGACTGTGTGGCTGACAGAAGCCTCAGCTCACTGCTGTGTCACATCAGAAGAGCGCGGTGCCTCTATGTCACTAGCCAGTGAAAATCACTTCACCTGCAGTTCCTACCAAACACATACTACCTCTACACCACTCACCGTGCACAGAAGAGACAGGCAGGGCTCTGCGAGGAGAGGAGCTGGCTAAGTCAAAGCCCATCCCTCCAGCCTTAGAGCACGGGGTGACAGCATGGGGGGTCGCCTGGCTTCACGTAAGTAACATTTGCCAGGATCTGGCTTTTGGTGTGGGACAGGCCAGGGCCCAGCCACTGAGCCACCCTCCCCACCTCCATTTGGTGGCATTCTACAGTCTGCGTCCCACCACGAGATCCCCGTTTCTCATTTTCACATCAAGTTCCAGTGTCTGTTCACCTGGCTGAGGAAGAGCAAATCTGAGTCTCTTTCCTTACACTGTGGAACAACTTCAATGCTGCCAACATTATTTGGTCCTTGATTTTAATTTATTCTGGTTTTTCCAGACAGTGTTTCTCTGTGTAGTCCTGGCACTTGCTCTGCAGACCAGGTTGGCCTTGAGTTCAGAAATCTACCTGTCTCTGCCTCCTGAGTGCTGGGATCAAAAGTTGAGCTTCAACATTATCTGTTTCTTTAAAGTTTCCAAGACTTTACCTGTGACATCAACTGAGCCTGGCACTGAGGACGACAGCTTTCTGGTAACTTTCCCAGTGTTTTCCATTGTTAGCCTTCTCTCTTCCGAAGTCAAATTTGATAACTGCATTTCCTTTAAGAAAAAAAAAAGAAAAAAAACTGGTTTAATCTCTATATTGTTTTATAAGTCTGTTTTTATGATTGTGGGGGCCAGAGAGATGGCTCAGTGGTTAAGAGCACCAACTGCTCTTCCAGAGGTCCTGAGTTCAATTCCCAGCAACCACATGGTGGGTCACAACCATCCGTTTCTGGTGTGTCTGAAGACAGTGAGAGTGTACTCCATACATAAAATAAATAAATCTTAAAAAAAAAAAAAAGACAGACATGTCTGTGTATTTGCCCCCTTTCTTTGAGCACAGTAGCAGCTGTTTAACGCCCCTCTAGGCCCAACAAAGTACCAGCTCTTCATGACTGCCACACCCACACCCGCTTACTTCCCCAGTCCCCGAGAATCTCAACAATATCTAATGTGGTTGCAAGCCTCTGCAGAATATCTGAGACAATACTATTTTCCTCTTCTTATCTGTTACACTGTGTGCCTGTGTGGGCATGGTCTGCAGGGTGGCTGTGAGCAGCCTGAGTGGTGCGGGGCCTGTCAGGACCTCTGGCTCTCCCCCAGGCGCCTCTGCAGCCCGTTCCCTTTCTCGCTGTAGCGGCTGTAAGAACAGGTGAATTGGGCTCCACAGGCGCTGACTCTGCCAGATACTGAGCTGGTAATGATTAACTGCCCAGTCCTCGGCAGCCACGCTTCTTACTGCTCCAGCTGACAGGCATGAGGTAAAAACTTTTGTTTGAGACCAGGCCTTGCTTTAGTTTGGCCCAGACTGATCATAAACTCATAAGTCTCCTGCCTCAGCCTCTAAATGCTATCATTAAAAAACTGGTTTGTTTTCTATTTCATTTCTTTTTTTTTTTTTTTTTTTTTGGGGGGGGGTCTTATTTTGTTTTGAGGCAGGATTTGTCTGTGTAGCCCTGGCTGTTCTGGAACTCTATGTAGACCAGGCTGGCCTCAAACTCACAGAGACCCACCTGCCTCTGCCTCCTGAGTGCTGGGATTAAAGGCTGACTCACCATACCCAGCTAAAAACTCTTATTAGTACTACACCTGATATAGAAGACAAATGTTTACCACTTTAGATTAAATAAGATTTTAAAAACTAGCCAGGCAAAGATGGTGGCGCACGCCTTTAATCCCAGCACTTGGGAGGCAGAGGCAGGTGGATTTTTGAGTTCAAGGCCAGCCTGGTCTACAGAGTGAGTTCCAGGACAGCCAAGGCTACACAGAGAAACCCTGTCTCGGGGAAAAAAAAACAAACAAAAAACCCAAAAAAACCAAACCAGCCTGGTTTACATATTGAGTTCTAAGACAGCCAGAACTACATAGAAAGACCTGCACCACCTCCCTATCCAGACCCCCAAATCTCACAGACATTTAATGTACACAATCACACACCAGTCTATCAAAGACTGTTTAGCTTTGCAAACAAACGGTGAACACTTACTTACAGGGTCTCATCATCTAGCTAGGGCTGGCCTAGAGGTCAGTGTAGCAGAGGACGGCCAGCACTTGCCAGCACACCAGCCAACAATATCCTAGCGTTCTAAAGTCACCACCCAGCAGCTGCTTACAGCTGTGGTCCTGAACAATCTTCACTACCGCTCTGCCCTGCCCTGCCACGCTCGCAGGGCTGCTTCCCTGCTTGCCTCCAGTCCTCAGCACTACACAAAGGCCACGCTCGGCCCCGCTTCCACCTGACTAGCTCTTCCGCTCCTTAGCAACACTCTGCAGATTAGACTTGCTCCATCCCATCTGTTATGGCCTTCCTGGTCAGCAGACAGAAAATAGCCAGGCTGTCAGTCATTTACAGACCTCTCCACACACCACCATAAGAAAGTTTAGGAATATCTTTGATCACTTACATTATTAGATATTAAGAGTCCTATACAGAAAAAAAAAAGTACCTTTTTTTCTTTTTTGAGACAGGGTTTCTCTGTGTAGCCCTGGCTGTCCTGGAACTCACTCTGTAGACCAGGCTGGCCTCTGCCTCCCAAGTGCCACCACTGCCCGGCCCTGTAACAAGTTTCATAATGCAGCAACAAGAAGGAAAGACAGTGTGCAGTGTTCTGATAAGAGTTTAAAATATGGGAGCAGGCAAAACGGCTCATCCAGTAAGGAGCGTACTGCCAATCAGCTCATTATTACTCGAGAAGTGGAAGAGTTCTAAAATTGTCCTCTGACCTCCACTCAAGCACCTTGGCACTTTAGAGCCCCCAAACCATATTTTTTTTCCTTTAATTTTAAAACATGGCATGTTTGATTACTACACCCCGTTCACTAACTATACTCTGAAGAACTGGTTTCTATTTCAATTTCTCCAAATGATAATCCTTTGCAACTTACTATAAAATGTATTTACCATGACCGCACTAGTTTGCTAGATGGCACCAAACCTATCACAGGGGGGTAAAATCCACTTTGATCCAACAAGGGTCAAACTTCTGTGATGTAAGAAACAGTGTAAATTAAGCCGGGCGGTGGTGGCACACACCTGTAATCCCAGCACTTGGGAGGCAGAGGCAGGCGGATTTTTGAGTTTGAGGCCAGCCTGGTCTACAGAGTGAGTTCCAGAACAGCCAAGGCTACACAGAGAAACCCTGTCTCGAAAAAACAAAAACAAAAAAACCAAAAAAAAAAAAAAACAAAAAAAAAAAAAAAAAAAAAAAAAGAAAAGAAAAGAAAAGAAAAGAAAAGAAACAGTGTAAAATTTAAATACTCAATGTCATTTTCGGCCCACAGGGCTATGCAAAATACAGATATGACCTTAGTACAAAGGTCTTAGTCCAAAAACAGGGCAAAGGGCGACTGTAATTCTCAAAAGATGTGAATTCCCACTCGTCAGCAGGTTTGAGTCAGCATTCAAAAACAGGGTTAGGCAGGGATCAGGTGCTAGTTACAGCATGGTTTCACCAATGCAAATACAAAGCAACATCTGTGACAAAAATCCACTATCTTAGCTTCCTTCTACCTGATAACGGAGACTAGAGTCAATTCTTGTCAGAAGTGTCATGTCGCTCTAAGAAATGCTAAGGGTAACTCTGGTTTGTTTCTCATGTGCCCTTGGACCCGAGTCTTCGAATCCTTTCAAAGCAAAGGCGCTGGGGGTCCATTTTGGTATAACTGCATACAATTCATTCTTCTGTTCAACAGACTACAAGTAAAAACAGACAAAACAGAAGGAGGGCACTAGGACCAGCTGGGCAACCTGTAGGGGCCATGACAAAGGTTAAGCTAAAAGTCGTAAACATGGTTGAGGTGGCAACATGCTCTACCTAAGCTAGATACAACAATCCGCACAAAATGAAACAATTGACGCCCGCCCACCCGCCCAGCTTAGGCTGTTTACTGCGCGATGAAACATGGTGTCTCAGAACCAGCATTCTCCAGGCTTCCATTTGCCCACTCCGCGAGGACCGAGAGGCACTGGGCGGAATCGCCAGCACCACGGGGTACCACGGGCCGCCGCGATCCCGCGGGGCGCGGACAAAGGGAACCACGGGCCCCCGCGATCCCCGGGGCCTGCGGCTCCCCAGTTCCGGGCGCCTCCCTGCCCGAGCGCGCCGCAGCACCACAGGCCCCTCGGCCGGAGCCGGGCCGCAGCCGCCGGGCCCCGGACGCGACGCGAGAGTAGGACCTGGAGCTCGCCAGCCCGCGGCCAAGCTTCCCTTCTCACTGACCAGAAGCCTGGGCACACAGGCCGCCTCTCCCCACCCCACCCGGGACTCACCCATGGCCCGGGGCGCACGCCCGCAGGACGGCTGGCGAGCGAGCCCGCGCCCGCGCAGGCGCAGACAGACCTGTCCGACCCAGGCAGGGGCGGGGCGTCGTCGAACCACGTGACCAGGGCTCCGCCTTGCTCACGGTCTGGGCAGTGGCTGCCCTGGACTATGTTGAGCCTGTTAGTGTGACTCTTGTCACACCTTTTGCCAGGCTGTGGGGGTGTCACTAGTCCCCCCCAACCCCCGCCTTAAGCTGAGGTTATACGGTGGCCTCATTGTGCCATAAAACAGCAATCGCGTCCTCTAGCGTGTTGTCTATAGAGATCCAAGGCTGTAGATAGCGCGTGCATGTGCGTGAAGGCGTGAAAGCGTCTGATTAAGTGGTCTCAAAGCTTGGTGGAGAGCTTTGTCACCGCACTTCACAGGACACCTGTGTGTACATGAGGTCATGCAGCTACCCCCTCTTTTTCCTTAGATGCTCACACAGTTTGTGGGGTCTTGGAAGGAGCACTATGCAGTGAATTAGGACATCCAGGTCAGAATTATAGCCGTGGCGTCCCTTGAGTGACTTCAGGCAAGTTTTTCGTGACTTTAGGCAAGTTATTCACCTCTTCTCTGCATGGGTTCCTCAGTGTTGTGACATTCAAACAATGGTTCTGATTTGCAGCGCCACAGGCGACAAATGTCAGTGGACAGAAGGGACAAGGTCAGCCTTCTTGGGCAGGCTCTTCAGCGACTCTTGGATGTGAGAAGAGCATGCTACTTAGGACTAGGATTGTCTCACCGTTACATTCTGTCTCTAGGTGGGTGACCCACCCTGCACGGTGTTTACAGGCTTCTGAAGCTGTCGGAAGCCACGCCTCCACTCCTAGGTCACGCCTTCTAGCGTCTGCAAACAGGTGTGTCTTTGTTTTTAAGATTTATTTATTTTATTTATATGAGTACAGTGCAACTGTCTTCAGACACACCAGAAGAGGGCACCAGACCCCATTACAGATGGTCGTGAGCCACCACGTGGTTGCTGGGAATTGAACTCAGGACCTCTGGAAGAGCAGTCAGTGCTCTTAACCATGGAGCCATCCCTCCAGCCCAGGAGTGTCAATATTGGTGTTGCAAAGTATCCTTAAAGGTAGTTTATCTAGCGATTTTTTTTTTCTGAGACAGGGTTTCTCTGTGTAGCCCTGGCTGTCCTGGAACTCACTCTGTAGACCAGGCTGGCCTCGAACTCAGAAATCCTCCTGTCTCTGCCTCCCAAGTGCTGGGATTACAGGCGTGTGCCACCACGCCCGGCTCTACTGAGGATTTTTAAGAGGAAAAAAATTTACAAAACATTTCCTTAAAAAAAAAATAGATTTACTCCAATGTTAGTGTATGTGTATAAGAACCCAGAGAGGCCAGAATAGGGCTTCCGGCTCCTTGATCCTGGAATTATTAACAACCCACCTATGTGGGAGCCAGACTCAAGTCCTCTACAAGAGCAGTATTTATGTTCTTAACAACCGAGTGACCGAGCAACCTCTCCAGCACCCAACCCTCAAGTCTTAAAATAAGTTCATGATTTTGTGTTGGGCCACACTAATAGTGTCCTCTGCCACCCCTACAGTCATGGGCTCTTGTGATAGGTGCCAGCTGTGCAGTAGGCACCTCCAAGCGAGTTCAGAGTCTGGTGGACTCAAAGCCCACAACCGCAGAAGTATGAGGGGTTGCCCCTTGGGAGGAACCAGGGGCAGATTCACAGGGTATGCGGTGTTTGGACTGCGCCTCAGGATGCTCGCTCAGATGGAATGTGGGAAAGGAAGTCGCCTCAGCAGTGGGAGGGAGAAAGAGGGGCAAGGCACGAGGGACAGGTTTTTGGATCGCGGAATAATAACAAGGCCACATTATGGTTTCGAAGAATCAGGCAACATTTGGGGAAAGAGCGTTTACCTCAAAATTATGTTTGCCTTGGCCTCTGTGAATTCTTTTTTTTTTTTTTTTTTTGGTTTTTCGAGACAGGGTTTCTCTGTATAGTTCTGGCTGTCCTGGAACTCACTCTGTAGACCAGACTGGCCTTGAACTCAGAAATCTGCCTGCCTCTGCCTCCCAAGTGCTGGGATTAAAGGTGTGTGCCACCAACGCCCAGCGTGTGAATTTCTATTCCAATGTATTATTCAAAAAGCAAAGAAACCAGGCAGGTATCCAGTGTGTTCATAAGCATAAATAATTAATTCCAGATTAGAGTGGAAAGGTTATTCTTCTGTTGGGGGAAACATAAAGAGAAGGGAAAAATTTGAGATTAAACATACAGTTGGGGGTGTAACTGGCTCAGAAGAGTGTCCAGCCCTCATCACCAGAACGCTGGCGTGTTTGGAGTGGAGCCAGCCCAGTCCCGTTGTGCTACAGGCCACAGTGCAGGCCTCTAGTTTCTTGTCAGAGGCTTCTAGGGGGCTTTATTCACTGTTCTCACATATCTGTAAAGATGTAAACTGCCCATTTTTAAACCTAGAATTTGTCACCAGGTTAGCTTTCCATTTCCAGCCCCATTCATTGCCCTCACATCTTTTGTTGGGATCCTAAAACGGTCCCACCTCCACGGGGGCCTCAGAGTCCTCTGACCCAGGTATGTTCGTGTCTTTGCTCAGCTTAGGAACCCCCGGGAGAGCCATTTCTTAACCTGGCACACAGGACAGTGCACAGCGTGGCTCTGCCTTGCTGCAACCTTCTCCCCAGTTAACCCTTCTGGGACGCAGTCGAGTGCTCCTGTTTTGCAAATCCTTGTGTTCTACAAACCTTGCCCTTGTCGCCATCAAAGTTTCACCCACCACGGCAGCCTGGCAAGGTCCTATTGCCTCTCCCACCTACGGCTTTCCCTGCTCAGCTCGGGCAAAGTGGACTCCCCTTGCCTGTCTCTTCCCAGACGCAGAGAGGTCAGAATGCTAAGGTCGCCCATAAAGGTGTCTCTTTCCCACAGACAAAGCACGGGGACAGAACGTCCAGACTCATTCTTCAACCCAGAAGTTTGGCCCCAAAGGGAGGACGGCTGTTTGCCAATAGGCTGGAGGCGGAGCCACACTTCCTTCATTCCAGCATTTGTGAGGCAGAGGCAGGCAGGCCTCTCTCTGTAAGTTCACGGTCCAGGACTCTGCCAGGGCTGTACAGAAAAGCCCTGTCTCAAACAAAACTTAAAACAAACAAACAAACAAACAAACAAATAAATAAATAAATAAATAAAAGAGATGGCTCAGCGGTTAAGAGCACTGACTGCTCTTCCAGAGGTCCTGAGTTCAAATCCCAGCAACCACATGGTGGCTCGCAACCATCTGTAATGAGAACTGATGTCCTCTTCTGGTGTGTCTGAAGACAGATACAGTGTACTTATAGATAATAAATAAATAAAATCTTAAGGAAAAAAAGAATATGTTTGCTTGCCAAGATAAAGCAGAATCAAATGCTTTTGGAGAGCAGAGGGTTAAGGGCTTCTGGGAGCGGGTCGCTAGCTTTCCCAGAACACTTAGGACGGTGTCTGGGTCTTTGAGAGAGGTACACGAGAAAGCTGCTTTGATCACGGTTCTAAGCACCCTTTACCTGCCCCACCCCACCCCTATGCTTTCTAGGAATCTGCCATGTGTCACCAGAGCCCATCAGTCCAACTTAACAGTTAGCTTTATGCAAACTGAGTAGCTCTGCTCAGATAAAGTTGCCTCTGGTCATCCTCCGATGGGGGCAGGGGTCACTGACTGTCCTCTCTGTTCTGCTCAGATGTCCCAGGCTACTATAATCTCTTGGGGCTAACTCTGCCACTCCCCTTCACGCCCCTAGGCTCTGTCCCTAGGTTTGATTCCCTCCCTGAACTGGGAAACATGCACATTTTGTCCCCTCTGCCTAGAAGAAAATGTCCTGTCCCTTCCTCAGCCCTCAGTGCCTAAGGCCTCCCTGACCTGACGTCACTACCTCAAGCTACAGAGTCCTCTGCACTGGCAGCCCTGCCCTGGAAACCACATATCCCTGACTCGACAGTCTGTCTGTCCAAATGCTGGCTATGCCAGCTCTGAGAACTGTTCCTTTCCTTGGTTCATTTTCAACTTTTTATTTTCTTTTGAGAAGCTGGAGCTGGAGCCAGAGCCCAGGGCCTTGGACAAGCTGGGAAAGTGCTTTCCCCTGACCACCCAGGCTCCCTTTCCAAGGCTGTATCTGTAGACCCGAGTCAAGGTTAACTCCTCCCCAGAGAGACAGTCTGTTCGCTCTGTTCATCCACTATTCCATGGCGATGAGAGCCCAGAGAATCAATAATCTTTTCCCCACAACTGTGTGCATATTTGACATCTCAAGAGAGAGAGAGAGAGAGAGAGAGAGAGAGAGAGAGAGAGAGAGAGAGGATGTAGCCCAGTTCTAGGCTTAGTGTGTGGTTAACCCTGAGTACCATCCCCAGACACTGCAAAACAAAGCCCAACCCCCACCAGGAGGTTCAAATGTCACTGCCCTGCAGTGACTGCAGTGACATGGCCTTGACATCAGCAGGGATCTCCCAGCAATTTGGCCTATGGGAGCCAGGTTGAGATTTAACAGGCTCCTGGGATGATTTTTTGTTTGTTTGTTTGGTTGGTTTTGGTTTTTGGTTTTTCTTTTCTTTCTTTCTTTCTTTCTTTCTTTCTTTCTTTCTTTCTTTCTTTTTTTTTTCTTTTTGATTTTTCGAGACAGGGTTTCTCTGTGTAGCCCTGGCTGTCCTGGAACTCACTCTGTAGACCAGGCTGGCCTCGAATTCAGAAATCTGCCTGCCTCTGCCTCCCAAGTGCTGGGATTAAAGGCGTGCGCCACTCCCCCACCCCCCACCCCCACCCCCGGCTGGTTTTTGGTTTTTCAAGACAGGGTTTCTCTGTGTAGTCCTGGCTGTCCTAGAACTCATTCTGCAGACCAGGCTGGCCTCAGAACTCAGAAATCTGCCTGTCTCTGCCTTCCAAGTGCTGGAATTAAAGGTGTGCGCCACCACCGCCCGGCTGACTCCTGGATGATTGCTTGCACAGCAGAAGCTGACGAGATTCCCTAGATCCTAGATCCTAGAGGCAGAGCCAGATTTGTAATCCCAGTAGTCAGGAAGCTGAAGCAGGGTGATGAGAACTCACGACCAGCCTTCACTACAGATCAAATTCAAGGTTACCAGACACACACCAACATATTGTCCCAATCCCAAGGCAGAGTAGGTCAGAATTTCTGAGGGAAAGCCCAGTCAGCTGGCCTATGTATTTGACATGTATATCCAGTGATCTTTAGGTAACTTGGGGGAAACAATAACTCCTAATTGACATCCTAACCCATGATAAATGAGTGGAGGTCCCTTAGGAACCAGGAATGTGTACCTGAATGAGCTCACAGCCCAGGAGAGAATGTGTGCTAAGGAGGCTGGCAAGCATTGAGACAGTCAAAGAAGCAGGACCAGCTGCAGTCAGGGAAGGCTACCTGGAAGAGGCAGTCACAAAAGATGACCAGGATTTCAGCAAGATGGCCTCAGGAAACTCATAGCTTCGGAAGAGGTGTTCAAGGAAGGAGAGACACGCGCTGCGCCTTCGGCTGGCCTCGTTCCCATTCTGTCCTTCAGTGTCTCTCTTCTCCCAGGCACACCCAAGTGTCAAGCTTGGTCCCAGAGAGTTCGGTGACCTCTGAGTAGGGTCAGGAGACACCTCATTTGGTATCTGAGTGACACAAACTTGTGAAATACAAACAGTTTTTTTTAAATCTAGTAAAAGGCCAGTCAATACACGGCAAACATTTGCACAATACACTAGGATTTCCAAGCAGTTACGCAATGACTATTCCCTCTGATTGTCGCATGTTTTGTGTGTTGGGAGAAATCCCTTGACCTGTGTTTACCCGGTAGAGGTGGGGCGGGGCTGTCCCACCCCCATGGCCTGGGGACCAGAACACAGAGGTACAGTTGGCCAGCAGTGCCCGACACCTCACACTTCCCTGGGACTTAAGGCCCAGGGTGAAGATAATTCCAGGGCAAATTGCCCTTTACCCTAGAGAATGTTACCTAAACTCTGGTGCCCCTTGTGGTTCCTGAGACCAACCTCAGATTGGAATGGATATCACCAAGCACAGGACTCAGGGGTTTGTAGCATGACAAAAACCACTTGGGGACCTTATAATCAGGCAAGCAGGGAAATGCTGGACTAGAGATAGCATAGCCTTCAATGAGATCGGGCGATGGGCCGCAAGTTCAAAACCCAGGACCTTCTAGATGTACAGTTAGGTGAAACCTTTGCATCCACAGCTGGACGTGTGTGTGTGTGTGTGTGTGTGTGTGTGTGTGTGTGTGTTCCTTCCTGAATGGGAGAAAGAAAGAGAAAAAAAGAAAAGGAGGAAAAGAAGGCCACAACTGCTCCTAAGGGGCTGAGGTTTTCACTATCAATACGAAAGGAGAGCATAGCCAGAGACAGAAGCGTCTGGGAAATTCCAGAGCAAACATGACCAGCAGACTGACCTGGGCCGTGCAAGGACGTGGGGCTGGGTGGGGTGGGGTGGGGTGGGGTGGGGTGGGGGAGTGAGAAAGGAGGAGAGGGAAATCTGGAGCCAAGAGGCCAGGAGTGAGCCAAAGACCAGAAAACCAAAAACCCAAGAGAGCAAAGGACTTGAAGCCAGAATGACTGGGGTTATTGTATAGGGAAGGGCGGCTGGGGGAAGGGCAGGCAGCTCAGGCCCTGGCCTGGGAAGCCTTGGCTGGGCGACAGGATGACTCTGTAACAGGTGCTGGGGATGCTGGGAAAGAGGGCTGTCCCAGGTTTGAGACCTAACACTTCCTGGTACTCAGGTTTGGGGCACCTGGGGAGACTCTCCTAGAGGCAGAGCCTCCCCCATCCCCCACTACTCCCAAGATTTCAAGGGGCCGGCTTTCCTTCTGCCTCTGCTCTTGTGGGACAGTGGGGCCCTGCAGTTCCCACCAGACTACCCTGACTTCTGGACTGTGTGTGACCTTCCTCGGAGTCTCCACTGTCAGGTCCGGCTTCTGCTTTTTCTCTGTCGTTGGTCCTTCTGAGACTCCTTTCTCTGCCCCGCAGAGGCCTTAAAGTGTGCACAGTGTCAAGTGCACACACAGCAAGCGTGCCGTACCCGGGACCCTGATTCTGAGCCACTGACCATCCGTCCATGCATGCACTCTCCTGGCCGCTGTGTGTGCGGGCTTGACATGCTAGTAAACGGGAAGAGAAACACGTATGGAGCCTGATGAAATCAATGAATATGATTTTAATATTCACACAATAAAGACGCAGGGAGTTCCTATTTATATAATAGGATAATAAAGTGTTGAGAAATAAAATATTAACTCTGGGAATTATTTAAATTGTAAACACAGCTGCTTACTACTTAGATAACAGCTAGGCACACGTGTGCTGAGGTGTGCAGAGGTCAGAGGACGGCTTCCATCATGTGTATTCTGGGGATTGAACTCAGGCTGTCCGGCTTGGTGGCAAGCGCCCTTAACCACTGAGCCATCTTGATAGCCTTTGTTTTGTTTTGTTTTGTTTTTGTTTTGTTTCGGACAGCAGGGTCTCATGCAGGCCAGATTAACCTCAAATCTGCTATGGAGCCGAGTCTGACCCTTATGCGTTCCTGATCCTCCCTCCCCCTGTGGAGAGTGGGGGTTACAGGCATGAGTTCATGAGGTGCCAGGGACAGAATTCATCGCTTCTCTCGTGCTAAGCACGTATTCTACCAACTGGACTCCTTCCCGGCCCCTCCCCTTTCCTAAAGTGTTGAGTCTCCAGTAGCCCAGGCTGACCAGTATGTAGCCAAGGATGGCTTTTAACTCCTCACCTTTCTGCATTCACCTCCCAAGTGCTAGGTGTGTGCCCTGCCAATCATCCAGGCCGAGTGGATTTAAACAACAAAGATGGGGTGTGGGTGTGTGCTGCCCTGAGCCGGCCTCTCTAGGGGACCTAAGCTGTCTCCACCTCAGCTTGTCGCTCCTCATTCAGGCGAGAGCATCTTTCATCTGTAAAACGGAGCCTGCACTCATGGTTTTGAAAGTCTCTGTGTCTTGTAGACCTTCTAGCCATTGCGGTCCCACGGCTGCCGTGGCCTGGCCGATGAGGACATTCTTGCTTGTGTAACTCTCTTGACAGTCCCGAGGGATCTCTGACTGGCTCACACAGGTGCAGAGACAGAGGCAGAGGGTGAACCAGGGGTGCTGTGTTCCCCTAATAAGGGCTCTCTCCTCCCTCTTCTGCTTCTGCACCCAGGACGGCCGGCACAGCTCTCCTGAGTGTCTCCAGTTCCCCCAGCCCGGCCTCACACTGTCACTGGGCCGAGGAGCTACTGCCACATAGAAGTCAAGTGCAAGAGTCGTACACAGAGCTGGCCACCAAAGTGACCTCTCTGGTTCACCTAGTCCCCCTGTATCCTACCAAAGCCTTAGCTGGGGACAGTCCCGCCACCACCCAAGCTCAGGCCTCTCCCCCTCTTAGCGCCTGCTGGGACTTTAGTTCTCTTCGCTGGGAGGAAACTGCTAAGCCTGCTGTCTCATGCTGCAAGCAAACCCGAGTCTTTAAGGAAAAGGTCTTCAGATGTAAGCACGAAGCTCTTGTTTAGGGGCACTGTCAAACATTCCGTGGAAAACCAACTGATGCATCCCAGGAGGACGGAAACACCTGGAGATGGGTCTATGCTCTGATCCATAATGCCCTTCTGTACGTTTCTCTTGGAAAATAAAAATAAAAATAACCAGCCAACCAAAACCAGAAAAAACAAACAAACAAACAAACAAACAACAAAAACAAAAACAAAAATCCCAAGCAGAATTATGGGTAGTAATTTCTGAATGAGGATATTTCCTCACAGGGCTGGTTATACAAAAACTTGAATATAAGTTAAATAAATTAAAACGGTCTATCAGTGTATCAGAAGCCCATGGGAAAGAAGGCCAGGCCTTCAGGGATTTAATAACAGAAAGGAAAAGGACAGGGCTCTCTTAAGTGGGAAGTGAAGGGATGGAGCCTGTGATGGTTCCTATATGCTTGGCCCAGGGAGATTAGGAGGTGTGGCCTTGTTGGAGTGGGTGTGTCCCTGTGGGTGTGGCTTCAGAGCCTCACCCTAGCTGCCTGGAGGTCAGTTTTCTCCTAGCTGCCTTCAGATGAAGATGTAGAACTCTCAGCTCCTCCTGCACCACGCCTGCCTGGATGCTGCCATGCTCCCACCATGATGATAATGGACTGAACCTCTGAACTTGTAAGCCAGCCCCGATTAAAGGTTGTCCTTGGAAGAGTTGCCTTGGTCATGGTATCTGTTCACGGCAGTAAAACCCTCAGACAAAGCCACAAGTGTAGAAGGGCTCCATTTTCCTTCAAGTAAAACAATTATACTTGTGCCTGGAAGACAGGGGAGCTTCTTCAGAACAGGAGACTGCATCACTGATGGTAATAATCGTCTTCTTTGTCTTCTTTACATTTTTCTGAAATACAAATTTAGTCTGGTGAGACCATTTGAGTTTTATAATCAGAAGATTGGGAACTTGGGAGAAGTGCCTCATGCGGATGCTATGAGCTGAGCTGTTTCTCAGCCTGCTGCTCCCTGCCCCCAGCCCTGTTTCTTCCTCTTGATCCTCCCCCTCCCCCCTGCTCTCCCCACCTCAGCCCTGCTCCCCCTCCCCCCTGCTCTCCCCACCTCAGCCCTGCTCCTCCTCCCCCTCCCCCCTGCTCTCCCCCTTCAGTCCTGCTTTTTCCCTCAGCAAGTGAATCCACAGCTTGGTGAGGGCGCCCTGAGGAGCAGGAGCTGCAGTGGGAGCCAGCCTGCCTCTCAGGACTTCCTGTACGGGGGGCCATCCTCCCTTCTTTAAGAGCCAGCTCTGATGCCTCTTCCTGTCTCTCCAGCTACAGCCCCCTCACCCATCCCTTCACACTGCCCGCCACTCATCTGTTCACTCTGCCACCTCTTCCTCCCAGGGGTTTAGTTTCACCTCCATTTTGCTTTTCCTGAGGCTCGGCTGTAATGCAGACAAAAGCCCACACGAGGGCACCAGAGCCATGCTAGTAATGGCCACCCAGTTAGCCTTCTATGGAAACTGTCCTCCAAAGCAGAGGAATGGAGGGGGGCCATGGCAAGCCTGCGGGGTTCCCACTGAAGAGGGAGATGGTGAGGGAAAAAAAACAAGCCAAACCAACCAACCCACCAACCAACCAGCCAACCAACCAACCAACGAGCCAACCAACCAGCCAACCAACCACCACCAAAACAGCTCATAAACGCAGATGGATCCTTCAGTCCCGCCCTGGCTTCTGAGAAGGCCAAAGTGAACCTCCAAGCTCTTGGCACAAGGATCCTGGAGAAGCCACGTGCCGAGGCTTTGGCAAGCCTCTGCTTTACGTCCTTTCTTTCTCTCTGCTCACCTCCCTCTCTGCCTGGCCCCACTGATCTGCATCTGTTTTTATGCTCCTTGTTTGCTACACATATACACACACATGCACACACTCACCCCCTACATACACACACACAATGTTTGTGTATATATATATATATATATATATATGTATACACATACATACAAACACCCCTCCCAGAGGCTATAACACACACATATATGTATACACACACAGACAAAAACAAACAAAACAAAAACCCCTCCAGATAAAACAGTCAGTGAGGTAGTGAGCTGAATGAAGTACTCTCCTTCTCCTTAGGACGTCCTGATTGCCTTTCAGTAAGCACTTGGGTCCTGGCTAAGCCCAAGAACATTTCTGTCTCCAGGTCCTTGTGCCCAGATTTGCCCTTCCTCTGTCTGTGTGTGCATGCGTGCATGCTTGGGGACCACCACTGTGCAGAGCAAGAATGAGTCCCAGGGACATTTTTGGGGGGGGGGAGGCAAGGCTTTTCCTCTTGAGTAGGAAAAGCAGGTAGGTTCTCCCCGGGGAGGTGAGGACCCCTGAAACACAAGGGCCCTCAGTGCTGCTCTGTATGTGATGGAGGCGCTTTCCTGCTTCAGAATGAGGCTAGCGTGACCACAGTGTCAGGGTGAACAACGGGAGTGGCTCAGCAGCAGAGCGCTTGCCTAGTATGCTCAGAGCTCTGGGTTCCATCCCAGCAACGCAGGCGCGCGCGCATATGCGCACGCATACACACACACACACACACACACACACACACACACACACACACCAGCATCCCTAGCACTTCATAAGATCAACCTTCTATGGAGGAAATAGTTCTTCCTTTTGTCCCACCCTGGTTTACTTCCAATGAAGCCCCAGGAGACCCGGAGTATTGCTCTAATGGTATAAATGGTGCCACAGTGCCTGTCCAAGTCTCCTGTTAGTTCTGACACCTAATACCTCTCCCTGGAACAGCCACACCCCTCTAAAGTCCCTTGTGAACTCTTGCTTCTTCTCCAGGGCCCACTGACTGTTGTAAACAGACCCAGTCACCCACGTGTCCCTGCCTCCACACCCATTATGGCCTGGACTGTGCCAAGTTATTTCTTGTTTGTTTTTCTCACGCAGGAACCCCCTGAGTCCAGAGGCGGGGTCTTATCCACCAGGGAGCACTCAGTGGATGTCAGCTGAGTCAATTCAATTTTTCCCACTTAAGCTCATAAGGGAGCCAGTGTCTTCATCCGGAGGGAGCTAGGTTCCTCTCCTGGAACTGCCCCTTTGAGGGATGGAGTAGCTTTGGCAGGCAGGCAGGCAGCCATGGGCAAAGATTCCTGGGGCGTGTGGTTGCATTTGAGAGAAACTAAACATGGAACACGGGGTGTCTGAACAAGGCACCTGTATACAAAGTGTCACATAAAATGAACCTAACGGGAAGCCGGGCGTGGTGGCGCACGCCTGTAATCCCAGCACTTGGGAGGCAGAGGCAGGCGGATTTCTGAGTTCGAGGCCAGCCTGGTCTACAGAGTGAGTTCCAGGACAGCCAGGGCTACACAGAAGAAACCCTGTCTCGAAAAACAAAAAACAAAAAACAAAAAAAACAAACAACAAAAAAAAAAAAAATGAACCTAACGAGGTAGTGTATCATCCAGAGTCAAAACTCAACAGGGCACATTTCAGTCATAAGGGAGCCACTAGGATCCCAAAGGTGCGTGCCCTTGAGATTACAATAGCTTTGCTTAAGAAGTGAGTTTGCTGGACTGTACTGAGTCACCTGAGACCCCTCCCTCAGGGGCATCCACGGGTCAACTCCAAAAGCCAGCCTGCTTGTCCCTCGGGCCACCGGGAGCACTTGTCCTCCTTGGACCCTTGGTCAAGTGACAGCAAACATCTGAATGTCTCTGTCCTCTGAGGACACTGCTGCAGGGACTGAGGGTGGTGGGAGGGGGACTCTGCTTTTGACAGGAGGCCTTCCTGCTCACGGTCACCGAAGGCCAGCAGCCAGAGTCGCTCAAACCCTCAAGACTTGGGCCGTTTCCAGCTTCCCTGCGAAGGGTTGATCAGAGAGCCTCTCCAGAATATGCTGGAAGACCAGCAACCTCCCCCCCATCAGACTCCCCCGCCTTCAAGAAAGCCTTTCTTTCTGCAGAAGCCATCTTGCTCTGCTGGGCTACCAAAAGGGCCCTTGACTCCTCAGTGCTCAAGGACAGGCTGCTGAAGTGGCCCGGACATTGTGGCCAACAATGAAGCCGGCAAAAAGAAAGCAGCGCGGTGGCTCTGAGCAGCGAGGGGCCTACGGGTGGCTGGAGGTTGTGCTCTCAGACAAAAAGCTCAGATTGTGTGGCCCGCCAGCTTTTTTTTCCTCCTCAAAGAACCCCAGCTCATCTACCCTCCCCGCATTAATTGGCAGCAGATTAAAAAAAAAAAAAAAAAAAAAAAGCCAAAACAAAAACCAAATCAACGCCAGTACCCTGAATGTGAGGGTTTATGAGATGGAAAAGCCCTTTCAATTGTTAGATGTCCAAGAAACCATGAATACACGTTGACAGAGGAAGCCGGCCACAGTTAGAGGAAAGGGAGGGTTCGTAAATTACGGGGAAAACTCCTTCTAGCATCTCCCATCCTGTGGGCTGGTTCCTTTGTATGCCTCAGCTCCCGAGGAGAGCGAGGGGCTGGGTCTGGGGGAAACTTCAGGAAGACTAGGGTGAATTGGGGAGGGGTTCGGGAGCCACCTAAAGGCGCAGAGGCAGATGAAATGAACCCCTTGTCACGCCCACAGGGCATTTCCTGAGACCGGTCTGGTCTGGTCTGGTACGTGCCTCCAGGGAGGACCCTGTGGCTCAGCCACTTCAGGAAACGCCCTGGAGGCCCAAATCTGAATTTGCCCATGTTCTGCACAGCAGGGACTGGGACCCCAGGCCTGCCTCCCGCATCCCACCGCCAGCAGCCGCCATCCCCGGGCCCCGCCCTGGCAGTAACTTGCTCATTTTCCTCTTCCTCCTCCATAAGGGGACACACAGGTCACTTCAGTGCTTCCCTTGCCAGTTCCCCTGAAGGACATTTTGGGAAAATGCACATCAGGGAGACAGTTGTGGAGGCTTCAGTCAGCTTGGCGGCAGTCGTGAGGGGCATCATGAGGGGCTGGGGGCACTGCGGCACAGCCAAGGGACTAGGAAGGTGAGGCAGGAGGTGGGGCACACCGGGAAGAAATCAAGGAAAGCAATGGCAGCCACCCAAAGGTGGCCTTCCCTTCTGTGCTAACCTGAAAGGCGGTGTTGACAGGTCTAGACCTGCCTCGGGCCTCTGCCTCGGAACACTGGGCCTGAATCCATTGCTGGGGATGGCCGAACCTTCATCTGTTCTCGGCCCACACAGACTGGGGACGATGGTCACCAACCTTCCAGTCCACTCAGACCATCTGGGTGGCTTAACAGGAATCTGGGAGAGGCGGCAGAAGCTGGCTGGAACCAGTTCCCTTGCTCCTTGGTCAGCCAAGCCTTTCCTGTTGCCCATGGATGCAACAGAGCCAGAAGGGACGGGTTGTCAACCTTCATCAACCTTCATGGCCATCTCGCCTGTATTTATAATCACCTCTGAGACACACCTCCAGGCACGTCTGGGAGGGGGCTTCCAGAGAGGCCGTATTGGCAAGGGAAAGACCCACCGTGAATATGGCCATGAATTTGAGACAGAGCAAGGTGGGGTACATGGGAGGGTTTGAAGGGAAGAAAGCCAAGGGGAAATGATACCATCATAATCTCAAAACATAAGAGATGATGATGGTGATGTGATGAGGTGGTGGTGGGGATGACGGTGGCATACTGTGGCATTACCCCACGGGCTGAGGTCCCGGGAGGAACACAGGTGGCCAGGGGAGCAGGAGCAGTCACACATCTGCTTCCTCCTGACACCTAACACTCTAGCCACTGTGGACTCAACCCTCGCCTGTGAGAAAATTAACTGTCTTTTCGTTGTCCCTCTTGTCACAGAGAGAAAGGTGACAGACGCACCGGGCCTGAATGTGTGCGTGCACGTGCGTACACGGACTTTCACCCACGTGGTGACCAAGAGGGTTGGCTCTGTGTCCCCTGACATCAGGAACTCACTCCATCCCGACAAAGGTTGGCGAGGCTGGCCATTCAGAGCCAACCATGGAACCTTCTGAGCTGCTCACGGGCTGGGTCACCGCGGGAGGCTGCTTCCTTCCGCTCTCCCCACACGGACACCTTTTGGGGCAGTGTGACTGACAATGGGCAGAAAACCCTCTGTGGACTCCTGGGCACTAAGTACCTGAGGGGTTCACATCTGCCATCAGCCGCCGAGTAGAAGGTGTCTGGAAGCCGACTCCAAAGCCACGTGGCTGGAGCGTGCATGCAGGTCTGACTGCACTCACGACCACGACAACTCCCTCCTGTGGCCACACCTCCCCTCCTGCCTAGTCCACAGTGACCCCTCAAGTGCTCAGAGAGTTGCCCTGGCCTGACTGGGGCTCTCCTCTGTCCTTCACGGGGTGTGCAGTACCAGACACGCCCAGGAAACACATCTTGCTGGGGAATTAAACCAGCAGGCCAGCATGTCCCCCTGCAGAGAACGCCTCAGATATATATTATTTTTTAATTAAAAAAATAAAGGCTAATCATATATATTAAATGACTATTTTATTTACACACCCTATCATTCATAAATAATTGCATCCTCTGTCTGCACAATGGTTCCTTGACATCTAAGGGTTACAGAGTTACATCTAAAAGTAGATGGGGACTACTCTGGCTTATGACATGGTCTCTTTTGTGTACACTCAATATAGCACACCCAGTGACACAGACATAACCAGAGGGGGTGGCTCCCAGGGCCTCCTGGGCTCCCAGCACCAATGGGAAAACCTTGCCCATACACAGGTGAGTTCCTGACAACTGGAAAACAAAGAGATACAGGCCAGGGCTCCACCCCGCCCACCGCTGGCCCCGCCCACCGCTGGAGCAGCTCCACCTTTGTTCACCCTGGAAGGCATCTCTTTGGATTGCAAATACTTTAATTCACAGAAACTCGAGGAGGGGGTGTGGTAGGGGCTGGGGTGGTGTGGCAGCAGGGGGCCCCTGTCGTCCAGGCCTTCTCCAACCCCCAAGTGGCGACGGCATTCTAAGACATGCAGCGGTGTGCTAGTACCATACACACAACACACACGGGGCACCGCTGGCAGCACAGAGCTGGTCGGTGCCCTGCCAGCTCCTCCAAGTAGCAGGCTTGGTCACAGCAGGGCGAGGCTGGTCTTTTCACAGAGTCCGCACGGCCACTGGGTAGAGGAGGGACAAGTGCTCGGCCCCTTTGATGGGTAGCTTCCGGGTGGTGTAGTAGTGGATGACTTCCGGGACACTGTCGAAAGGGGGGCTGTTCTGACCCAGAACGTACTTCTCTTTGGTCTTGGCCAGTTTCATGTGCATGAAGCCCTGGTTGCTCCTGTGAACAGAACACAGAGGTCAGAGGCAGCTTGCACTCGAATCTGCTCGCTTTCGCACTGCACTCCCCAGGAGCTAGCCCTGGCCACTGGGGCAAGGGTGCAAAGCCTCTCAGCTGTCTAGGATAAGGGGGTCCAGCCACGCCTAGGAGCACCATCCATTTCTGCATCTGACTGGGGTCCAGGGGCAAACTACCAATAATGTAAAGATGTTCCACCCAAAAGCTTCCGAGAATTTCAGGGGTGGAGGTGGTGGTAGTGGTGGTGGAGTGGTGGTGGTGGTAGTAGAGGTGGTGAGAGTGGGGGTGGTGGAGGTGGTGGAGGTGGTGAGGGTGGTGGTGGTGGTGAGGGTGGGGGTGGTGGTGGAGGTGGTGGTGGTAGTGGAGGAAGTGGTGGTAGCACTGTCCATTTCTGCATCTGACTGGGGTCCAAGGGCAAACTACCAATAATGTAAAGATGTTCCACCCAAAAGCTTCCGAGAATTTCAGGGGTAGAGGTGGTGGTGGTGATGGTGGTGGTGGTGGTGAGAGTGGGGGTGGTGGTGGTGGTGGTGGTGGTGAGAGTGGAAGTGGTGGTGGTGGTGGTGGTGGTGGTGGAGGTAGAGGTGGTGGTGGTGGTGGTGGTGGAGGTGGTGGAGGTGAGGGTGGTGGAGGTGGTGGTGGAGGTGGTGGAGGTGAGGGTGGTGGTATAATCCAGCCCAGTACAAGGAGGGGATTTGTTTAACCTTGCAGGGATCCAAGATGCTCCACTTGGGCCACTGTAATATGCAGCAATGGCAGGCAAGACAGTCTCTTAGACTCTTAGAGAACTCCATCTCAGGGAAGGGGCGGTGCAGCTAGGAGTATCTCCTGGCTTCCCTTGGGTGCACTGAGCCATGTGACGAGCTCCAGCCAATGGAGTGTGGCGGAGCTGTGCGTGCCCCGCCAAGCACGGCTTGGGGAGGTGCTCTCTGTCAGCAGTCTCCCAGGAACCGCAAGGCAGAGCTCCTTCCTCCACGTGACTTCGGTGGATGACTACCTACACTCAATTTTCTAAACTGTGATAGCATATGGCGACCCCACCCTCACGCTCAGTGTCCCCAAGAGCCTAGGCAGGAAGAGCAGGCTGGTCTCCGTGCCCACTCCGCCTGGCTTCAGATCTGTCCAGGGAGAACAAGTGTGGCGAAACCTGAAGGAAAGGCAGTGGCGGCTCCCGCTGCTGGGTGTCCTGGTCATCATAGCTCACAATCTATCGGCATGCCAGAGGGGCACCGCTCACGGGGGACAAAGGCCAGCGTCACCACTGTGTGTCAAGGACATCTCCCGTTTGCGGTCTAAGCGCCGTCACACCCTGGCCCCCTTGAGCATGCTCCCATCGCCTGCCGCCGCTTGTTCTCTCGCCCAGACCTAAGGTTTCGGACTGAGAGCGTGCCGCCATCTCAGAGCCCATCCCTGGTAACCCGCGGACAGCTCTAGGGACCTGGCAGCCACGGCTACCTAGGGAAGCCAAGAGTCCTGCACGGACTCTGAGGGCCGCAGTCTTCCTGAGCCCCAATTCCCTTTCTGTTCTCTATGTTCCAACGGGGGTGAGGGTGGGGGTCTTACATTTTACCTGTCCTCTGGGTGTAATGCCCCCAAACCTGTTATGCTTTTGTTTGTAGAAAACAATGCTTACTGGTGTAGGGACAGAGCAATGTGTACACGATGGCATACGAAATGCTACCCCGGGCTTCAAAGATATCAGCAATTACATTTCAAGAAGGAATAATTCTTGTGAAAAAATAAAATTTAACAAGAGTTTTAAGGCTGTGGTGCTCTAATTACAGAGCCCCTAGCAAGCTCTGCTCTACGGCGAAGGGTCACTGCACCCCAGAATGGTCTCCATGTTTGGGGAGGAGCGCTTACTCAGGCACCTGCAAGGGCCAGCATGTCACACAGAAAACAAAATCCAGTGAGGCCAAGGGCTCACCTCGGCACCTCGGCATGGCGTAAGGCCCACAAATACCAGTCAGCTGGAAAAGGACCTGGAGCTGTGACGGGACATCCACAAGGTGTCCCGGATGCCTGCTCAGCCTGTCTGCGGCGCTAAGCAGGCATACAGGGAAACCTGATGTGACCATGACCTCCTCCCCTCCCTCCGCTGCAGAGCAGAGCATGCAGTGAGGCTGTTGGAAACCAAGCAGCCGAGCTCTGTGAGGGGTCCACAGTCACAGCAGGGGAGCAGAGGATCTGTAAGACAGAGAGGCCACCACAGCTTAGAGGCTGACATAATGGCTCCCAGTACATCTCAAGGGGGTCTGGGCAAGGCACTCAAAGGCTAAGGGTTAATAGGAGATTTCTACACTAGACTTGTGCCACCCAGTAAGCAGGGCAAGGGTGGGAATGGCTCTAACAACTACAGGTGACTTGACCAGCAGCAGCAGCAGCAGCAGCAGCAGCAAGGCCTAGTCCTCTCCCCGAACACTCTCCAGGGCAGCAGTGCTCCACCCACGTGTGGCCCAGCAGGGCAGCAGGGGCAGCGGGAGGACTAAGCAGAGCCTCCGCCCCCCTGACCAGGTCTGGTCAGAGACCAGGGGGCAGCCTGGAAGGCCACACACAAACCGTCCCTGGCCTTGAGAATGGCTGGCTCCAACCAGTGAAGCCCCTAGCCATGATCCCACCCCAGGAGGTTCAGTCGGGGTGGCCTTGAACTCACAGGGATCTGCCTGCCTTTGTCTTCCTAGTGGTGGGATCAATGGTGTATGCCAAAATACCCAGCCTGGGCAGGGTATTATTGCAGCAACTGAAACCAAACTAGAATAGAAGGGAAGGTATTCATCGTCCATGGGCAACCGACGGACACATCAGACAAGGGTGTGCACGGGGAGGCTGTGGCTGCTCAGAACAAGATGGTTGTGCAGTGAGGTACAGCCTGTGGCGTTCAGCCCTTTGATACAAAGGAGGAAGAAGGTGCGAGAGGTACCCAGCAGGGGGCCGCAGATGCTCGCAGGCGGGGCTTGTCTGGGGGTGGTGGGCTCCAGGCAGCGCCTGCTCCTACACTCCTCAAGGCGTGGGAAGAGCAAGGGTGGTTCGGGGCAGCACCCTCCCCACGAAGCTGACAGGCTCCTGCCAACTGTTCCTTTGTTGGCTCTGTCCCCTTCGATAGGACATCTTGTGAGAGCAAAGTCACAAGTAGGGGTGTCTCTGGCGGGTGACCTGTCTAATGAGTCTTGTAAGGCCCAGGGAGGCAGGGTGCTGGGGCTGTCAGGGCACTAGATCCCTCATTACCATCACAAAAAGCACCTCCCTGTCACCGCCCCCCCCATCAGCAACCATGCCTGGTGTGTGCTGGCCTAATAACAGGCCCCACCTCGCCTCCTAATCATGAGCTTTAATAAAACATCACTCAGCCCACAGCTGCCCGCCGCTGAGCTAGGGTGCGAGGCCTCACCTCTCGCTTTTAGACCTAATTGCTTGATGCATATTTCATGAAGAATCCTGGGTAATAGTTGTGTTAAATCGTTTCTTTTCATGATGAAATGACTTAAAAACACTAGCATATAATATTTATGTGGGATGAAGGAGGAAATAGCCCTACGGGACTAGCATAGAGAGAGAGACCAGTCACAGGAGTCCGCATAGAGGAGTTTCTGCCTTGCCGAGACTGGACCGATGATGGGGAAATGTTTCACATCCTTCAGCCCCGGCCACCGGACCACCCACGGTCCCCTATAGCAATTCAGAGTCAGGATACTCTATTTAAACCCTACCGGGCAGAGCTAAGCTGACGTGACTAGCATCGCTTGCAGATGGGGAAACTGAGGCTCAGAAAACCATGTGCCGTATTCCCTCCAGGACATAGCCTAGACTGGCCTCACATGTGCTGTGTAATCAAGGATGACCTTGGGCTACTGAGCCTCCTGCCCTCCCAAGTGTTGGTATTAGTTGTCTTCAAACCTATGTCTCTTGGACTCAGCAGCCTGAGCTCCCCTCAGCCCTCACACAGGCCTGCAGCTACCACTGTGACCTCATCCTCTCTGTCAGTCACCCAACTGAATGGATTTAGGCAGGTCTTAGACCTTGCCTTGACCCAAGAGAGGGAACCCCCCTGCTTTGTGAGACCCCACGGTTGGTGACCCTGTCTGCTCTGTGATGCTCCCTAGCTGAATGCACTCCCTGCTCCGGCTCACTGCTCCCGCCTAGCCTGTGTCAGGGGCCTAGCCTGTGTCAGGGGCCTAGCCTGTGTCAGGGGCCTAGCCTGTGTCAGGGCACTCTGTGGGAAGGACCATCCCTTCCCATCAGCTGCCTTGTCAGGTTCTGCCTACAGCAGGGAATTGAGGTCCCCCAGACTCCTCCCCAGCTGTAAGCTCTCAAGGGTAAGCCAGAGAGTGAACCCAGAAAGGCCCCTGCGGGGAGGAGGGACCTCTGAGAGGAACAATCCTATAAGCTGGGTATAAACACCTATGTCTTTCAGACCATGAGCATTTCTTCTGTGGGTCAGACTCCTTCCCTGGAGTTCAGAATTCCTGTGTGGGATCCCTGACCTAGCCACTGCCTCTGCATGGGCTCACATGCATGAACCATAAGTACAAGACCAGTTTTTGCCCCTCTTCCTAAAGGGCGTAGGCCAAGCCTCAGTCAGCGCACTCCTGAGCTGGGGTCCCCAGGGGCTGCATCTCTTCTTGTTAGGCCAGTTTTAAACATGTGATCCTGACCATGGAACCCAGATTCAGGGGCAGATTAGTGAAGGAACAAAAAGAATAAGGCTATGCATTTTAAACGACCTCAACGACCGAGGGAGGGGGAGGGCAGAGCCCTGTCCTGCACAACAGAGCGAGGACTGTTTCGGGGCTCCATGTTCAGCTCGAGGACACACCATCTGCCCACGACAGACAGGGACACTTGTGCTAAACTGATGGGGAGCCATCCTGCCTCGGAAAGCAGCCTGCTTTATGACTCAGACCTCTGTTCCCCTCTCACCTCTCCAGCTATGTAGCCCAGGCTGGCTTTGAACTCATGATCCTCCCTGCCTCTTGAAGTGCTTGGATCCTAAGGGGGGGGGCAACCCAGATATTCCCACCTACTGACCTTGAGGAGCACCCTACTAGGACTGCATCCTTTTAGGGAAACCGTCCTCACACCTGGGAACGAGGGGCTCCAGCAGGGTCACCAGTATGGCCGCCCTTGTAGGGCTTTATATACCCTCACAGCAACCGCCCTATCAGTTCAAGCTACCTGCCCAAGTGAGACTGAAGGAGGGAGTCATCGCTCCTGTGACACCTCAGACTAAAGTGGCCTCTGTGACAAGATAATCCGACAGACAGCATTCAGTGGACAAGGCCTCTGGGTTTGGGAGGAGGAGGGAACATCCTGACCACCTGAGATGCCCGGGAAGATCCTGACTGTTCTCCTGATTCCTGACAAAGGCAGGAGACTCAGACGCTCACTGCACAGATGTGAGAAGCAAGTGCTGGTGGGGGTGGGGGGGTGGGAGGGGGCAGGCAATTTGCTGGGTCACAGGGCAGCTTCCCAAGTGTCATGGACAGAACGGGGTCCTTCATGCAGAATGTGCTCTCCAAGTACACAGACAGGGACACTAGGGCCCCCTCCAGCAGAGATGTCCTAAGAGTCCAAAGAGGTGGGTGGACAGAGCAGGCTGACTGAGCCACAGGGGGAACACTGCATCCGCCACCTCTGAGGATGAGGATAAGCTAACGCTTCTCCTTGTGGTGAACAGTGTCTAAATGTAAGCCCTGCTGAGCCCAACAGCTTGATTTATGGCCAAACAATTACACTTCCAGTAGACACCAGCGGGGATCAGGCTTACAGGGCAGCTGGTGTTCCTCGAGCTCAGAGTGACAGCCCAGCCTTCTGTAAATCACAATGTATCGACGCAGTGCTGTCTTCACACAGACAAACGGGCAGGAGAACAGAGAGTAAAAGGCTCGCTCTCACAGACCAAGAGGAGGTTGGGTAAGGTGTGGGTAAGACCACGAAGGGCGATTCTCTTAGGGCCAAAACTTGTATGAAGTGTCATCCTAGAAGCTGTTAATGATAAGACCCAGGTAGGAGCAAGCCGCTCATTGGCTGAGATATGTACATAGTGGTAATACATTTGGTGGTGTCTCCCCCTCAGGGCAATGTTTCTATCCATCCTGATTGGGGGGGGGGGGTGGCGGCAGCGAAACTGTCCCAAATGCTGACTCACATCACAGATGTTGGTTCAGTCTCTGATCCTGCTAATGCCACAAAAGACAGCCTCCCTCTGTCTCTGGGCTTCAAGATCCTTCCACTGATGCAACTTTAATTTTTTTTCAAAACCTATTTTTAATGATGGCTCTTGGGGGCTGGAGAGGTGGCTCAGCAGTTAAGAGCACTGGTTGCTCTTCCCAAGGTTCTGAGTCCAAATCCCAGCAACCACATGGTGGCTCACAACCATCCATAATGAGATCTGACGCCAGGTGGTGGTGGCGCACGCCTGTAATCCCAGCATTCTGGGAGGCAGAGGCAGGCGGATTTCTGAGTTCGAGGCCAGCCTGGTCTACAGAGTGAGTTCCAGGACAGCCAGGGCTATACAGAGAAAGCCTGTCTCTAAAAACCACAAAAAAAAAAAAAAAGAAAAAAAAAAGAAAAAAAAAAGAAAAAGAAAGAAAAGAAAAGAAAAGAAAAGAAAGAAAGAAAGAAAGAAAGAAAGGAAGAAAGAAAGAAAGAAAGAAAGGAAGAGAGAGAGATCTGATGCCCTCTTCTGGTGTCTCTGAAGATGGTTACAGTGTATTTACATATAATAAATAAATAAATAAATAAATAAATAAATAAATCTTTTAAGAAAAAAATGATGGCTCTTAAACAATTTAACCTCCATTTTAGCACACTATCCACCAGAGATAGTGGGAAAGAGTGGGGTGGGGTGGGATGGGGGTGGGGGGAGTGGACCTGTGTATAAAGGTTCTTTGGAGCAAGTCCCATCTGTGCCATCTGGAGATCAGCAGTTCACACACAGGTTAGTGGGCAGCAGCGGCTCGATTCACTCTCAAACACTTCACGGATACACTAGCAGTCTAGTTCAGTAGCGTTGGGTTAGCAACAGCAGTGACACAGCCTAGCAGAGACAGTCAGGCCCCAGCTCGAGCAGCAGGAGGGACCAGAAGTTCTCATCTCGCCTCTCTCAGGGAAGTGAAGATCGAGGAGACTGAGACCCCCAAGCGCTGCACAGCGAGCTGTGCCAGCAAGCTGAGCTGTCTCCGCCACTCGCCTCAGCACGTGCATCCAATCAGCCGTGAAAGCTGCAAAGAACTGCAGCACACCGCCAGAAGTTTTTGGTGCGTTTCTCTCTATGGAGTCCTGACAAATGCAATCCAATTATGTAATGTTAAGGCGGACCAATACACACGCGTCATTAGCAAAGAATCTTTCATCTCCTGCCCTTTCATGTGCTTGCTTTAGCAGAACATCCTCTCTCCTGTGTCTGCTTCAGTGAAACGTCTGCCTTAGCCTGTCACGGCTGACATTCATTCTGGCAGCTGTCTACCAGCGAAACACCATCCAACCAACTTTCCAAAGTGTAAGTGTAAGTGTCCACTCCACACTGCTGCTCTCAGGCCAGTGAGACGCTGCCTCGTGGACGGGCAGGAGGAATGGGGACACCTCTGTCGAGCACCATCCACATGGCTCTCTGGGCTTGGAGAGACAGACACAACTTAAGCCTGGGACAAATAGGATGGACAGAATCCATCCAGGACAAAAAGGACGGGCCTCTCCCAGCCCACAATGTCCTTAGGAGACTGAGGTTCTCGCCTGGGCCGGTCGCCCTGCCTTCCCTGAGAAGGGTCTGACAATGTCTGGAGAGTCCAGGGCTCAGCATCTAGTGAGGATTCTAAGTGGACAGCAACACCACAAAACAACCCCTTAGCCCAGAATCTTCATAGTGTCAGGGTAAAGCCACGCTCCTTAGTCACCAACACAGGGATCACACCTAGCTGCCCTCCCAGGCACTTTCAGGATAAACAAAGGCCATCCAGCTCCTTGGTAGACATAACAGAGGACCTGCCAGACAGCAGCTTCCCAAGGCTTCCAGGCTACTGTCAAGAAGCAATCCTGGCACCTACCCCTCCCATTTCCATAACCAAACTTCAAGGACTACATTTCACAGGAGGGGAAACACTACTGGGCCTGGGACCTAGCTACATGGGAGGCAAGGATAAATACGACCCAGGCCTAGGCTAGCCAGCCCTGGGTCTGAGGCTCACCCGTCTGAGCAACCCTTACTGTTCACTCTCTCCTGAGCAAAGGGGCCTCACCACGGCTGTAAAGCCTGTCCTGAGCTCTTGAGGTCTGAGTGGGCAATGACGGGCAGGCAGGCTTTCTTCTGGTGCAAATGCAGGGCCCAGGGCTGGGCCCCCCAATACGGGCCTCACTTCTGCTGGGCAGAAACTGGCACACAAGTGCTGTCCGTCTGGTCTGTCTGCTGGCTCCAGTCTATATGGCCCAGAACCAGCATGCACCCCCAAGCCTGTCTGGTCTGTTGTTCATAGACAAACTGGCAACCTCAAACCCATGATGGCCAAATCGCCCTCTGGCCCCAGGCTCCCTAGTCAGGCTGCTGCTGAGTATCACTGGGCAGAGTGGTGTGTTCACTGGCCTGAGAATCACTTCTCCACAGCAAGTCCTGTTCCACGACACTGGGAATCACACTGTTTCTCCCTGGCTGGTGGAGCAGACCTGTAATTGTAGCTGTTTTGACAGGCCGAGTCAGGGGACTACAAACTCAAGGTCAGCCTGGATCACAGTATGAGTTTAAGGTCACCCTAGGTAACTTCAAGAGCCTGTTTGAAAATAAAAAGTAGAGCTGGAGAGACAGCTCAGCCGTTAAGAGCACTGACTGCTCTTCCGGAGGTCCTGAGTTCAATTCCCAGCAACCACATGGTGGCTCACAACCATCTGTAATGGGATCCGGTGCCCTCTTCTGATGCATCTCAAGACAGCTACAGTGTACTCACATACATAAATAAATCTTTAAAAAAAAAAAGTAAATATAAGAGTATAGTTCATTTGCCTAGCATGCTGGGAGCCAAGGTTCGGTGAGCACGCCCTATACTGCAAAAACAAAAACTCCCACTGTGGTTTGTGAGGTATCCATACGAGAACAGGAGGAGGGAAAGCAGGGCTTGCTGGGAAATCCTGGAATCCCAGCAGTTGGGAGGCAGAGGCAGGAGGATCAGGAGTTTGAGGCTCCTTGGGCTACTCAGTGAGTTTAAAGGCCAGGTCACCTGAGATCCTGTTTCCAAAAGGCCGGAGAAGAGTGGCCTCGCGTTAACTGACACAGGTATCCGTAAACGCCCTCTGGCAGGTGGGCGAGCTGCTGAGAGCACTGCTGTACTCAGAGCTTCTGAGACAGGACACCACTGGGAGCCGCAGAGAGTGGCAGAGAGATGTGGACCGTGGCAGGGACTGAATCCTCTACTACCAAGGTGACCTGTCCAGGCCATCAGTAGTAAAGACCTATGACCTAAGCAGGGGGTAGGAGAGGAAGCAGCCGCTTTCCCACACTGTCTGGAGTCTGGGTTAGGTTGGACTCAACAGCCCTCAACACCACCAGGAGGTTTTCTCCTCTCTGGAAGTTCAAAGGCACATGTTGGACTGCCAACAGATCAGACACATGAACGACATTGAATTCCAGTGGCAAAAGATCCCAGCTATCTACAGGAACTAGGCAGCAGTCCTTCTGAGCTCAGTGTTGAGAGCTCAGGGTCCTGGCTGGCTTTGCCCTCTCAAACCTTAGTTTCCCAACCTATACAATGGGACAGGGGGCCAGATGACTACAGAGGTCCTACACATGCAAATTTAGAAGCCCCATGTATGATCCAACATATGCCGAGAAATGGCTCTCAGGTTCCCAGAGCCCCAGGGCTGTTTCTTAGGGTGGGCCCCTGAAGACTACAGCATTGGGCTCAGGCTCCAGCCAAATGCCTCCTCCCCCTAACCCTCCCCACCCCCCAGCCTTCCAACCTCAGCTCTACAATGCAAAGGCTATCCCCACTCCATGTTCCTATTACACCTAGCTGGGGGCAGCTCCAGGCACTGGCTCTAGCAGGCCTTGGGCATCCTGCCTGCCCTGGGAGGGAAGCAGCAGAGGCGCCTCCTCTCCAGCTGTCCTTACAGGGCACACTGGCCTCCTCTCAGAGCATCCGCTCCATGTTGACATCCCAGCTGGCCTGCCTGGGGTCCCTGGTGGGTTTGCCTAGCCCAGCCACTGCTCCTGACATCTGCGCATAAACTCCACCATTCATGGTGGGTGCCTGCTGGCCTCCTGGGGGCACCTCTCTCCTCTCCCTCCTCTCAGTCTCAAAGGACAGGACTCTACCACTAACCCCCCACCCCCATGACCATTAGGTGCAGAAAGTTCTTGCTTCTCAGCCCAAACTGAAGGATACATGTTCAAGACTGTTAACAAGTAAAAGCCACAGCTGAGCTCACACTCAAAAGACTGACAAACTGTCCCAGACGGCTACGGCCACTTCTCGGTTGTCATGGCTTTGGAGGGCAAAATCGCTCATGTTGGACATTCATTCTGGCAGCTGTCTGACAGCCTCTTTCCACAAGGTAGAGAATTTCCTCAAAATTAAATCTCTAGCTCTCTGCTCCCTAATGGAATTGATTTCTGCCTTGATACACAACAAAGCCTCCATTTTATTATTTGGCCAGGGTTTGACCACATTAATTATGTTGTTTTTTTTTTTTTTTTTTTCCCAGCATGGCTGCAAGTAATTAGTTACAGTTGCTCACCATCAGAGCTGACTATGCCTGTTAGAACTGCCATTCCCAGAGTCAACCCTGGGTGGTGTTTTGGGTTTGGAACCATTCAGGACAAAAAAGATTACCGCCACAGCCCGAAAAGTCGGAGCTCAGAAGGGGGATGCTGCTCTGTGGAGGCAGAACATGCTAGAAGCCCAGATCGCAGTCCAGGCCTGAGTGTCCGTCAGAACTCATGCACCATCCAGCTTGCAACCACCATCACTGGCACCGTTCTACCCCCTCAGAGGACACTGTTCACAGTCTGTTCGAGCAGGTTCCCAACACCAGTGGGGCAGGTACTGTACAAAGCTCCAAGGTACACGGCAGGCGACTTGCTTCAGGGAAGGCTGTGTCTAGCACGCTGCTTGCTCTTTGGCAAGCTGAGATGTGGTGACTGCGCAAAGGGAGCAGGGCTCTGAGTGCTGGCGGCCGGCAAGGCCGCAGGTGACTAACCCGACTGTCCTGAGCCGCTGATCTTGAAGGGCGAGGTGGGGGCGATCCAGGGAACTGCTCCCATGGGCAGGAGCGCCAACCTCCCTGCTTTCTCCTTTCAAATCTGCTATGGTCCGAGTCTGAAGTTTGTCTCTCTCACAGGTGCGTGTTTTGAGCACTTGTCCCCAGCTGCATTGGGATGCTATGAAAACCGTGTGTGTGTGTGTGTGTGTGTGTGTGTGTGTGTACACGTGGGGGGACACCGGGCTGGAGAGGAAGGTCACTGGGAGTCAGTCTTTGAAGACTGTACCTTCCTTAGGTCTACCTGGCTCTGTTTCCCATCCCCAATGACGGGAACAGCCTTCACACTGCCCCGCCATCACACACGGAGCTGCTCTACCCTCTGCCGGGGACTGAAACCACGGGGACAAAATAAGCCATCTGTCCCTGCAGTTGTTTCTTTCCGAGGCTGTGGTCACACAGACAGGAAGGCTAACACAAGCTGTCTGTCCCACAAGGCCCTGTCCGCACGCCATCGCCTACAGGAAGCCTCCTAACACCTCACCAGAATCCTCTTCTGCTTCTCTGTACCCCCTCCCCTAAGCCTCTGGGCTGAGAACGAGGCATGAACCCCACACGTGGAGGCCATCAGCCACATGTTGATTTTCCAAAGGAAAACTTTCAAAAGGAGTGGGGGAAAAAGATACCTATTTAAAGCATTTTTAATAAGTCAGCTTTGCCAAACCCAACGGACTCTGATAGTCCTCTTGGGTGAAATAAACTTAGAGAGAAACAGAGGGGGAAACCCCAAGCATGATTAAAAGTGGCAAAGGCTTTTTATGGGGGGGGACTACCCACTGGGGAGCTTACCTGGACATGAGCAGGATTAAGGGGAAGTGCCAGGTGTGCACGCGTGCCAGGGACCCCACCTCTCTCACAGCCATGCAAAGCCGAATGGAGTTTTTACAGTTTTGAACTATGGCAGCAAAGACAGGGCTGTAAAACCCGCTGTGTGATTTTATAAATCCGCCTCAAATACCAAGAACATTTATGAGGAAAACAGGAGAAGGAAACACGGTGCTGGTGAGGCTCAGAAGGGTCATAACCTTGCTGCGTCGGGAGGTGGGACAAGAGCATGACAAGCTGCTGGCAGTCTGCGCGTCACCTCCTGACTCCGCTCTGACTGACAGGGGCCTCGGGAACAGTTAAACCCTGCCTATAACCTGGGGCCTTACTGTATGCAACTGTGGCTTTGAGATCCACCAGATGCCTCCAGTTCAGGCTCATGGGGTTTGCTGTGGGAGCTTTGGATTGTTTACCATGATCTAAGAGAAACAAAACCCTCCACCCTCACCCCTCACCGAGGTCAGCACCCAGGCTGCCGTGACCCCACGCATCGGTGCAGCCTCTCCATGTCACAGATGAGCACAATTCCATAAAGTTCTCATGCCCTTATGCAAGGACTTGGGGAGGTGCAAAGGTGGGAAACCACTGGGCGGGGATGCCTGGTCTGGCTCCAGGACTCCTCCTCCTCATGCGGGCACGCTCTGCAGCTGTCCTCATGGCTTCTCTTCCTATAGCATCCCACGGGATGTCCCCAAAGGCCCTGAGCAACCATTTCCTGGACGGCTCTGGCAAAATTTCATTAAATACATTATGTTAACAAACTGGTACGAGGGTGATTAGGAAGAAATGCTCTGATTCGGAGAGATCAGCCCCAACCTCCAAAGGGAAGCGTCCAGGCCCTGGGATCTTCCTGGTGACGGATGGGCAGTTGGAACGCCTCCCTTGGTGGTTAAGCCATACGGGCAGATGAAGCAGGCTGATAGGGGATAATTAAAAGCCTGCTGGAAATGTAATCGGGGTGGGTCAGACGCTGGGGAGGACCTGGGAGGAACAAAGGGAAGACGAGCAGGCACAAATCTTGCGGAAGGACGGGCAGTGCGCGGCACAATCAGTGTAGCACTCGGCCTCAGGGCCTGCATGATTGGAGGCAAGCAGGACATGGCATCTGGGAGGTGGGGCTCAGAGGGAAGGGAGTCGTGGAGAGGGGGCATTTTCAAAGCCACTGTACCTGATCCCCTAGCTGCTCCGAAACCTGGCCACAGCCCTCAACTCTGCCCTTCCTTCTCCTTAGTTTGTCACCCATCCACCAACTGTCCCTGTCCCTCCCCGCAGCTGCCTCCACTCTCACCTAGCATATATCCACGGGCAGAAGCCCATCAGAGCCCGGGGACAGGCAGACACGGCCTAGCAGACTCAGCTCCTAGCTAAGGTAACCTTGGCTTCCTCCACTGCACAGCGGGAAGGAGGAGGGTTGCACTTCTCCACTGGCACTGAGGACTGGACGCAGAGAAGAACGCAGGAACCGCCCATGGACTAAGAATCAGACAGAGGAGTCCTGTTGTCTGGTCCCACCTTAAGTCCCAGACCTTCTATGTCTTCAGGCTTTTGACATGTCACATCTGCCTGGGCAAAGTTGCCAGAGGCTGGCTGAGCTGGGTCCTGGTGGTAAGGAAGGGGGTGCCTTCTCAGATGGACCCCACAGGGCAGAAAGACTGTCGGCAGCTTTAAAACCTGAGCTTCACTCACAGCTGTGGCGTCACGTGACCTCTGCTAGCTGCACGAATGAAGCTTTTTGGTGGCAGGGTCACAGAGGGAGAACTACACTTCAAGTGTCCACCCCCTTTCTAGTGTTCCCCCATGTCCCACCTCATGATGACATTTCAGTGATCCAGGGCTGTTCAATGCTGGGCACGTCCGCCCTGCTTTGCTGGGGAGGGCAAACTGAGGTCTGAATCCCTTCCCAAAGGAAGAGCCAGGACTGCTCCAGCCACCTACCAGGGGTAGTGCAGGGTTCAAACCCACTGTTCTGAGCTTGCCTGGACCTCTTCTACCTACCAAACTGTTGACAGGCTCTGGCAGGCAAATATCCGCTGGCTGGCAGGCACAGCTCCCGCCTCCTTTCCTTCTGGAGTCGTCTGCACACTTCAGACTCAGCATTCTCTCCCAAGCTCCCGCCCAAGAGCGCGGGGTCCCTTTGCCTAAAGCTGCACTTCTATTTTATTTGTTTGTTTGTTTGTAGACAGGTTTTCTCTGTGTAGCCCTGGCTGTCCTCGAACTCAGAAATCCGCCTGCCTCTGCCTCCCAGAGTGCTGGGATTAAAGGCGTGCACCACCACTGCCCTAAACTGCACTTTTTTTTTTTTTTTTTGGTTTTTTGAGACAGGGTTTCTCTGTGTGGTCCTGGCTGTCCTGGAAGTTGCTCTGTAGACCAGGCTGGCTTCGAACTCAGAAATCCACCTGCCTCTGCCTCCCAAGTGCTGGGATTACAGGCGTGCGCCACCACGCCCGGCTTAAGCTGCACTTCTTAATTATCATACTTCCTTTAAACCTTCCAGAGGGAGGAAACACAAAGCACACCAGTTGAGCAGAACATCACCTCTCCCTTTAGCGGTCCTGCAAGGATAGGCATCTTTCTGATAGGCATCTTTCGTGTATTGAGAGCCGCGTTGTCCACCCCTGCCCACACTACCTTTCTCAAATGTTGACTGAGGTTCAGGGTGGGGGTGGGGAGCGACTTCCTGTCTGAGCCATGGTTTCATCTATAGGGTCTCTTTCTGTTATCTACATGATCCGCTCATGGGATCCTCAGCGTTTCTGCCCCGCATGCTGCATGAGGGACCAGAATGAGATTCTGACAGGAAGGAATCTGATTCTCAAAGCATATGGCCATGTGGGGGAGCTGGAGAGGAAGCAGGGCAGTGAGGAGGACAGGAAAGAGCCTCCCTCCAGAGACAGTTATCACTACAGCCACAGAGGAGCACAGGTCAGAGGTCAAATGACGCCTCCTAGCTGGCACAATCCAGAAGAGGGTGGCCTGAGTTTGACCCTAGTTCTGTGAGACTCGAGTTCTCAGTTATGGGGTACAGGGTTTGCTCTAGAGGCAGCCACATAAACTTTTTTTCATTGAAAGGTTTACCTGTTTTTATGTGTGTGGACGGTTTGCTTGCATGTCACCTGTGGCCATGTGCATGCTTGGAGCTCAGAGAGGTCAGAAGCAAGCATTAGACCCATGGGGACCAGAGTTACTGTATGCTGCCACGTGGATCCTCGGAATCGAACTCTTAACCACTGAGCCTTCTCTCCGGTCCCCACAAAACTGTTATCACTGTGGGAGAGTGTGGATATGGGCAGAGTCCGCTTTCCCTATAACCTATGGTTTCCCAGAGATTACAAAGACAGCAGTGCAACACACAGCAAGGCTCTGGCTCAAGTAGACATGTATGAGACACTTCTATTCACTGTCTCTTCATTAAAATGCTCACGAGAGATGCCACAGATGAGAACAGAAGCTCAGGCAGTCTGCTGTAGTACCTGGGGAGCTGGGACGAGAGCCCCGAGCGGGGTTCGCCCAGAGCTAAAGCCCCTGACCTGCACAGGGCCACCTCTCTGCTGGGGAGGGTGCTAGACATGATGCACGGGAGGGTGGCACTTCCCTCCCCCACCCAGGCTTCTGCCTGCTGCCCTCACTCCTTTCTACCCACAACTGCTCTAATCCTCACTAGGGTAGTTTCTCTCCTGCCCAGACAGGGCTATCGCTGCCGTCACCTGCATCCAGCTTACACCCAGCTTAGCAGCTCAGAAGACCACAAGGCATACAGAGACAAAGCCCAAGGTCCTGTGGTCAGAGCTGGGTAATGTGGGGTCCCCGGACAGGTAGTAAGTGTGTCTGAGCTGGGCACGGGACACAAACTGCCTTCCTTAGACAGTTTGCCCTTGCTAGGGCCCATCACCCTCTCAGAGGACGGTAGGGGCCAGAGAGATGGATACCCGGGATGAAGTTACTCCAGGGGGCCGTGAAGGGAGTCCAACAGCTGCTGAGGAGCGCTGTGACCTGGAGGGGTGGCCTCAGTCAGAGCAGTGAATCTTCTGGCGCCTCCCCTGGTTCTTATTTGGTTTTGTCTTAGGGCCCAGGGGATTCAACCTGGTCTTTGTACAAACTAGGCAGGCCCTACCCCACTGGAGCCTGGACTCTGATGTCGGCTCCACAGAAGGCAGTGAAATCTCCACTCCCTCCCCACTGTGGGACGCAGGGCTCAGCCCCTTCACACCGCCCCCTCCCTTCCCTGCAAACATTTATTATTTCTTGCTCCTGGCTGTCAGTAGCAACAAACTAAGATTAATCGCTCGCCTGCCTGGCTGGTCCCAGACATGCCTACTGTGTGAAAACTCTCTCCTTCACTGTACAAATCAATGAGGGGAGAAAAGAAAAAAAAATAGCACCCTTAACTGAAATACATCTCCTAAGCTCTTCCTGGCCTACAACACCCACCCACCCTCTGCTACAGACCGGGGGGGGGGGTGATTTACGGATTGGTACTGGGCATCTAGCACCTGACACAAGCCACTGCTCCGGAAATGCGAAGGGGTGTCCCTAAGCAATCAGAGCCTTTCTTCATAAACTGCCCACCCCACACCGCAGGGTGCCGGGGGCCTCCTCTGTCCTCAGATGCAAAGAAAGGCTGTGGTCCACTGTAGGGCCACAAGGCTGGAAGCGAGTGTAATGAGCAAACCTCAGACCTTTACGTCATTGCTTGCAGTGTGGGGATTGGAACTAGACCTTCATGCTTGCCACCCAGGGCTGGACGCACCCCATCTCCAGTCTTACGGACACTAACCGGGATGACACTACCTCCAGGCATGTACTGCTCTCAGGGTAGTTTTGAAAGGCTCTGGAAGAACAGGGTTGAACAGAGCTCAGCATGTCCCAAATGCCCACTGTGTGTCAGCACCACAGTGGACCTCACCTGCCCAGCCTACTCCCTACCCACAGGCCTCCTGTCAAGGGAGGCCCGGAAGAGACAACCACTTGCCTGGCACCAGGTGGCTGGTGAAAGCTTTAGAACCAGGCTTCCCTCCACGGTGCCCGATGGAGCATTAGCCCAGGATGCCCCCCTGCTCCCTCCAACCCCCTCACAGCACAGCCCCGCCAGTGCAGACTCGGACGACACAGGTGTGGCATGTGGGACACAGGGGGCCGGAAGCTGTGGCCTTTTCCTTTGGTGACACTCATGTCTCTAGTTCACTGATGATTCCAGAATGAGGCTCAGAGATCATCACTGAACCGTGTGTCCACCCTGCAGGGACTCCTCAATTCTGAGGCCAGGTGACCCCGGATGTGTCATGGCTGGGCACAGCTCATTGCGGGATTTGTTCTTCTAAGCATGCGTTGTGCATGTTCCCGTCTGCTGCCCACCCTTTAAGGCTTATCGTCCTTCAAATCCCTCTCTGGTCCCTTCCCTCATGTGCTGCGGCCCAGGGCATTCTCCAACCGCTCTAACTCGTTTGGTCTATTTCCTAGGTGTCTTCTCTTCCTCGCCGGGCTGTGAGGTCCTGCAGGGCTGGAGCTCAAGCAGTAAGTGGGCCCACATAGGCCGAAGCATGCAGCTGAGGAAGGCGGAGCTGGGGACGTGATGGAAGCAGGCCAATCCCTGGTAGTAGGCAATCCATCTCTGGGGACTTGAAAATCAAAAGCTTATCTTGGGAGGGCTCTAAGGGGCCGCTTGCCCCAGTGCAGTGGGAAGAGGTGGGGCTGGGTCCTTAGCTTCCTGCTAAGGCTTCAGAAGTGTGACTGTGTGTGACCCACCCAGGCCCCACAGACATGGTCCCCACGCCCGCCCCCAGCAGGACTCATCCTATCCCCAGGACCAAACTTCACTGTCTTTCAAGTCCTCTTTCCCCTATCTTCACCAGATTCTTTGGCAAAATCTCAGAGAGCCCTCATAGTCGAAAGCCTCCTGTGAAGGAGGCTTCTCCTCCCCTTCCCCCTTCCCCCAGGCCTGACCGACTGCCTTTCCAGGGAAAGCAGAGGGCATCAGCTTTTGCTTTTTTCTCACCAATGCCAAAGGCTCAACTTCTGCCTGCCTGGCTGGGGACAGTGTGCCCGCACATCCAGGACCTGTGGTAAGCGTGAGTCTGGCTAGTACATGTTGTCACGCAGACGGTGGTAAGAGAGACATCTGCAGCAAGATACTGTGAATGAAAAAGCCACTTGCAGGCTCTCTGACTAGTGTCGAGGGTGGGTGTCCACCATGGCAGGGAGTGATGACACGTGTGAACCTGACAGCGGATGCCGGATGGACACTGCCTTGGGTCACCAAAGGCACAGGGAGCTGGGGGGTCAGGATGGCCAGACCAAGCAAGTCACTGCCTCCCAGGGTTACGTCCACTATGAGTCTCCACCGGGGCCGCTTCCTCACTTAGATAAATCTGTGACATCACTTCCACAGAGGGCTCAGGGTGCCACCTGTGTGTGTGTGTGTGTGTGTGTGTGTGTGTGTGTGTGTCTCCGCTGAGAGGGCAGAACTCCGAGCAGGACCTGTTGGCAGTGGCCTTGTCACAACACCCCACATACCTTCTACTGATGTCCTTGTTGCCTGGGGAACACTAGGTTCTCTTAAGAGTCATGTACTGCTTCTGCCTTGCAGCAGCTACTGGCCCTTGGTGACAGTGACCACTCTTTAAGGTCACCTTTGGTGCTCAAAGCCCTTTGCGCAGTCCTGCAGGCAGCAAGGCAGTCAGAACGAGCAGGGTGTGAGCCCCCGCAGCTGGGCCTGGCTGACTGCCTTGGTTCGTTTTCTCTCTCTCTCTCTCTCTCTCTCTCTCTCTCTCTCTCTCTCTCTCTCTCTCCCTCCCTTCCTCCCTCCCTCCCTCCCAGTGCCAGGTACAGAGGGTTTCCACAAAACTCTTCCAAGGGATGGACTGAGCAGGGAGAGGACCCTGTCTCAGGGGCACAGATAGGCCTCCCCAAGCACGGTCTACCCCATAGACTTGTCTCACAGAAGGGCCCCAGGCCAACGTGAAAATGGCCAGAGGCTGGGAAGCAGCATAGCTGGGATTCCGATGTCAGCTTGCAGCCTGTGTATGTGGGGGGCTGCCATGCCCCCGCCTGGCCACTGGCAGCAGGCCTGAGGATGTGAGAAACCACATACTGCACATAGGCTGGCAAAGGTGGTGCTTTCCCCAGCGGCGGCAGCAGTACTCGCAGTACCAGGGAGGTTCTGCTTTGGGCAAGGGTCACGGAACATGGCTGGCTGGAAAGCACCTCTTCCCAGTTCTCCTTTCTTCAAGGCAAGGCTGCCTGGCTGAGCACACCCCTCTGACCATCAGGGGTGCTACTCTAATGGCTCTAAACAAATACAAACCCAACCCTTTGCTCCAGTTCCTTGTGCTAGAAGAGCGGTCTGTATACAGCAGTCCTGTGCGGTTAGATCAGACAGGACAGGTACAACAAACCAGACCTCTGGCGGGGCACTGAGCTCTTGCCCAGCGTGCTCGGTGCCCCTGGCTCGGGAAGCGCAGTCCATCTAGCCAGCCAGGCAGGGACACATGCTGATGGACCCAGAAAAGGGGAGGGACTTGCTAAGTTCAGTCTGACAGTGAGCAGTGTGGGGAAGGCCAGGACTGCTTTTACAGACTTGGACTACAACATCTCGTGATATACCCCAGTGGGCCTCCAACCCGCTGCAGAGACCAGGTCAGCCTCAAACTCCGGAGACGCACTTGCTTCTGTCTCCCAGGTGCAGGGATTAAAAGGATGCGCCACCATGCCTGGCTAGGACTACAAGCAATCTTCACGGTTACTGGCAGGAAACAGGGACATGGTGGGGACTGTGTTAGGTCACATGGGCAAGGATCTGACTGGACTGTGTGCTTGTTGCTTAGGAACAGATCAGCATCCCAGTGCACAGATAAAGACAGGGAGGCTCAGAGTTGTGAAGGCCACAAGCCAGGGAGGGAGGTGGGCTCCAGCAGCACCCACACCACCCGAATGATAAGGCTATCACCATAAAAGCTGAACCAAGACACTGCCTCCCTAGGGGCCCCAACACAATGAATACACATGGCAGGGAAGAGGGGCCAAGCGTCTGGCCTCTGGCACCCACCCATGACCTGGTTTCAACTCGTATTAGGTCATGAGTAGACAAGGGGTGGAAACATGGATGACCCCGGACTCACTGGGGTCAGCTCAGCAACTGGCTGCAGACTCCTTCAGTCCTGTTTTGGTGCCCCAGACCTGGCCCATCACAGGTCCTCAGGAGATAGTTTTCACAGGCACAGACAGCTGTGCTGAAGCTCTAAGGGTCGAAGCTCCAAGGGTCCCAGCACCCAGGAGACTGCTTGAAGGCACGTCTCCATGCAACAAGCCTGTAGGCTGGTACCCGGCAAGGCCCTGCCCTGGGACGCATGGCTGCTGCTCCTCCTCCTAATGAACATCTAACCAGGTCTTTTGTAGTGGCCTCTCCACAGTCCCCAAATACTGGAGATTCTAGGTGCAATATAATCCATGAACTCTCAGAGAAAGATAAGGGGGCATGGGGGGACAAACCAGCACCCCCAGTGCCCTTGATTGGCAGCAGGCTGTCTGGGACTCAGGGGCGGGGGACGGGGGAGGATGACCACGTGACAGGAAGTCCAGCCAGCCAGCATGGGTACAAGGTTTCCTGAGAGAAGTGAGGCCAAGCCTATTCTCATCGTGAGCCTCTGGCAATGACCAGGGCAGCGGGGAGGCAAGGGAGAGGACCCCACTCCTACCCAGTGTATCTGGGTGTAGGACCTGGTTCACACCCCAATTGTATCACTAATTCTGTGCCCTTGGAGCAGTCCTCTTTCCTTTGAGCCTCAATCTCCCACCTCCACAATGGAGTCTGGAAGATTTCTTGGATCCCATTCAGCAACAGCATTGAGCAGTAGAACACTCCAGCAGGAGGGGAAAAAAAAAAACCCCAAACGTCTTATTTCTGAACCTGTTCATTTTAACAGCTCACGGACCAGAAGGACCCGAGCAGCTGCAAAGCAGCCGCATCAGTGGGGGGTCTTTCCGGTTCACAGCATTCCCTCCCAAACTCTGGGGTACATGAGAAGATCAGTCCAGAAGACAACCCGGGGACTAGGAAAGGGTTCTCGCACGCAGCTACACAGCACCATGAAGGTCAGACAGATGGTCATCCATCACCTGCTCTCTGTGGGCCTCAGTTTCCCCGTCTACAGAGTGGGACAACACATTCCTCACCTAAGGATGGGTGTGAAGTTGATGCTGGGCCAGGCGTGCTGAGAGCCAGGTACAAGCCTGGGCTCGCTCTTCCCGGCTAGTGGCTATACTTGGGAGGAAAAGCCTCTCCTCCCTGGAAAAGCAGCGGTGGAAACCACACCACACACCACGTCTCTGTGTTCCCAGAATGAGACCAGATTAAAACCCAAGGCTGGTAGGGACAAGCTTCTGGGGGGGGCTAGGTGTAGCCTTCCTGTGAAGACAGAGGCAGGCGGGGACCAGGACTCACTTCAGCGAGAGGGAGTAGTCATGCTTGCTGGTCTGGCTGTTCCGGACAAGGTAGCTGCACTCCTTGCAAAGCCGCAGCAGGGTCTCTGCATCACTCCTGCTGATGGCTCCGTGATACCATCTGGGGAGAGAACCAGAGTGTGGTCGGTCAGAGGGGACAGAAGGCCCTGGGCTCCCAGAGTGGCCGCTGAGGACCCTCGCTCGGTGCCCTCACGGAGCAGCTGCTGGCTCCAGCCCCCTGTGAGGAGGTAACCAGCTGCTCAGCCAGTGTCTGCCGCACGTCAGACCCTGATGGGAACCCCCGGGTGCCTTCGCAGTCCGTGCGCTCCAGCACCAGATACTCTGTGCTCATCAGTTGGCCCTGTGGTGACAGGTGCTGAGGGAGATGAAAGTGAAGCCAGGCCACACGGCTGGGACTATTTTAGGCATGGTGACCAGGAAAGCCTGTGGAGACAGGAATTTATCAGTGCAGACCTAAGGAGGAAGGAAAAGGACGGTATGAAGAACAGCGGCTAGAAAGTGTAAGTGTGAGAGTCACAGGCTGGAGAGCAGTAGAGATCGGGGTGGGTGGGTGGGGGACAGGAGCAGGCAGACTGGGAAAGCTGGAGACAAAGTCTCAATGGGACAGCAAGGGCCTTCACTGACAGGAGGAGGGAGTCAAAAAACTCCTTTGTGTCTATGCTGGGCCCACGAAAGGAGCATTGCAGAAGCAGCCGGAGGTAGGAGGCCAGCTGTGTGTCTGTGCATGGGAGAGGGGGTGGGGCATGGGACACGGGGACACGGACTCTATGACTGCCAACGGCCTCTCTTTCTACGGTTACACAGACATAAACCCATGGCTTGGGGATGCTTAGGCTGCCACAGTGAGAACGTTTCCAGAGATGCCAGGGCCCAAGGCAGCCCTGAGGAGACACAGGCAAACTAAAACAAAGTTGGGGATAACAGATCTAGGGAGAGCAGGCTCAGGGGGCGTGGCCGGAGTGACACCCCCCAGCAAGCTGACAAAAGCGTTCTTTTATTAAGAACACAATTTCCAGCCAGCTGACACTGAGCAGTCCTCAGGGAAGGCAGGAAAGGGTCTGTAGGGAAGTGCTCCACTGTCTGCCCTCCCTGAACAGAGGGGCTGGAACAGAGATCCAGAGGCCCTCTGGGGCCTCCTTACGGGTAGTCCCTGGTGGCAAACAGGAGGCTGCCAGGTCCTTTCCTGGCTACTTCATGTGGAAAGAAAGGAGGGGCCTGGAGTGGAGGATCAAAAAAGAGGGGCAAAGGGCAGTGGATCAGGAGCCAGGCCAGCAGGCAGCCTGCCTGTGGGGAGTCTCTAGAGCACAGGCTATCCTGGGTGGTCCTGTGGGGGGTCGGGGCTACTGTTGCTGGGTCTGAGCAGGGAGTCACCCTGGGAACAGGTGGGGCTGAGACGGCCTCCAGGTCAGACTGAAGGGATCAGGGAGACGCAGTCACTGCCACCCCTCCCATCCAGCAGCAACTGCTTTCTCCAGAGGATACTCACTGCACCCTTGATCTCACGGGGCTGACAGGGAGAGGGAAGGTCAGCAAAGAGCTACCGGAAGCCACTCCCAACAGCACATGCTCCACAGAGCCATGAGGAACTGTGACAGGCATGGCGAGAGGCACTCTCTGGCATGATTGGTCAGGGAAGCCCCGGAGAAGGACATTGCCTGCGAACGTGTAAGAACTGGTGAGAACTGGTAAGAACTCACCACATAAAAGGAGGAATGCTCCAGGTAACCTGACCAACAATAGCTATCGCTCTCCTTATGAAGACCTACTCTGCGCTAACATCAGCCATCTCTCACTTTATAAAGACCCACTCTGCACCAGGCACGTGCTCTGGCTGGGCCTAAGAGAAGCCCAAGAGGAGGTGACAGCAGGGGAGGGGGCCTAGGGTATGAGGCTGGGCCTCAATGCTCCCGTCTGGGCAGCAAGGGAGCCCCTTTCCTGCACATTTACTTGCTAAGCAGATGACACTCCCAGAGAAACTCTGGTCCAAGAACTGATGTGTCAAGAAACCAAGGGAGCTGCGGCTTCATCCTGGAGGAATGGAGTCACAGGAGCTTTCTGAGCAGCACACAGACCTGGCTGAGCAGGGAGCGGGCATCGTGGCCAAGAGGAAAGGCAGCCAAAGGCCGGCCTGACACTATGCTTGGAGGAGGGGTAGGACAGCAAAGGTGGGCTCGGACTGGAAGAGAGACTGGGAAGCCCGAATCAAGAGTGTAACTGCCTGCCGGGTGTGGTGGCACACGCCTTTAATCCCAGCACTTGGGAGGCAGAGGCAGGCAGATTTCTGAGTTCGAGGCCATCCTGGTCTACAGAGTGAGTTCTAGGACAGCCAGGACTATACAGAGAAACCCTGTCTCAAAAAACCAAAAAAAAAAAAAAAAAAAAAACAAAAACAAAACAAAACAAAACAAAACAAAACAAAAAAAAAGAGTGTACAGGCCTGAGCTGATCAGCCGCCGGCACACGTAACACAGAAGCACAGGACAGCTAGAGAAGAAATCTAATCCACGCCAAGGGCAGGTTTAGTTTAGACTTAGCAACTGGGATGAAAAATGAGAGGTCACTGAACACTTTGCAGCTCGTAAGGCCAGCTAAGGGTCATAAGGGTCAGGGTGGCAGCGTGGTGTGACCAGACCAAGCCTGGCCAGGAGTCAGAAACCTGACCTCCCAAGAGCCTCTGTCCCGAGGGGCCAGCGATCAACTGTGTCCTTACAGTGAAGTACGGAAGAGGGCACAGCATCAGTGAGCTTACATCTGCTTCTCCAGTGGGACGGTGGGATCCACTCTCTCCCCCAGAATCCCGCAGAACTCGGGGCTCCCGTGCTTGATGGGCTTGAAGCCTCCTCCCGGGGCACGGAGCTGGCGCCGGCGGTCCCGGGAAGGTGATGGCGAGGACTGCCGCTTCTCGTTGCCATTGAACTGGGCTGAAAACAGAGAGGAGAGAAGGCACTGTCACCTGGGGCCCAGCCACACCTAGGGCCCAGCCACACCTGTAGAGCAGCAATTCTTAACCTGTGATCCCTTTGGGGCAAGAGACTGCTTCGTACCTGTTGCCTAAGACCATCCGAAATGCATATTTACATCACTATTCATAAAAGTAGCAAAATTAGTTATGAAGTATCAACGAAATCCTTTTATAGTTGGGGGTTACCACAGCATGAGGAACTGTACTGAGGGTTGCAGCATTAGAAAGTTTGAGGAACCCAAGCTCTAAAAAGAAGGTGTGTGTGTGTGTGTGTGTGTGTGTGTGTGTGTGCGCGCGCGCACATGCCCATACCACATGTGTGCAGATGCCTACAGAAGACAGAAGTGTTAGATCCACCAAAGCTGTAGTAGCAGTTGTGAACCACCCAGTGTGGGTGCTAGAACCGAAATCCAGTCCTCTAGAAAAACAGCCAAATGTTCTTAACCACTGAGCCACCCCCCACCCCCCCACCCCCCCAGTCCTGGACCTCAAGTGCTTAGGTACAGACACCCTGTAACACCCGGCTGCCTGCTCAGGGCCAGGTCTCAGCTCCACCAATCACCCTTCAGAAGCCGCCTCTCCAGGACGCCTTCTCAGAACTCCCTCGGCCATCCAAATCACCAGTCTCCCTGCCTGGCTGTCGCGGGCCACCGCTTAGATACCGCTTGTCCCACACCTACACAGTACCTACCTGCAGGTAACAGGTGCCCAACACGTGACTAAAGGAAAAACTAATGGGGGGGGGGAGAATAGGTTTTCCTATCAGATAAAACCTAAGACTGTCCTGGCCGACGCTGTAACTCCTTGCTGAATTAATTGATACATCCTCTGGAATGCTTAAAACCGCAGCCATATATTTCAGTAAGAACAGGTGGTGATGAATGGCAAGCTTAATTAGGCAAATCATTTCACCTAAAACACAAAAATACAAACTCTAAGGGCCGCTATTCAACAACCAAGGGGGAGAGAGGGGGGGCTCGGAACAAAAGCTCCAAATACGACTGCTTCCATCCCTTCTAATTAAGTTTCTCTTTAATCTGCAATTTAAAATGGCAATTCTTTTAATTTAGTGATTTTCCTGCAAGAGATAAAGATGCAATTCCTCAAAAGAATCTCTGCATTCAGAGGAAAGGATGCTGCCCCCGTGAGCTGTTCGAAGAACAGAACTTAATGAGTCCCACCGATAGGCAATTAAAGAGCAAGTTGGGATCCTGAGGGAGGGAGGGCGGGTGGGCGACTCCGCACGGAGGGAGCATCCACTTCGGTTCCCAGGATGGGGACTAGCCCTGGGGGTAACACAACAGGGTCTTCAGGGTCAGCAAGTCTGCACCTCAGCTTGGCGCTAAATGTCTACCCAGGAGTTGATGCCAGGGCACAGGGCTCATGGCTCAAGTGCCCTACTTCTTTTCCTAGGCTTTCTTCTGGATTGTCTTGTAAGTTTGTGGTTCCCACCCCCCATCCCCATATTAGAAACCTGATACTCATATATACTGAAGTTTGGGCCCTTCTAACAACCTCATGAGCACTGAATTCCATAATACTCCTGCCACAGTGTACCTGGTAGGCATGAGGAAGCCCGGGGACAGGGCGAGGTTGAGCCCAGGACTCTGGGACAGCAGGGTCGGGCTCACCTCCCTCTCCCCCACATCTGCCTGCCTTTTCATAAGCTGAGGTCTGGTAGGCAGAAGCCCGGGTCTCCCTCACCTGGCCAGATGCTTCATCTGAATGGCATTGCATACACAGGCCTCCGAGGACTGGCATGGATGCCGCCCACAACTCCCTCTGGGAGCTGGCCTCTCTCGATGGCTCTAGGCCCTGGCGGTGTGTCTGCTGCTCCAGGAACCTCTATCTGCCCACTCCAGCCTGCCTCCCAGTGTCCTGTGGAGCAGATTCGGGCAGGGTTTCCTTCTGTCCTCTCCAGTCCCATCCACTCAGTTTACTTTTTTTTTGAGACAGAGTTTCTCTGTGTAGCCCTGGAACTCACTCTGTAGACCAGGCTGGCCTCGAACTCAGAATCCGCCTGCCTCTGCCTCCCAGAGTGCTGGGATTACAGGTGTGCACCACCACCGCCCGGCGAATTTACTCTTTTTTTGTTTGTTTGTTTTGTTTTTTTGTTTTTTTCGAGACAGGGTTTCTCTGTGTAGCCCTGGCTGTCCTGGAACTCACTCTGTAGACCAGGATGGCCTCTTACTCAGAAATACGCCTGCCTCTGCTTCCCAAGTGCTGGGATTAAAGGCGTGCGCCACCACCGCCCCGTGAATTTACTCTTTAGTCTACTCTAGAGAGGATGCTTAGAAAATGCCATGGGCTGTTGCAGCTCACATAAAAACAATATGCTCCTTCAGTGTAACTTCCTTCCTGTTCAGAGCAGGCCACAAACAGCAGCCTCTACAGCACAGCCCTTGACCGCTGCCCCAGCGGCCTGGGTTCAAAGGCAGAACCTCCTTTGCGGTCCTCACTCAGGAAGTTGGAGGCAGCTTGACCTCCTCCTCCACCTTATGCTCTGCTCCCTGAATCCACCACCTGCTACCTGCCTTTGGGCCCTCGCTTTGTCTTCCTGTAGCCTTTGGAATGTCCCTCCTGGAGTAGCTTTGCCCTAGGCCCCCAGGTAGAATTCCTTTGCCTCCTCCAGCCCCGAAGTGCTTTGTCTATCATCCCAGCATCTGCCTCTGCTGGAAAGAATGCAGCAGTTTCCACAGAACCAGATGGTCTCGGCTCAGTCCCTTTTGGCTGTGCATCTGGCTCCAAGGAACATCCCACAGACTGAAGCACGGCCAGGAACAGCAGCTCTGCAGGCCAACCCTCGAGTCGGGGACACCTGGCTTCCATCCTACTGCGTTATTACTCATCGTGACACCAGAATATTTTAAACTCCATGCTCAAAGGCCTCATCTGCTAATAACCACCTAAGTAGTGAAGGGCTGTAGAAATGGTTCAGGCAGGAGCTCTGTCTGTGGCAGACCCCTCTTCTGTCATGTTCACGAGTGGGGGATGTGCCTTTTCATATAGTCACAAAGATAACTTTTTGTTGTTGTTGTTGTTTTTGAGACAGGGTTTCTCCGTGTAGCCCTGGCTGTCCTGGAACTCACTCTGTAGACCAGGCTGGCCTTGAACTCAGAAATCCGCCTGCCTCTGCCTCCCAAGTGCTGGGATTACAGGCGTGCTCCACCACGCCCGGCTACAAAGATAACTTGTATCAGAACTGACTTCAGAATCAAGAAGTTTCAATAGGACAGCCATCTGCATTGTCGTCCACAACAAGATCTGGACAGGCATGGTGTACAGGCGATGACCAAAACTTGTTGAATGAGTAAGTCTGCCTAGCTCGGCAGGGCTCTCTCTACCTCCATTCACCCCTTGAGAAATGACACCCAAGCTGGACTTTCTCGGCCAGCTCTGTGCCGGGGTTCGAGAGGCTGAGTTCAGGTCTTCAGGCTTGGTGGCAGCAAGCGCCCTTATGAACCAAACCGATTCAAGTCCTAATCAAGTTACTTTAGCGTCTTCTTGGAAGTGTTTTTATTCATTCTTATGGTTTGTACTTTCCACAAACGGGTGGGCACTACAGCGGCTCTGGGGAGCACACTTTCCTCTCATCTGTGACACTGGTGCTGTTATATCCATGTTTTTACAAACCAGGCCTGTGTGACTGCACAACTTGGCTCAGCTAATGGTGCAGGCTGCCATGCCGGGCTACTCGCTGGGCCTCGGCCCTTGAGCACTTGCGCTCTCCTGGGCAGCCTTGGGGCCTCCTCTGCGCTCTCCTGGGCAGCCTTGGGGCCTCCTCTAACCTAGCTTCCCAGGAGGGCTGGCCACTGCTCTGGAAATCCTGCTCCTTACTTCTGAACAGCCGAAGCCCTCTGCTCATTTGTTCTCCAGCACAGGATGGAACAGCCACTAGCAGAGAGAACCGGGAGGGGGAGGAGGGGAGGAGGAACTGACAGGGGACTCTCAGCTGCCGCAGATCCCTTCGGCCTCTTAGTGATAGACCAGGCTTGAAGACCAAGCCCTCAAGCCCTCTCAGTGAACAGCATGGATGCACAGGAGGGGCTGGGCCTGTTATGGGTCCATGGCCTGTTCACTGACATTGTACTCTGAGACAGAGGGTGAGCCAACGTGTCCAGGTGCCTCTTTCATGCAGGACTCTGCGTCCAATGCTGGATGCCACAGATAGCCAGGTGGGAGTTGGCATGCTGAGGAGGGAGACTGTACACTGGTTTTGGAGGTGGGGTGGCCTACCTGCCCCAAGGCTATGAACCTTCATACCAATGCAATTAGCACTTGTGCGTGACTAAAACTTCCGTTCTGTGGTAGCACACCCCTCAGCTGCTGTGTTCCAAACCTGCATATCCATTACACCACTGACCCTGAGAACCTGCATCTCACAGGTGCCGGGGCGGAGACCCACAGAGGAGAGGCCCCTCTACTGTCCAGTGTGCCCCTCGGCCCGTCTTTTGCAGCACTCTCAGGAAGTCGCTTCACAAAGGTTTGCATTTCCAGGATCACGAAGAGGCCTCTGACCCTGGCATGTCTGCGGCCTCATGGGATGTGTGAAGAGATGTTAAGAGTGGGGGCTGGGGACCCTGAAAGGCTCAGAGGCAGGCCTTGAGCCTCAATGGATCCAGAACACCAATTACATGGCTATGCCTGGCCTGGGAAGGTGACTACAGGACGGCAGAAGGTGCTCCCCTCTGACCTCTGACTTGTGACTCTGCTCCTAGAGAAAACACGGGGAGCAGAGATGAATGCTGACCGCAGAGGACCTATGGAGCACTGAGGGGCCCCCCTGCTGAGAGCAGCCATCTTTCCCACCACAACTCATTCCACAGGTGAGAACCATGGAGCTAGAAGCAGGGTCTCCTCAGTCTGAGTCAAGTTCAGCACCGATCTCCTTACAGTGCAGCAGATATCCGAGCCCACAACAGTAACAACAGGGTGACAACAGCCACCTCCTACCAGGTACTCACAGCCCCAACTTTAGTGCCTAGTGTCACCTTCATCCTGCAGGTCAGAAGACACAATTTGTCACTGACAGCAAATGGCAGCTTTGAATGCAGACCCATGGCCCCAGCACCTGATTCCTTCCAGGGCTCAGGGCTGGGTTCACCTGTCACCTGTCACCTGTTACCAGGAATCGCTCAAGGCTGAGGCCCTGTGATGTGTAACCTTTTCACCTGCAGACACCCACGAGACTCCTGGAGCCTGGAGAAAGTGATTACTCCTCCATCTGCTGGTCTGAAGAGCAGCCGCCCAGCGGGTCGCTGGAGGAAGCTCCCACCCACTGCGTATGTCTATGCACTGGCCACAGTATAGACAATGAGGGAGGGAGAGACAAGCCGGTGCTGGCCACAAACACAGCTCTCGCAAGGCTCTGAGCAGTGGCTTCCGCCGCAGACAGGAAGGACACACTTTCATTTTCTTAGAGGGAATTCAGACACAGGCAGGAAGGGAGGAGGTCAGGTCAGTGGCCACACGAAAGTGACCTCCCACTGCAGACTCCTCTGGCCTCATGTGGCCAGGAGACATCTCTGGCACACTAGAGGGGCGAGAGCACCAAGCACACAGCCGCTGGGAGAGCCTGGCCTGGAGGAGTGCGTGGGGCTTCTGTGGCCAGGCCTAACTCAGTAACTACACAAACTTCCGGGCACTCACTGGGCACCAGGCTTGGAGCTAGGTAAGGACCCTGTGCCCAGGGCGGGCGGGCAGAGCTTCTCCCTCATGCTGCTTACAGTCTCCATCCCCATGGCGATCTCTGACCTGCCTAGCAGAAGGCCAAGGCTCACCGGATTCCACACAGGAAAAGAAGACATTTGCAGAGACCCTTCTAACAGCACATGATTGAGTTGATGCTCTTGGTTTCTTTCTTTTCTTTTTTTTAAGATTAATGCATGAACTCATAAATATGTCAGATAGAAAAACCAATCAGAGAAACCTGTCCCTCAATAATATTTAGCCAAAGGAGAGAGAGAGATCCTCACAGCTCTAACCCTGACCCCCACACTTCCTTTGGTAGACCTGCATGTTAAACATTAATTATGGCTGTTACTCATTATACAGCAAAAGGTTTCCCATACAAACACAATTGTTAATTTCCTCACAGGCCCAAGGCATTCTGGGATGCCATGAAGGAGACAGGAGGCATTCTGGAACTCAAGGGAGCCTGTTGTGAGGCAGCACACGGCTGGAGTGTGGGGAGAGCCGTGGCCAGGTCTGAGACTCCCTGTGGGACCCTCTGCAGATGCTGGGTCCCCAAGGAGGCACAAGGAGCAGCTAGTGTGAGCCATGCCCAGAGCACACAGCCAGAGTACTGACTTCACAGTGTCTGCTCCTGTGGGGGCAATGACCACATCAGTACTAAGGCCAAAGAGCAAGTGGATCTCCCAAGCTACCCCGTACCAGGTTCAAATCCACCTTTCCCAGATGAGGCTAACGTGCTGGTGGTGAAGGCACTTGGCCCAAGTTCACTGCCGTGTGAGCGCAGGTGAGCCACTTATGGTCTGAGTTTCAGTCCTAATTGATACCACAGTGAAACAACAGCCACACGGCAGGGCCTGGTGGGGTTAATTCAAACCAGGTTTATAATTGCTGCCCAATAAAAGCTAGCTTCCTGTCCATTCCTTCTTCCCCTCTTACCATACTGGGGTTCCTTTAAATAAATCAGCCAACAGAGCTGGCTCAGAGGACTCTCAACTGTTAGGAAGCAGTCACACGTAAGACATCACTTTCCCTTCCTCTGTCTCTTCAAACGCCCTTGAGAAGGTGTCAAAACTTCAGAGGGGCTACCTATGGGGCACAGCGCTAGCACCCCATGATATTACCATGACAACTGTGCATCTGGCTGTTCCAGAACAGACCGCCCACAGAAAAATGCCGGGAGGCTGAGAAGGGACTGTCATGTTAAGGGGGAGGTTTTCTGGAAGGACTCACAACACTGGTGTCACCTGAGTAAGCTGTGACACCCTTCCTGGCTCCCTCAGCCCCTCGCCTGATGTTCAGTATGTCAGGAGTGAACTGGAGGCTCTCCAGAGAACTGTGGCTTCTAATACCTTGATGCACACACTCAGGACTTGGGTGGGGCCTGGTGCTGTAACACCTCTGCAGTGGCTTATTTGCAGCTCAAGCTCAAAACTCCTATTCTAGGAGGGCCCAAGACATCACTTCTAACACAGGGAGGGGCAGAGGCCGCTTTCACTCAGACTGCTGGCTCGAGCCTCTGGCGGGATGAACAGGACTGGGGGCTGGGTAATGGAGAGACAGGGATAGTAGGGCTGCTTCCCAGGCCTCCCGTCCCTGCTTCCCACTGCCAGGCATAATCAGGAACGAGCTTCCTAAACGAGGCCTCCAGGGCTGCTAAGTGCCTCTTCATGCAGTGCTGTTTTTTATATTAAATTAAACTTTATTTAATTTGGCAAGCCCTTCCAGAACTCCAGTAATAAACCTCACAGGCACAACCCTTTAGGGCTCACAATGTCTTTTCATCCAGAGATTTCTGCATGAAAATCCATTGTTTTTCACTGGCCTTTTCAAGGCCAGGCTCTACAAGAAGAAAATCACCACTTTGCGGATGGGAAAACTGAGGCTCAGGGAGGTGAGTAAGCTGTCTGAGGTCTAGGCTGGTGAGCTGGCGGGCAACCGATGAGACACACTGACATAAAAGGCAGACCAGCGTGCCACGGAGCTGGTGTGGGGTGCAGACAAGGGCCCCAAGCAGCTGCTGAGTGGTAAGCCCATCTAAGTCATGGGTCTGTTTTCCATCTCTGCCTCTGGCAGAGCCCAGGGCACTGTAAAGTACCTCGGAGGGAGACAATCCTGAGACAGTGAGTCACAAATGAAGTAACTGTCTCTCAAGAGGCCCAGCGGGCTCCCTTCTCAGGCGTGCCCGCCACCCGGCTGCCGCTGCCAGAGTCTACACTAGCCAGGTGCTTTCATTATTTCTTAGACCCAACTGCAGATTTCTCTATTTGGGAAGTGAAAGGGTACAATTTCCCACACCCATAGACAGCCTGACTGGCTCTGTCACAGGTCGTGTGTGGGTCTCTTCTCGTTTGCCTCAGTCTCTCCAGGAAAGGAGAGTGAGACCAAACGACATGCAAGGCCCTCATTGTGTTAAAAGATGGAAACCTAGCCTGGAGTGTCCCTAAAAGAAGGGGCTGAGCCATGCAGAAGGTGGCCATGAGAATACGAGTCAGTGCATGCAGAAGGTGCATACTTGATGTGATGGGAGGCTCTGCAAGCTCCCCAAGGCTTCCCAGGGCTGCTGGGCTCATTTGCCAGCAAGGCAGTCAAAATCCCCAGGCAGGGATAATCCTCAGACCTGGGTGCTTCCCCACCTCCAACCCTTGGCCCTAGTCTCAGGCCACCTTCTGTGCAGGACCTGCTAATCTTGCAAGCTGTCCCACCAACCTCACTACCTCACAACACCCAGAAGGAAAGGAGCACCAAGGGCTCACTAAACAGCTGGGGGGATCCCGTCTAACTCCCCAAGTTCTAATCCTTACTGAGATGTGTGCTGCAGACTCCCGAGGGACAGGAAGACTCCCATTCCCTGGGAGCTAGGGTCACCGCATCCTCTCAGAATATTCTCTATACAGCTGCAGAAAGACCATGGACTCCTCCTGTGACTTAAGTTCCCAGTGAGACAGGGACAAGAGGGAAGGAGACAGACAGACACATATACACACACACATACACACATACGTGTGTGTGTGTGTGTGTGTGTGTGTGTGTGTGTGCGTGTGTGCGCGCGCTGCATGCTTGGCTGCAAAGGGCCTGTAGTCACTAGCTAAGAGCAGGGTGGCATTCTATAGGCTATAAAGCACCTCTGTTCCACAGACTGGGACCAGCAGCCTCCCTGCCTACATTCATTGGCATTGCTGGGGTTCCAGGGGCATGGGCACACGCCCAGAACTGCCTACAATCCATGTTCCTGCGGTGGAGTGAGTCTCTGCTCCCCACCTCCCTCACTGCAGCTATGGGGCTTCCAAAGGTGGAAAGTCCGTCTCTACGGTCAAGTTCCTCCAGAACACTGACCACTCTCTGGGTCTAGTCTCAGCCTTTCCCCCCTTCTAAGCCTTTTGGGAATTTGAAAACACAGAAAAGGGTCCCCACCAGTCTTTCCAGGTTGAGCATGCAGATCACAAAAATGGAGCAGTGGAGAGAAGGGGCAGCTTTGCTCCCCAAACTTCATCTCGCACAGCTGCTCCCTAGTGAGACCTGAGAAAACCTGGGGCTCTTACAAGACTCCACGGGAACAGCAGGCCTCAGCGGCACTGCCAGTCCCTGCACACCCCAGGGCCTCTTGGAAGCATGAGTGCGCACACCTGTACATGCATGCCTGCACACGCACTCACGGTGTGCATGCACACTGATACAGCAGCCACCCAGTAGGGGACTGTGCCCTTCATCCCAGTCAAGGTGCTGCAAAGCATCAGCATCCCAAGTGGTGGCCTACTGGCCTCCGCCCACTGCTGCCTGGATAGAGGAAAGACGGAAGGCTGGCGCTCACAGCAGCCTCCTCCTCCGTCCCAGAGAATGAGAAGGCACCCAAAGCTGTTTGGGACAGGCACAGATCTGCTCTAGAGTAGAACATGTAAAGCCAAGAGACTTGGGAGACAGGCAGGGCAAGACACTGACACCAATGATCATAAAACAGTGACAAGAGCCAGGAGCAGACCGTGTAGCTGTGGGTCCTCAGACTTACTGCCAACTAGCTCTACCTGAGGCCAACTACACAGGCAGTGCTAACTCTCCAGGCAGGAGTGAGCAGGTTCCAGACAGACAGCCTTCGGAGAGATGGTGGCCTACTGCTTAAGTGCTTCTCAGTTGAACAGCAACAGACCATGTAGGATCTGGCAGAACATGCTGTGTGCGTGTGTGTGCGCGTGTGTGTGTGCGTGTGCGCGTGTGTGCGTGTGCGTGCATGCACCAAGGCCTATGTGTGGAGATCAGAAGACAGCTTGCAAGAAGAATTCTCTTCTTCTATCATGTGGGTCCCGTAACTGAGCCGAGGTCAGCAGGCTGGGTGGCCAGCACTCACTGGCCCAGGGTACTAGATTTCGGAGCAGCTCACAGGCATCACACTGCTGGTGTGAGACCAGGCTGAGGAGTGAGGTGCCAGTCCACCTCTCCCAGACACCACGAGCCAGGCATGAGTCAGCACCACAGGCAGGTGTGGGTTTCCCCCATCTTATACTGCCTCCTCCAGGGACCCTGAGGGCTGTGCGGGACTGAAGGAGACCGCAGACTGAGTCCCTGAGGCCCAAGGGAGCCAGCTCTGAAGGTGGGGAGACTGGACTGGGCACCCTCACTGCCAGGCTGGAGCTTCTCTTTGGCCTGGCCTCTTTCCCCTCAGGAATTCCCTCAGTATTCCCTTTGTGGTGCCAATAAGAAAAAGAACCGCCCAACTCAACCGGTGTTTGCCTGGCCGGGCTGGACCCACTTGTCTTCTGTTTACTGCAGTGGTGCCGAGCGCCACTGCCTCCCGAGCAGGGACACTGCTCCTACCTGCCAGGGCAGGGATGGTGACCCGGTTCCATTCCCACGGCTGGTCGTACTCGTCGGCAGGCCTGTCGTCGTCCTGGGGTAGCTTGCTCTCCCGCAGCCGAAGGCTCACAGTGCTCTCCGAGTCTGAGTCCGCGCTCTGGCCCTCCGGCTCGTACGGGGTGTCATACAACTGGATGCCTTTGTGCTGTGACCGGACGCTCTCTTGCCTCTGGAATTCTGCAGGCAAAAAGGAAGGAAGGAGACAAGTTGTGGATGTGCAGTCAAGTTGTGGGTGCGCAGTCCCCACCAGGGAACAGGGCTGAGGTCAGAGCTACCAGCCAGGGAGGTGGGGCCAGCAGAGATGGCCTCTTCCGGGCTGCCCTGCACTGAGTGCTTTCTCAGCTCTCTGGGGTGACAGTCCTCTTCCCAAGACCGTAACAGTCAACCTAAGAGCAGCTCAACCTGACAGATTAGCCTCGCTCTCTCACTGTCTTCTTATCTGTCCTCAAAGACTGGGCCAGCTGCGAGCAGGAAATGTGTTCTGGCTCTGAACAGCCCTCATCCCGGACCCACCTTACTTACCGCTGCCATCTTTATTCCATCTGCACAGAGCCTCACTGGGTCATACGACCCTCCTGTTCCCACCTGGCTCAGGTTAACGTATATTAAGAGCTAACATGCAAAGAGTCTCCTGGAGAGGTCCTGCCAGACTACTCTTCAACCCCGTGGAGCTGAGTGATGTGTCCCGGCATGCCTACACCCCAGAGCCCACTCACCCGCGGAAGTGGACATGCCGGGGATTGGGAGGTGTGGGAACAGGCGTTGGTTTCTTTTAGGAGGATGACAGGAGCAACCTGATCAGTCATCCATCCCTGACAGACATTTCAGTTGCTATTTCTAGGAGGCGACACACCTATATCACCATGACAGTGACTCGGGGACCAGGGAGAGGCAGCGCCGGAGCTGACAGCTCTGGAAAGTGGAAGCAGAGGGGGTGGCATCCCGGTGGCTCACCAGTGTGGGCCGAGGCCCCATTACATACAGAATAAGCTCGCGTTTGCCTGCCTTTCTTTTCCAGGGTCTCACCATGTAGCCTGTGGAGCATCTACGTGGTCCAGACTAGCCTTGAACTCATGACTGTATTAAAGGGTCCCAACTCCTCTGCCTCAACCTCCCCAGGGCTAGGATTACAGGCAAGGGCCACCACACTTGTAGCTCATGACATATGTAACAACTGTCCGTTCCCTTGTGCAGATATCACCAGCATCCATCTCTAAAACTCTCTTATCTTCTCAAACTAAATAAAACTCTGTACCTGTTAAACACTGGCTCCCCACTCCTTAGAAGAGTCCCTCTCACCTCTCCCTCTCTCTCCCTGAGCCTGACTACTCTGGCCAGTACCTCCCATAAGTAAACCACTATCTGTCCTGCTGTGGCTGGCTTACTGCACATGGTACTGAGTTTTCAAAGTGGGACCACGTGGCAGAACCTCATTTGTTTTCAGGCTGAGTAACGCTTCACAATGTGGCCATTCCTCTTGTGCTGTGGCCCCGGGTTCAAGGAGGGAGTGGCAGTAGGCTGCCTGCAAAGGGAGGCGGGTGCAGGCAGGATGTGTTACGTGTGTGTCAAGCATGCTCCACACTGGAGGCTGTATGTCGGGGCAGCTGCTAGAACACGTGTGGGTGACGGCGCCTGGTGCCCTCCCAAGCAAAGACACTTCAGAGCTCTGCTCTGCAAGCCAAGGCCCCTCACCCGGATGACAGAGCCCCTCGCCCGATGCCCAGATGAACAGGCCAGTGACTGCACGGCTCCTCGGTACTGATTCTCAGTCCGTGTGCCAGTACTTCACCAAGTCCCATCCTGACTTCACGGCTTTGGCTCTTTCTAGTACCATTAAGTATTTGTTGTTAAATTCATTTTAAAAAAGTAAGTTTCTGTAAATATTCTAGAAGCCACTATCTTGCCAAGACAATAGCTGCTAAACACAGCAAGACTGAAGGAGAAGCAACTCCACTAGGCTGGCGCCACTCTGGTGCTGTGCAGAGGGAGCACGGGGCTGGGCAGAAAGGGGGGATCTGGGGGATTTGTAAGTGTGTGTGTGGGGGGGTGTAGGCACAAAGTACTAAAGATACATTCTCATTCTCTAGAAAAGGAAGAGAGAATGAGCAGGGAAACCCTCTAACTGTGGTTTATAAGCCATGTAAAGTTACCTCCCAAGAGAAGTCCGCACACTCCGGGAAAACGCGGCTTTTATTGGGTTCCGGGACTGTTAAGATTGAGCACTGCGCTCTCCTTCTCCACACAGGGAAGGGGAGGGCACCAATTGTCAAGCACCACACACAACTTTGTAAATTGCTTCAGGAGTCACTCCCTAGGCCCCCTGCTCTGCGGGGGTGGGCCCCCTGACGGCTCCCTGTGGGTTCTGAGGCAGCCTGGGCACACTCTGGTGCAGCGGATAAGCTGACGTGAGAGACCACCCCTTTCTTCACGCACACCACCCATGTGAGCTACCACTCACCCTACGACAGCGGTCCTCGACCGTCCTAAAGCTTTGACCCCACACAGTTCCCCATGCTGGGGTGACCACGACAATTAAACCTTTCACTGCTACTTTGTAACTGATATCTTATGATATGATTCATTAAAAAAGGCAACCTATCGGCTTATGCTGGTCCAGGCCACTCCTGCGAACAGGTCATTTGCCACAGGTTGAGAACTGTCGCTGAGCAGCTCCTTGGGAAGTACCTTGCTCCTCCTTCCAGAAACTACTGCAGACAGTCAAGCAAACTGGCATGTAGGGGGGACAAGAACGACAGCCAGACACCACCCTGCACCCCAAATTCCTGTCAACTCCCAGCCTCCAGTGATGGGAAGTGCCTGGCAATGCCACTGCACCCCACATAACACCAGTTGCTTCAAGGCAACTGTGAGGACATGTCACCCAGAGGGCGGGGCTGGTGCGGCCCATGTCATGTAAGAATGTTCCGGAAGCATCTACTCCTTACCAAAGCTGGGTTTGGTAATGGCGGCTAAGGCTGTCGGGATGCCATTTTGGTCATTAAAACCACGTTCCCTCTGTATGACAGGATGGGTTCACATTTTCATTGGGGCTCAACAATAGGGAACAGTTAAGCAAATCATCACGTCAGCTGGGTGGAATATTAAGCAATCGTTAAAACGGTTAACAGGAAGCGAATGCAGCTACATGGGAACACACACGTGAGCTCATGTTGCGCTACAGAAACGCTCGTGTTAGAACTTCCTAAACAATTCCTGGCAAGGTGAACACCGGAAACAGCCACAGAGGGAATTCTGCTCCCTGCCTGGGGTTTACTCAAAACAGCTCAGCACATTTTGACTGTAACATCTAAACTGAGATGACAGGAACCCCCACAAAGGAAGGGAAACCACCTCCGTGGAGAGGGAAGAGACCACTGCTTAAAAAGTTTCCAAAGTGGTTGTGAATAACGAAGTGTAATGAGACACACCTGAAAGCAACACTATGCGTTGCACAGACTGGGCTCTCCGGGGCTGGGCTGCCTGTGTCAGCCCAGCCCAGCCCCTGGGAACAGGCCCATGGGGAGCAGTCCCTCTTCTGAGAGAGGCTGCCAAGAGTGCAAGTCAAAGGTCACCACACCAGGACGTGTTTCCTGCCTAATGATCATGGCACATCCCCTTATTAGCCAGGCCCATCGGTGACAGTTCCAGAAAGATCTAGTATGAGTCGGTACCCATATGTTCTAAGCCACAAGTTATCTGACATCAGATCCACTCCTCCGAAGAAAATGACCTTCGCTGCTGGGTGGCAGGCTGTGATTTCACGCCTCGTAGGCAGCAGGCAGAAACGTTAAATTGACAGCGTGGGGATTTCTCCTGACCTCTGGAGTAGAAAGGTTTTTCAAGTAGAACCAAGAAACAAAAAACAAAATAGAAACAAAACCAAACAGATCCTACATTCCACAGAACCAGAGACTGTTAGACCTGGAAGAGACCTGTAGAGTTTACCAAGAGCCCTGGAGAAGCCAAGATCATAAGTGATGATCATGATGGGAAGGGAGGGGGCAGTGGGGACCGCTGAGCGCGCTGCAAGCCAGAAGCCTGAGTGGATGTACTCAGACCTGAGAGCTGAGGAAAACCAAGCTACGCCTTGCCCTGCACTTAGCAGCTCTGCTCCCCTCTTCAAAATGAGAGCCCATAGGCCATGAGGTGGGACTGCACGCCTTTAATCCCAACATTTGGGAGGCAGAGGCAGTTAGATCTCTGTGAGCTGGAAGCCAGCCTGGTCTATGAAATGGACAGCCAGGGCTACATAGTAAAACACAGCCTTCATAAAACAAAATAAACAAAACAACAACAAAAAACAAAGAATTATGTTTTAAACCAGTTCTAGGTTTTCCCAAAACGGACCAGAAGGTGGAGAGATGCCCCAGGTCTCCTGTGACCCTAACCACACTAGCCTCAGCACAGCGCGCCACAGCAGCTTGCTACAGCTGATGGCACACGGTTATCAGGCACAGCGCACACTCTGAGAGGGTTCACTCCTGGCGGTGGAGCGTGGGTTTACACAGACATATAATGGTATCACTGCAGTACAGGTGGCGTTTGCACAGACATTGAATTATTATCTTCTCCTGCCTGGCCCCCGCGCCTCCCTTAACTTCTGGCGACCTCCTATCTTTCCCCGTCTCTGTAATTTTACCATTTCCAAAATGACACATGGCAGAATTGGGCAATATGCAGACTCCTTGGATTAGCTTCTTTCTCTAAAACATATTTTAATTTCCTTTATGTCCCCCCCCCAGTAGTTTAATAATAGCTCACACATCATTTTTAAAAAGATTCTGAGCGAAGGACAGAGAGAAGGAACATGTAAGTGTGGCTGCCTGTGGAGGTCGGACCCACCGGTTCCAGATCCCCCGCAGCTGGAGCTGCAGGCAGCTGTGAGCTGTCTGACCTGGGTGCTGGGTACTAAGCTCAGGTCCTCTGCAAAAGCAGCAAGTTCTCTTTGCTGCCGAGTCTTCTCTCCAGCCCTCTCACTCCGTAATTTTCCAAAGTACTCTACTGCCTGAAGTCCATCCAGAGTTACCTACTACAGGGTACCTTGCCTGCTTCTGAACTTTGACAATTATAAATAAAGTTGTAAATACCCTTGTGCAACTTCTTTGGGTAGATACTGGGTAATACGATGGTGTAAGAGAATGTTTACTTTTGGGGAAAATTGCCAAACTGTCTTCCAAAGTAGCTAGACCATTTCATAATTTCAAACTTCGGAGACAAGCTTCTTCCTATTGGCTTGGGTGATCTGAAGGGCAAGGAAGCCCAGGTCATAAGAGACAACCAAAGATGGGAGGGGGAAGACTAGAGGGAGAAGGTGGGGCCAGGACAGGCCAAGCTAGGTGCAGACAGGAGCTTCCTAGAAAATGAGTGTTGATCTTGATATGTAAACTCTGCCTCTCTTCCCTTGGGCGATGAGCAAACATGCCCATCTTTTCTACATAGATTTGATTTCTAGTATAGTCTTGACACATTTTTTTTTCTTTCTTATACAGGCAGCCTTCAATGTGTATTGAAAGTAGACATATCTAAGTAAAACAAAACAAAAATAATCCTATACAATATAGCTTATAAAAAGTTATCAGAAGACTAGAATAAAATAATTTTGTTTGTTCAGGGAGGGCAAGGTCTCTGCAGCTCTGGCAGGCCTGGCTCTCAGAGGTCCACATGCCTCTGCCTCCCTAGCACTGGGGTGAAGGGGGTGCACCATCACACCAAGCCAAAAACCACGCTTTTTCTTAATTTTTCCCCACCCTTCAGGGATCTTTTCCCTTCAAAAGATTGAGTAGCTTCATTTCTGAGGTCCCATCTCAGGTGTACCCCCTTCTCCAACACCCACCTGTCCTCAGTGTCACACTCAGTGTCTCCTGACCCCCAATATGTAGAAGATGGTGCTCCTCATCAAGGAGGGCAGAGGCCCGATCCACAGAGGCCATGCCCAGGTCCTAGTGAGGCTTGCTGCTACAACCAAAGATCAGAGAAGCAGCTTTTGGCTGGGCAATCTGTGGAAGTCTCAGAGAATTCAGACCTGAGATCACGCACAGTGGTGTGGTAGAGAAAACGGGCACAGGGTACAGCGGACAAGCCGGGGCGCGGGTGGGGGCTGGGGAGCCGGCAGAGAAGCAAGGGTGGGTGAAGCTGCAGGGAGGAGGAATGGCTTTTGGGGGGAGGGGGAGGACTAAGCTCAGCACCCGGGAGTAGATGCTGTCCTGGAGCCTCTAGGCGAGGTGGGCTGGATGGAGTGACGCAGGCTGCAGCCTCCATGGAAACGGCAGTGCTGGCAACAGCTCTCGCCTCTAGCTTTTCCACTCAGGCCTTTCTGAGAATCCACAGCAGTGAAGTCACACACGCAGAGCTCGGTGAAGACACGGTCCTGAGAGGCTCCCATCCCCAACTCTTGCCGTCACTCTCGGCCTAAGAAACCTCTCCTCTGCCAGAGATGGGTACGACCGGACCCTGTCACCAGTACCCTCACCATCCGACCTCTCCTCCAGGCTTCATAGCCATGGGGACACCACGTCTGAGGTGATGGGGCTGCAGGTGGGGAGACCGAGTCTGGGTAAGGTTAGGAAAGGCCGCAGTACTAGAATGGTGTAGCTGCTGTGGAGAGAGGCACAACTTTACATCCAGGAGCAGGAAGGCCGACCATCTAGGCGGACAGACAAAACCGCCGTCAGACTGCTTGGTCGTACAGAGGCCTTGTTTCAGCACTCGCTCGACTTGGGGCAAGCAGCCTCACCTTCCTCTCCTCTGGGTGGGACACAACTGCACAAACGTGCAAAGAGGTCATGAACTAAATGATGTCTGGTGCAAAGGAAGCCTTCAGGAGTGTGTGGTTTGAATATGCTCGGCCTAGGGAGTGGCTCCACCCAGGAGTGGCACTATTGGGGGTGTGGCCTTGTTGGAGGAAGTGTGTCACTATGGAGGTGGGCAATGAGACCCTCCTCCTCCTAACCATGTGGGAGCCAGTCTTCCAGTAGCCTTCAAATCAAGATGTAGAACTCTCAGCTCCTCCTGCACCATGCATGTCTGAACTCTGCCGTGTTCCTGCCTTCATGATAACAGACTAACCTGTAAGCCAGTTCCAATTAAGTGTGGCTTTGGTCATGGTGTCTGTTCACAGCAGTAATACCCTAACGAAGACAAGGAGCAACACTATTTCAGTTACACCAGGGCTCTTTGGAGCCCCACTGCACGATCCCTTCTCTGAGTCTGCCCTTTGACCTCATGGCTTCAGAGATCCACTTGCTGCAACTGGACAGGTCGGTCTCACCATAGAACTTCTAAAAAGCCTCAATACCAACCTGTTTTCTGAATCGTTTCTGTTTCTGACCCCACACTTCCAACCCCAGCGCCTCTGAGGACCCCACCCCCTCCCGTGTGGGAGCTGAGCTCCATGGCACTGCGGTGAGTGGCGGGTGGCCTGAGGTCCCAGTGTGTCCAATCATCACGGTGCCCACACACGGGGAATCTGAGGCCTGGAGAAGCAGGAAGGAGGCCTGAAGACCCCATGCTCCTGGACCAGGGTTCTTCCCGCCCCTCCCAGATGCTTTCCGACATCTCTTTCATCAGCCTGTCGTGTTCTAATCTCTGGGAAGCAGGGCAGGCCTCTGAGGTGTTAAAAGCACATCCAGCACCTCGACCAAGTGAACTCCATGGGAGTGGCAGGCAACTGCTTCTAATTAGACACACAGCTGAAACCCGGCCTGGTGCCAGGGTACCACATCAAAGGAACAGAAGGCTTCCTCCTCATCTCAACTATGTAACACCTGCCAGAGGAGGACCCTCCCGCTCACTGAGGCACTCACTCGCCCAGGCATTTAGAGTTCAGGCGCTCCTAGGAGGCTGCAGGTGAGCAGCCCGAGTCTTTTGAGTTGTGATCTGATAGGGCAGGCCAGCTCAGAGACAAAACCTGGCGACAATCTAACCCTACACACAGGTCCCTTGTCCCCCTCCTCTATTGAGGTCCATTTCTAGAGCTGTACAGAGCCAGGAAGCTGACACTAGTTTGGCTTCCTGTGGCATCTCCTTCACAGGTGTGCACGGAGCTATCCAAGCAGCTGAGGCTGGACTTTGCAAAGCAGAGGCGTGAACCTGCACAAAGATCCCCGTGGTCAGCAAGCCTGCACTTGCTCTTTTGTGTTCGTCCCAGGACAAAACAGCCCAGTCTGAAGCCAGCAGAGGGTCTAGTGCGCGTTCCTTGGCTGTTTGTGGTGACAGGACAGGGCCTTCTTGTGAACCTCTCTAGCCTGAAGTACCAGAGCTGGGTACCAGCATGCCTCCCCTGCAGTCTATGAGCCTCACCACAGAGCTCATAGGTGTTTTGTGTCATTTCTGCTGTGTCCTCAAGCCCAGTCTGTTGCTCTGCGTCTTTTAGTGACTGCCTTTAGGTGTGGCGGTCTAGGGTAGAGATGCACTGGGTTTAGGGGACACCAGGGATGGGTTTCCTTCTAAAGGGAACAATGACATTTTTTTTCAAGATTTGTGTGCATGTGCATGTATAAAGTGTGTGTGTGTGTGTGTGTGTGTGTGTGTGTACCCACGCACATAAAGGCACCTGTTGAATCCCTCTGTACACATGCCTCTTGTACTCCCTCCAACACCTGTAACAAAAGAGGGTTCTGGAGCCCTTGGTGAACTCTTGCTTCAGCAGGAGAACCAAGACATCCCCACTGTGATGGCTGTTCTTGGTTGTCAACTTGACTACATCTGGAATGAACTATAATCCAGAAATAGAGGGCACAGCTGTGATCCAGATCTTGAGGCTGGAAGAAGATGCAGGCTTCTGACCTGGTCTTGAGGTATGGTGGCAGTGAAAAACTTAGGCCCAAGCAAGGTAATGGATGCCTTTAATCTTCAGGAGACTGAGGCAAGCAGATCTCTGAGCTCAAAGCCAGCTCGGGATAAAGCAAGTTCCAGGCCACACCGTCTGCTGGAGGCCTCGCTAAGGACGTTGGAAGAAGGAAGGCGCTCTCTCCCTCTCTCTCCCTCGCCTGCTTGCACTAACTTGCCAGCACCTCTGTTGGAGCCTCCTTCTACAGAAGACCGGCTCAAACAACTAGCCTCAGGGGCTGAGCAGCTACTAGATTTTTTTTTTTTTTTTTGGACTTCTTGTCCATAAATGTTCACTGCTAGAGTCCAGACTGTAAGCCATTACAATAAATTCCCTTACTATATAGAGACATTTCCTAAGATCTATGACTCTAGAGAACCCTGACTAATACAACCATCTACCATCGATTTTATTTATTTGCTTCTAGGTACTATTCTGGGAGTTGGGTGAGTCTTCCTTATCCTGAGACACAGACAAGAAAGAGTAATGCACATCCAAATCCCAAGATTCAAAGTCTAAAACCTTTAGAACACTGACATGACTCCACAGCAGGCCTCATGTTACAGGCTACAGTCAAAATGCAGACATGCTGAAGTTTCAGAGACAGCCATCTTTAGGTTATAGACAGCCAGTAGGTGTGTATAACATATCTAACTTTCATGTTTACACTTGGGTCCCGATACATGGAAATACCCCCCAAATCCAGAAAACATCATCCTCAGACCAACCCCGAGAGGATGGGCTAGGTATTTCCAGGCTCCCATGCTACAGAAAGAGGCCAGGGCCCAGCAGGGGCCCACCAGTCTCGGCCAGCAGAGACAGACATCAGTCTGTCAGGACAGTCCTGGTGGAGAGCACCTGTGCCCCTCTGGGGCACTCTTCCAGTCTACTGAGCACAATGAAGTCTGGCTTCCAGAGGGACCTCAGGCCACTCTCTAATGTGATAAAGCCAGGGGGGCTGGGCTTTAATGCCAGACCAGTCTGAGCTACAGCCCTCGCCCTTATGAAGCAGGTCCTCACATGTCCTCCAAGAGGCGCAGAGCCAGCTTTAGAATAGCCACGGGACCGTCCTGAGCTGAGGAGGCGTCTACAGTTCCCTGTTGTAGGGTAGAGTGTGGAAGACAACATACAATTAGACTGTAATGCCACCAAGTACCGGGTGCCAGGTGCCAGGTATGCTGATCACAGTTCATCCAGTTTCTCGTAATTCTGACAACTGGGAGGTGGCAATTCAGACAGACCTGCAGCCTGGCTCTAGAGCTCGTGTTCCCAGCCCTTGGTCATCTGTACCACCCTTCAGCAGAAGTCAGTGTTCCTCTCTGATTTCCACCAGATGCAAAAAAGAACATCTACTGAAGTCAGCAGGAGCCACAAGCCCTAGAAGGACCAGGACCTGCGCAGCTGGATGACCAGACACACTAGCTTCCGGCCTCTGGCCGACAGTCTATCAATCAGGACAGGATATCCCAATGGGCCCGCCCTAGCTCAAGCCTTGAAGACTATGTGGCAAAGCCATATGAGGGTGCCTAAGGCAGCATTAGGGTCAGCCTTCGAGGAAAGCAAGGACAGTGTCATGAGGCACACTTGTCCGCCAGGGAGCCAGCCGTTCAGCCCACTCCAGACGCCACATAGGCAGCCGACCCATGTGCCGGTCCTCAGTCCTGCGGCCCCAAGCTGGCAACTACAGACTGACAGCCGGCACAAAGGCCTCCTTCCAGAGCCGCCAGCATCCTCTTCTAGCTGCTGGTCCCAGGCACCTAACCAAGGCACCCTGCCAGGCTTCCCAGGCACACTGGTCAAACCCCAACTGTCCTTTGGTTCTTTCTAGGGTCACTGCCTCACGCTGAGGGAAAGTGGCTGGCTTCATGCCCTATGCCCAGTACAGCTGCTCGGTGGAAGCGACCTGGTGAGACCTGGCAAGGGCCCTGCCTAGCCTTCCTCATGAAAGAAGCAGCAATTCCTCCTGGGACTGACAGACAAGCCCAGCCTTCTGGACGGAAGCAGAGAGGCTGCTGGCCCAGGACCAGCTAGGCCCTCTGCTTGCCAGTCTTTTGGAGCTGAGATTCCTCTTAGGAGAGGGAAGAGGATTAAGAAGATGATCTTTCTTACTTTGGAGTCCCTCAGCCTGGTTTCTCAGGGTACCCTGGAGGCTCACATAGCACTTCCTGTTCTAGAGTTCTGGCTCCGGCTCAGAAGACCACCGGACTACCCAGTCAGGATACTCACCTAGCTCAAGAATGATGGCCAGCCAAAGTCCAACCCAAACTTAGCAAAATAACAGGCTGAAGAGAGTCTTCGTTCTACCCAACGTTCCTCAGCTCAGAACACCCTCTGCACTGCTGGGCTCTCACAGCCACCAACCGCAGAATGGTAGGCCAAGCCACCATGGGCATTTAGTGGGTGAGGTTAGCTCCTGAGGGAGGGGTTTTCTGTCCCCCTCCCTCAGCTCTGAGGGACAGAGTCACAGCACAACAGACCCAGTAATGGAGAGGGAATCGGAAGGAGGACTGGAGAGCTGGCAACCTCAAAGCTTCCATTGCCCAGGATGGTTTCTGGTGGGCGGGGCCCCCTTCCACCAACAGCCCCCACAGACCACTCCTGCATCGCCACCCTAAGAACCATGTGAGGAAAAGCACTCAGCAGAAATGAAGCAGAAGAAACCAAATGGCGTCCCACCTTGGGGTCCTGAAAAGGGGTCCCGCAGAGACCTAACGCTGAGAAGTATCATCCATTTCTGGACCCCAAAGCAGAGACCCTAGGAGACAGCCAACAGGGACAGCCTCCCCGCCCCGGCTGCCCCCCACCATACTTGCGATTCGCTGCTTGGAGTGACCCTGCCTGAAATGACCTGACCCCGGGGCCAAGTGCAAATTTCTGCTCAGTGTTAGACATGGAGAATCGAACCCTGTGTGCAACAGACTGTGATGGACTCAAAGATGAATCCGACAAAGGCAGTGGAGTCTCTGCTCCACCCATGGGGGGCCCTTGAGACTGCTGACACCTAGAATACAGAAGCTCAGATCCAACCCCTCCCCCTCTGCTTCTGAGGGCTGGGTTCAAGTCTAACCCATCTTAAGACACCCCCGAGATTCCTAACTCAGAAATTCTGCCCTGCAGATGCTCCAAAATCACAAGCTGACAGAACAACATAAACAAACAAGTCTGCTACGAATGCAGAATTTAGCTTAGAGAAAAGATATTTTTCAGAGACTTGTCTAGAAAGGAAATAGGGCTACGAGACTGCTGGGGGGGGGACATAAACGGAGACGGCCTTCTCAGAGGTGAGCCTGGCAGATTTAACAAGTCCGCAACCACACGGCCCGCAGTTTATTTCTAAAAATACCTACGCCCATAGGCAGAAATAAATGGACTCGGATGCTCACTGTGAAAAGAATGACAAAAGGCACTGAGCTCCAGCCACCTGATAGAGTCATCTACAGGAGCTAATGACCCCAGACAAGGTCTGTGACCAGCCAGCATGTCTGTAGAAAAGAATGTGTTTGCACAGCCGGGCGGTGGTGGCGCACGCCTGCAATCCCAGCACTTGGGAGGCAGAGGCAGGTGGATTTCTGAGTTCGAGGCCAGCCTGGTCTACAGAGTGAGTTCCAGGACAGCCAGGGCTATACAGAGAAACCCTGCCTCAAAAACAAACAAACAAACAAACAAAACAAAAAAAAACCCAAACAAACAAAACAAAACAAACAAAACAAAACAAAAGAATGTGTTTGCACATGTGAATATGTACAGATGCCTGTGGTAAGTACGTGAGGAAAAGCCAAAAGAATGTGTGGGATGGTTCAGCAAAAGAGGATTGCCTCCAAGATTGACAAGCAGGGTTTGAGACCCACGACCCAGGAAGTAGGAAAGAATCTCCTGCAGATCATCCTCTGACCTGCAAATGTGCACACACATGCTCACACTCACACACAATATACAGATATACACATGCATGCACACAAAATCATGTACCACACACACACACACACACACACACACACACACAAATAATTTCTAAAAAGAAAAGAAATAGATCTTACTTTAAGAGAAGACACAGATCACTGGACTGGGGAGCTGACAGAGAGTTCACTATGCAAGTGTAAGGACTCAGTCCGAGCCCGCAGCGCCTACGGGAAAACCGTGCGTGGAACCCTGGCATTAGGGGCAGAGGGAGAGGGGTCCGAGCTTGCTGCCGGCCCTCCCTGTCTTCAGGCTGAGTTTCAGTGACAGACCCTGTCTCCAAGAACAGGCTGAAGACACCCGGCACTCTCCTCTGCCCTTTTCTATCACAAAGTCACGCACACACCATGCACAAAGAGAATATATACTCACTAGCTGTCCTCGTCCCAGAAAAGAGTTTTCAGTTTTCACTCTGTTTGAACCCTGGTTTTATTTATTTTTACACTAGGCACACACCATTCTTTGGCCCACCCTTCTCAAGGTCTGGGTCTCACTCTGTAGACCAACTGACTTAGAATGTGCAACAGGGTTGTAGATAGCCCTGGGCTTGTATTTTGATGCTAATTCCACTCCTCAGAGGGGCTGCAGATGAGGGGTTGCCTTGTGAACCTTCTCCCTACCTTAACTTTTCAAATAAAGGCTTGAGCCAATGATTGGGCAGGAGGAAGAGGGAGAAGCAGAGAGTCTAGGGGAGGAGCTACGGGGTATAAAACAGGAGGAAGAGAAACGGAGAGGAGGCAGGGAGAGAAGCTCGGGCTTGGAGAAACCGCAAGTTGTATGGGATAAAATAGATTGAAACACAGTAGTGGAGTGGGAGGCCTGCCCAATCTAGGCTTGTAGCTTGTTTTGTTAACTTTTGAGTTGAGCTTTCTTTTACCGGGGAACTGGGTTGGAAACATAGTAGCAACACAATACTCCCGCCTCAACTTCTTGATGCAGGAGTCTTCATTTTCAGTCCTGCAAACACCTGTTCCTATCTATACTGATACAGGTAACATTAGTTTTACCTTAGCCCCAGGGAAGATGGGGAAACTGAGGCCAAGACAGGAAAAGATGCCTGGGATTATATGTGGGTGCAGGAACTTCCCAAATCTGCTTTCTTCACAGTATTGTGGAATCCCTCGTCATCAGCCATATTCTGCTGGGACAGGCTTTGGTTGACAACTTCTGTCCTAGTATTATTTATTTCTAAGCAGTTCCTATTTCATGTGTTTACACATTCAAAGCCTGAGATACAAACCCTGAAGTAAATTTGTCTTTACTCACATATTTTTATGTGTATGGATATATTGCCTAAATGTGTATCTGTGCACCCTGTTGAGTGTAGTCCCTACAGGTGGCAGAAAATGGCATTAGATCCCCTGGAACTGGAACTTACAGCTACAGGCCGTTGTGAGTTGCTATGTGGGTGCTGGGAATCAAACCTGGGTCCTCTGGAAGAGCATCGAGTGCTCTTAACCCTGGTGTACTTTTGTAGACAGCACACGGATCTGGGCTGGCTGTCTGGCCAATGTACTCCAGGACACCTATCCATCTCCACTTTCCTCACCTCAGCACTGTTCCAGACAAATACCACCATATCTGCTTACCACGTGTGAAGGGAATTCTAACTCAGGTCCTTATGACAGAGTGGTAGGCATTTTAATGACAAAGCCATCTCCCTGCCCCTGTACTTTATTTCATAGTCCAGGCCAGCTGACACGATGGCTCACTTTACCTGTCTCCTTGACGTAAGGCAGGAACGCCTGGAAGAAAGAGTTTCAATGAGGGAACTGTTTTAAATAAGTCAATCGATTTGGGAAGTCCCAGCCTGCTGTTGGTGACACCATTCCTTAGGCCTTAGGGTTTCCTGCACTGTGAGTGTGGAGAATTACTGAACAAGCCGATAAGTATGCATGTGTTCATTTCTCTCTGTTCTTTTTTTTTTTTTTTTTTGGATTTGTTTTTTTCAAGGCAGGGTTTCTCTGTATAGCCCTGGCTGTCCTGGAACTCACTCTGTAGACCAGGCTGGCCTCGAACTCAGAAATCCGCCTGCCTCTGCCTCCCAGAGTGCTGGGATTACAGGCGTGCGCCACCACCGCCCGGCTCTCTCTGTTCTTTATAGTAAATATAATACAATTAGCTGTATTAAATTGTTAAGTTGCCTGGTTTGCCCAGGATGGACTATAACCTAGAATTAGGCCAAAATAAACAATTTCTACCCAAAGTTGTTTTTTGAACAGGGGATTTTATTACAGCAACAGAAACTACAACACTCTATGCCTCGATATCCCCAGTGCTGGGGTGACAGCATGTGCCACTACGCCCAGCTCCACAACACAGACAAACTAAGTGATACAACATAATTAAGTCATCAACTGTGATCTGATGGCAGGTGTCATCTGTGGAATGCCTCTGGCCAGAATCAAATGTCGTGAACACCGTAGGTAGACTCAGCACCCAGAAGCAGCGTCTATGGGCACATGCACACACAGGCTCACAGTCTCTAGGTTCCCCAGCAGCTGCTCTATGCATTTCTAATCAGGTATGTACATTAGTGTGAGTGTTGCAGACCCCTGGAGACGGGGGTGAGTGGCGGCTGAAGAGACAGGGAGCATGTGCCACATGCAGGTGCTCAGATCTGCTGAAGCCACTGCCCCTTCCTTTCTTCTGGAGTTGATGAAGCTTAGTGCTTACCTCACGGATTGAGCCGTGTGACCTAGTGAATAAGAACGAAGGGTGGGGTGGGGAGGAATGCCTCTGTGTGTGTGTGTGTGTGTGTGTGTGTGTGTGTGTGTATGTGTGTGCGCTAAATTAGAAGAAAAGGAAAGTCAGGAAGAAAAACAAGCTATGCTAAAAATAAGGCAGCTCCAGCACCACTGCCAGACAGAAAACATACGCTCAGCTTGGGGAGGGGGCGGATTGGGATAGAACACAGAATAGGAAGTTCCCACCTAAAAATAACTGGGTGGCTGGATGTGGACTCAACACTGAGAAACAAGGCATTTGAGCTGTGAGCTCGCGGTGGAAGTCATGCTACAAAAGAGAGAGCGCCTGTACTCTAGAGGATCAGGTTCTCCTCCAGCTTCCTGATTCCAGAGAACTGGGGTCAACTCTCAGTTCCGATCCCAACTCTTACAGGAATCTCACAGCACGGAGGCTTGTCTGAGGCTGAGGACTAGTGGGTGAAAGATGGGCTGAAGGAGGCAGGCCGTCGGGAGCCTGGCCAGCGCCACAGCAGACTGCACACAGTCCCCTCTGGCAGCTTCCGTATCTTCATAGTGACAGAACTTAGTGCCTGCTAACCTGGTGGCTCACTCGGACACTGAACGATCCTTGTATAAACGGTTCCCTTTGTGTCTGTGTTTGTATGTGACTGTAGCAGCGCTACAACACAAGCAAGCAGAGGGCACGCTGGGCCCACGGAATGTCCTCCTGGCCAGCTCACTTCTAACTGGTGACCATGGCAAGCCCTCCAACCTCTCTGGGCTTCCAGAAACTCACAGGTAGATGACATCAGCAGGCCTTGCCGAATAAGAAATAAGGTACGAGAGGCAGGGAGGCAGTACTCTCCTCTGTTCCTGTGTCCTCGCTGGGTACGCACCGCTGTGGGGATCTAAGCCCAGGACAGCCTGTGCGTGCTAAGCAAGCACTCGGCTCCACCTCGCTGCTCACCCAGCTGCCAACCCTGCTCACGACAGAGCAGACTCAAGTACAAATCAGACACCTAAGTTCTTTCAGCTACGGACTATGAAGGCCACTCTAGGCATCCGTGGGTACACTCTGGAGCTGATTCAATCCCTGGCTCTGCAATATACCAGCTCAAAACTCAAGGGGCCTGCCCCAGCAGAGTCCTGTAGGCTTAGTTGTGGAGTGGGGAGAAAATTAATATCGACTTCATGGGGCTGTTATAAAATAAAACCAGACAAAGGATATAAAAGAAGCTTGTAAACCATAAAACTCCGTGCAGATGTTACACATTAGGGAGGGACAGACACACAGGGGCAGAGCCCCACAACCTCTTTCCTAACTGACATCTGGTGCAAATGACTCGCAGTCCACAGGAGAAGGTATACTGTTTTATATAGGACAGAGCTTTTCTTTTCTTTTTTCCCCCGAGACAGGGTTTCTCTGTGTAGCTCCGGCTGTCCTAGAACTCACTCTGTAGACCAGGCTGGCCTCGAACTCAGAAATCCACCTGCCTCTGCCTCCCAAGTGCTAGGATTAAAGGTGTGTGCCACCACTGCCCGACTTGGACAGAGCTTTTCTGATAACGTCAACTTCAACCCCACTATTCGCTTTATTCCGTATCTGCCTCCCCCCAAAAGGCGATTCTGCTTGATCCTACCAAAGTGTCACGAAGACACAACCTGCTTCCCCAGGTTCTAAAGTTTGACAGTTCTGCACCAAAGCAGCCCCCAAGCCCTCGCGAAAGGAGCACCTTGGTGTCGCGTCTCCAACCTGCTGTCTGCAGCCAAGCCTCCCTTCCTCAGCGCTTCGTTAAGCACATCATCTGCTGGCGTTTGGCATGCTTCCCTGAGCTGGGAACTACAACCACGATGTGCTATGGCAGCTGAGTGCCGCTGGCAGACGACGGGCTTCCTCACTGGGGAGGCTGGGGCTGGGCGAGCCTGAGGGGAGGGCGGCAGCTGTCATGGCACAGCTGCCACCTCACGAACTCCCACAGGCTCACACTCCGGATTTCACTCACGTCCCCCTGACAAGGAGACACTAACCACAGGCCACATGACCACAGGCTCTGGCACACTGTCCTCCTGCTGCAGAGACAAAGAGGTGAGGACACCCCACACACCTCTGCCACCAAGAACCTTCACATCCCTGGGTGCAGAGTGCCTCTTATCATGGATGCCTACTGCCACCCGACCGAACAGCTCAACCATCTGCCCCTGCCCCTGACTTACGAAGCGCCTCTGCTTTTCCAAAGCTGACCTCCAGCCCTGTCAGAGAGCTGGCTGGGCACCTGCCAGCGGGCACAAACGCAGTGGTCACATCATGAGCCAGACTCTGAGGAATGACAGAGCCTTGGAGATCTTGCTGGGGAGTCTCCTACTATCCTCCCTCCATTGGGGGAGGCTCTTGTCTAGTCTGCTTTTATCACAGACAATGTCAAATACATCAATAAAAGAAAGCATCACATGAGAAGCCACGGAGCCAAGAACATGGGGGAAGGCATTCAAAACCTCACAAACCCCTGCAAGGGGCCCACATGACAGGCTGGCTGAACTGGCCGGTGCTGGGCCAAGCCTACACACCCTGCAGGGGTCACTGACACCGGGGCCTTGAGTGTGCTCCGCTCTCCCTCCAGAACAGTGCAGGGCTGATTACTCCAAGACCCAAATCTTCATCTCAGGCGGATGTCTTTCAACATTCCGTTGGTTCCCACCCAGCAGTTCCATCCAATAGGTCAAACCATTCTGGTTGGGGGGGGGGAGGGCAACTAGTTCCTCTTCTAGGCTCAGCAGGACGCTCTTGCCGTTTGAGACAGCCTACCCTCCTGTTGCTTGGAGAGCCTAGACAAGCCAGGCGACCTCAAATGGCTGTTTTGACAAGTGTCCAGGCTGCCATGTTTTGTGCCTCACGCTAGTTAGTGGTCACAGGTGGGGCACGGCGAGCAGCCACCTGCTGCAGCCGAGGGCCACCTGTCCACGGGCTTGACTGAACATCTGAAGTCCCAGGGGACTGAGCTCCCCTTGATAGCCCAAGGGAAGCTCTCTGAGTTTTGTAGGCTCAGCTGGGCTCGTGCTGAAGTCTGCTCGTGGGGGGAAATCAGTTCCTACGGACAGTGGTCTTGAAGCTTGCCTGATTCATACATACATGGTGGGTCCCAGCTTCCCAAAGCATGCAGAGTGCACGACCAGACTACACGGGCCTGTGTAACTCCGAGGGCAGTGCTTACATAAAGTGGCAGCTGGATGTCAGTGAACACTTGTATGTGGATTTAAAAACCCTTCTCTCCAGGACACTGGCTGGCTTTCCCAGCCCTCGAACACTGGACAGACTCAGAGTGACAACCTCAGGGTGGCCACTGATGGCCCGCTCTAGGTCAGGGTCCCACCCACCAACATGACCTTCCCTCTCAGCTCTTCTTTTCAACCTGTCGGGCTTCCAAGTCTACCTTAGACTTCACCCCCTCCAAGTGTCATCCCTGACCCTCTTGGGGAGCCAAGTGTCTCTTTGGTTCCAGAACCAGCACCGAGTACTGCTCCATTCTGGTATCACTCACTCACCCAAGGTTCTAGGATGTTTGAGGTGCTGGCTTTAAAAACTGCCACGTGGCTGACTGTGGATGCAACTTGTAGGCCTGGACTAGTGCTTTGGGGAGAGGGGGCTCTATGATGACCATGCCATGTGGCCCAGTGCCCACCTGCTATCAGCGGGATTCCAATGAGCTTAATCATGCAATCCGGGGAGGATGCATGGATGAGTTTGGGGGTGGGGTGCAGAAAGGTGAAGGCTCAGCAACTTCAGACTACCTCAGGGTGAAGCTCAAACTCTGTATGAGAGATTAGAAAGCCGGAGGTGGTGGCTCATGCCTTTAATCCCAGCACAAGAGAGGCAGAAGCACGCGGATTACTGAGTTCAAGGCCAGTCTGGTCTACAGAGTGAGTTCCAGGACAGCCAGGGCTACACAGAGAAACCCTGTCTCGAAAAACCAGAAGAGGGAAAAAAAAAAAAAAAAAAAAAGTCCTGGTGGCCAACAAGCTGGCATGGCAGCCCCATGTCCTCCTGAGGAGGGTGGCTTACTCCACCTTTGGCTATGGTTAATGTTACTCCTATACATATTCTTTATTTACATTTCAAGTGATATCCCCTTTCCCGGATTCCCCCTCCCTGAAAGTCCCATAAGCCCTCTTCCCTCCCCCTGTTCCCCCATCACCCCCTTCCCCGTTTCCCTGTCCTGGTATTCCCCTACACTGCTGCACTGAGCCTTTCCAGGACCAGGGGCCTCTCCAGGACCAGGGGCCTCTCCAGGACCAGGGGCCTCTCCTTCCTTCTTCTTGGGCATCATTTGATATGTGAATTGTGTCTTGGGTATTCTGAGCTTCTGGGCTAATATCCACTTATCAGTGACTGCATACCATGTGTGCTCTTTTGAATTGGGACACCTCACTCATGATAACATTCTCCAGTTCCACCCACTTGCCTAAGAATTTCATGAATTCATTGTTTTTAATTGCTGAGTAGTATTCCATTGTGTAAATACACCACATTTTCTGTATCCATTCCTCCATGGAGGGACATCTGGGTTCTTTCCAGCTTCTGGCTATTATACATAGAGCTGCTATGAACATAGTGGAGCATGTGTCCTTATGACACGCCTTCCCAGATCTACATGGCCTCTGCGCCCCAGCTCGGATGTCACTTCAGTGCCTACAAAGGCACTGACAAGTCCCGAGTGCCATCATGATGTCCACTCCTCTGTTACCCAAGAGACCCCCTTCCCTTGCACCTGCTCACCTTCTGAGGTTTAACCCAAAGTCTGACCACTCAAAAGTCCTCCGTGTTCCCTCCTTCCTGGAATGGTGGTGACCATACACCATCCCTGCTGACCTCCATGTCCAGGAAGCCAAACCAAGGGCCAAGCTTGCCCACCTCCTCCTTATACAGTGGCCTGAGTCTCATTTACTCCAGTTGCTGGTCGCCTAGTGCTATATTGCTGCTGAATGAATAACAGCCAGTTTTTTTTTTTTTTTTTTTTTTTTTTTTTTGGTTTTTGGTTTTTTTCGAGACAGGGTTTCTCTGTGTAGCTCCGGCTGTCCTGGAACTCACTCTGTAGACCAGGCTGGCCTCGAACTCAGAAATCCGCCTGCCTCTGCCTCCCAAGCGCTGGGATTACAGGCGTGCACCACCACGCCCGGCGTAACAGCCAGTTTTAAGAGCTGCCAACCCCACTCCAAATCCTCTCTGTGGCCTCCGGCTCCACCCTCCGCAGGCCCCCTGCAGCCCACCCCCTACCCCAAGGCCAGGCAGTAGGCAGCCAGGCAAGCAGACAGCAGCATCCAACAAGGTAGGGGGAAGGATAATGTACCTTGGGGTCTGAGTCCCACACAGAAATCCTTCTAGAGAACAGGCTTTGGAACAGGATGGAGACAGAGAGGAGCCAGGCTCACAGCGCCGCTGGGGGCAATGAAGCAGTCACCTGGCTCACGTGCCCTCCGACGGAGCACAGTGGAGGGCGACCGAGCACTTCTGTTCAGAGTTTTACTATTCCCAGGCAAGTGGAGCAACAGTGACCTGCAGCGGCCGGGCAGCTATGTGGGAAAGGGCCTGGGAACCAAGGGCCCAGCTGCTGGGCCATGATCCTGCTGGCCTGGGGTATCTCACCACAGCTGGCTCCGCCACTGTAAACTCCCCAGAACCACAGACGCCCCGTGACTCAGGATATCCCTCAGAGCCAGGGGAATGGTCTCAGCACAGCCTGCTTTCCAACTCGGAGGAGCACATGCCTGGACTGTCCCCAAACAGCTTAGAGATGCTTAATTTTTCAGGACAGAAAAAGAGATCACACAGTTCAACCAGTTACTCTGTGAGTAGCAGTACGACAGATTTCAACAGCAAGGTCTGGACTGCTGAGACCAAAGACCCGCATTCCTCATGATTCCGTGAGTGCCAGACCCTGTGCTGTGCTGCTGAAGAGCCGAGGGTGGGAGGGTGTCTGCAGGAAGACCTGAGGTCTGTGGATCCATGGGACACAGCAAAGGCTCCCAAGCAAGTGACGTGACCCAGCTCAGCCAGCCCTGGGAAACTCCTCAGGACACTGAGAAGGACCCGGAAGCCCAAGCTAGCAATGTTGAGTCCAGCCCTCACTCCCTCCTTCCCAAAATCTCTCCTTGACAACAGTGGTGGGAGACAGCACAGGGCAGCCGAACTCCAGCATCACCTTTCACCTCCTCAGAAGCCGTGCGCGCTCCAGTGTGCAGTTGAGTACAATTAAGAGCAGTTAAGGTATTTTTTTTTAAAAGCAGCTGGGCATGGTACACGACTTAATTCCAACAGTGGGGAAGGGGAGGCAGAGGCAGAGATCTCTGTGAGTTCCAGGCTAGCCATGGCTAAGTAATGAAACACAGCCTCAAAGGGGGTGGGGGGGATCAATTTTTTTTTTTTTTTAAAGCAGACATGGTTAAACTAGGCGTCATCTGGAAGCAGGCTTCCATAGAAAAATACCTCCCAGGAAAGCAAGCATGTCTTCTGCTCACGCACTGGTTTCTGAGGTGTTGAGGGAAGTTGCTGATGGCAAGCATCACATGTTACGTCACATGTTACATGTGATTGCAGCCAGCTACCCTGGAAACAGAGAACCAGTGCAAGGAAGAAGGTACCTGGTTTTGGGAGACGGTGTTTCTGAGCTTGGTAGGATCTGCGTGTGCCTAGTATGTTAACCGCCACTTCCCACTTCCCCCAGCCGGAGCCTCCTAACACTAAAGTCCCCTCAGGGTCAGATCAGAGCTTTGACTGGAGACAGGGAGAACTGAGACCCTGAGATAAGCCAGGCACTGTCCCAGTCAGACCAGGAGAAGGGGGAGGGGCTGACCCTCCTGTCCTCTGCTCTTAATTCAAACCCCATTCGACTGCAGTCCTGAGACAGGCAAGGTTCTCCTTGTCAGAACCACACCCCTGCCAGGCCCATGCACGGCTGGACCACTGCACTACAACAGGTGGCTTCTACTGGCCTCTCAGCCCCAACTATGTCCTTGGAACTTGCTTGGGGAGACATCAAAACAGACACACACTCTCACCTGCAACAGACAGAAAACCAGAAAGGAAGACAAGGAGCAAGTCAGGGAGAACTCTTAAGTTGCTGGCAGACCACAGCAGAGCTTGAGACCCTCTGAACATGGCATCCTGGTCTCAGAACCAGTCATATACTACCATGTAGATGCTTGGGCACCTATAGGGGTCTTTGAGGGACAGGACCTTAAGGTGGCTTGCTCCTCAATATGACTGGGGGTGATGACGGGCAGAGAACCTAGGGGCAGTGCCCCTTTGTAATGTGCAGACTCCTCTGATGGAACAATGTTCCTAAGCCTACAAAGTCTCTGTGCTCCCTACCTCCAGCACCCAGTCCTCAGTAGCTTGGGGCCTAGGGGCTTTACTGACCACAGGAATGCTAGAGCTCAGAAAGCTACTCACCAAACTCAGCCCAGATTACAGAAGCCTTGGTTATGGCCTAGGGCCACAGAGCGGAGACCCCATCCCTAGAGGGACGTGCTCAGCAGGGAGGGGCTTCCTGCTCCCTGCCTCTTTCTCTTTGCTGCTCACAGAGTCAGTGCAGAGGTGCAGTAGGCAGTCTCAGCAGCAGGAAGCACTTGCTTGGCTCTGCGCCCTCCCCTCCCCCTTTCTCCTAGCAAAGGCGGCGGGAGCCCAGGGGAGGGCAGCTCTGAATGGCCCTTTTTATTACAGCAGAACCTCAAGTGAGCATGTGTTTGTATCAATGCTTACATGGGGAGCAGGAGCCACCCTGTCAGGAGAAGTGACTGCCAAGCCCGTCTCCCTGGCACAGCGACGGCGAGTAATTAAAGACGGTAATTACAGCCCTGTGCCTAGTGTCAAGGCCAGGGCTCTTTCCAAGCAGACTCCGACTCTCTTCTCTGAGTGCACAAGCATGCAGGTTGTGATGGAACAATGTTCCTAAGGGGCCTGGGGGCCTGGCCGCTCTGTGTTATGGCTTCTGCTCTTTGGATGTTCTCGGTAACTCATCCAGGTGGGCTGGGCTGCAGGTTCCTGAACTGGGTCCTCGGCAGTCCTGCCTGACCGGTCCACAGGCAGCCCTGAGAGTGGGAAGGTGGCCACTGGTTCTGGGGGCCAGAACCAGGGATGTTAATGGCATCCCTGGGCCTACACGCTGGGCCCAGCCTGCTGATTCCAGACCTACACCTGCCTGCCCATGCTTACTGTGGCCTCGCAGAGATGGTAGGGGACAAAGAATAGAAAAAGCCACCTGTCTCCCTACAGCCTGAAGTGCTGCAAGACAGGAGTGGTGACAGGCAACCGCTCAGCACAGAGCCTGGGAGGCCACGGGGATAGGTGTGAGACAGTGCAGGGCCACCCTAGTCAGCTTCCTTCTCTTCTGGATGCACTGGCTTTCAATCCCTCTCTAGAAAGGAGACTAGCCAGGGCTGCTGCCCTCAGGGTGGCTCTAAGGACAAATGAGATATGTCTTAGAAGAGTTTAGTAGTCAGGAAAAGGAAAATGATGCCCTCCCTCCCCCAAAAGAACAGGGTGCTGAGCTGCTGGAGGACATTAGCGAAAGGTCAAGTTGAGGGGGGTTCCCCAAATCCACAGACTTCCTGAAACAAGCAGTTTCCCCTCATACCCTTAACCCACGAGAGGAAAGAAATCACTGGATGCAGAACTGGGGACTAGGTGGGGCTCTGGAGGGCCCCACAACGCACAAGGACAGAGGTGACAACCTCAAGGGTATCAGTAAAAGACTGAGGTATGTACCGTAGCAGTAATCTGTCATTCACAAGTAACAAGTTCCCAGACACCAGGAGACGGGAGATGTAGAAGGCAGCTTGAGTTACAATTATCAAAGTGCACAGGGAGGCCCTGGAGCCCAGCCTGGGACCACACCTCCACCTGAGGGATGAGTGGGACATTCCAGCCTTCCGTCTTCGCCTTGAAAGCAGGGACCGGCCAACAAGTGTCCCAGGCTAGTGGGCTCTGGCGTACTCGCTCTGTGAGGAAGCTCTCCAGAGAAGGTAGCTGCAGCTGCCAGGAACTCAAGCAGCTCAGGTCCAAGTCAGCCAAACTGCACTGTAGCCCAGTGCCAGGCCCCACGCCACCAGGGCACTGTGCCAAGTCCCCCACAGCAGAGAGTACAAGGCCTCCAGGTTTTAAAAGTGAGGTTCTGCCCCAAGACATCACATACTTCCTCGAACTGAGCCCAGAGCATGGGGCTGAGGGCCACAAGGCAGCCAGAAGCCTCCCACAGCACTGGGGGCTCAGTACTATAGTGAGTCTTAATCTAGATGAAAAGGATCTCAGGGAGCAAAGAGGCTGACTCTATTAAAACAGACAAACCTCTCTTAATCTCTGGGCATAAATTATGAGAATAAAAAAACCACACCACTTAGTTTGCCCTGGTGTGACAGCCTGGGGTGTACTGGGGATGAGGGTGAGGCCCTGGGGATGAGGGTGAGGCCCTGGGGATGAGGGTGAGGGCCTGGGGATGACGGTGAGGCCTAGGCAATTGTCGTGGGGAGACAGACACTATACAAGACTGAGGTCCTGTAGCTAAACATGAGGGTTTCTGGGGCTGCTTTGCAGGACAGCCCCTCTGGGGACCCAACTCTAGACAGCATTACCACTTGCTCTGAGCCCAACATTTCTCACCAGAGCAGCCTACCAGTGTCCACCAGGAAGCAGAATGGGTCGCATCAGGCCCTGCAGGCCCCATTCAGATGAGGCAGAAACCTATGTGGACACTCAGTACAACTCCAGGTCACTCATCCACAGAGGGAGAGACGGGTTCCCACCAGGCAGGGGCCCAGGCAAGCTCCATCTTGCAGCCCTGTGCTGCAATTCTTGGACCTGGAGGGTACTCCACAAACCTCCTCAGCACTCCTGTGATGGACAGGCCAGGAGCTGCAGGCAGATAGCCCTTCCCCTCTCCTTACTGACACTGGCCCACTCCTAACTCTAACCCTAACCCAACAGCAGTCTCTTAGAAGAAGCTCTAGGCTCCTGTCCTCAGCAAGCCCCACCCCGAGGAAAGGGGTCCCCTCGGGCTGACCTATCCCATCTACTCCCAGGACCAGAAGCTTCCCTCAGCTCACTGCGGCCTCACTGACTTGCTTCTGCACATCCCTGGAACTTTACTCCCTGAGGACTCTCTGGGGCTCCGGCAGCCATGGCAGCCTCTACACCTGGGAGACAAAGGAGGGACGGCTGGGAGGTTAATAACTCGGGGAGCACCTCAGGACAGGAAACAGAGCAGCAGCTGCCATCAGACTCGAAAGCCTGAGGGAGTCTAGGGGAAGCTGCAGCTTGGCAGGTGGAGGGTTTCAAGTAAGCCTAAGGTAGCTGATCCCGGACTGTCACCCCAAAACTCATGTCCAGAGTGAAGGTCCAAGGAGGAGCGCAGCAGTAGAGTATCTGCACATCTGCGGAGGCAGCGATTTCTCCCCAGACTCCCACTGTGTGTGTGGGGGTGTGTGTGCAAATGAGGAGCCTGGGAAGGTCAGATGGCCTGATACTGTTCATGTGAGGAAGGCAGGGACCCAGGGAGAAGGGGTGGGCTCACCAAGGACTGGAACACTAGGGGAATGCGGACAGGAAGACGCATGCGTGCCTGCACACATACACTTAAGGCCTGGTAGAATAGAGGACCCTCCAGAGCCACAGCCAGCAATAGGGAGGCCTGAGTGGACACGAGCGGAGGGGGAGGAGGCCGGGGGTCCATGAGGCCTCCTTCCAGGATCCTCTACTTTCCCACCATCCCACGACATCCCACCTACACCAGCAGGTTTAGACACTTGTCACCGGAAAGTCCGATCAGTCTCTCAAAACCTGGTGCTGCCAGTCTGCCAAGGAAATGGGGTGCGGGAAACGATTCAAGGTTTAAGCGCATGCTGCATTAGGCATGAGGGATAAAGTTCAGGCCCCCAGAACCCCCGAAAACGCTGAGTGGACCTGGTACCTGGCCTGTAATTTCAGCCTCAGAAGCGGGAGGTGGTATTTCACAAAGCAAGCTGGCTAGCCAAAATCAACCACACTGAGTCTTGCCAGGACAATGGCACTCTGTGTCTGACTGAATAAAGTGTAAAGACTGTGAGGATAGCATCCATCGCTGGCCTCTGCATGCCTTCACGTATGTGCGTGAACACATGAAAATGGAAAGGGGTAGGTCAGTGACATTTAAGTGCCATTAAAACCTGCAGTGGGAGCCGGGCTGTGGTGGTACACGCCTTTAATCCCAGCACTTGGGAGGCAGAGGCAGGCGGATTTCTGAGTTTGAGGCCAGCCTGGTCTACAGAGTGAGTTCCAGGACAGCCAGGGCTACACAGAGAAACCCTGTCTAGAAAAAAACAAAAAACAAAAACAAAACAACAACAACAACAACAACAACAAAAACCCTGCAGTGGGGCGTGGAGCGGCAACTCAGCAGATGAAGCTCTGGCTACTCAAAGGCTGTCAGCTTGAGTTCAGTCCCCAGAACCCACATAAGAGGGGAAGAACCGATGCCAAAATGTCCTCTGACCTCCATGTGTGTGGCACACACGTGCCCACCTTACACACCTTACAGTGCCATACACATATATTTCAAACAAAACAAAACACACACACACACACACACACACACACACACACACACCATTTGCAACTGGGCGGTGGGGAGACTCCTTAGCATCCAAATCCCTGAGGGTGACAATAGTCGGAGGAAAAAAAGAAGCACCATACTTATGTGTCCATGCCCAGGATGGACAAGGTCCAGAGGCCATGGACAGGGGCGGTGTGAAACACACCGCGGAGGAAAGCCAGAGCCAGAGGCACACTCCGTGCCAGAATATCAAAACAGCCAAACCTACCGCCCTTGGTACCCAACCTCCACAAGCATCACAGACAAGGGGGCCCTCCGTGAAAGGGGCCTGGGGAGGCAGAGTCCCTAAGATGGACACAATCCTCCCAGCGCCCTAGGGAGGTTCTTGGCTAAATCTATAAAATGTACTCTTTAAATACAGAACTGTCACCTCTTAAGTTTTCAGAAAAACCACTTGAGCCCTTGCTTTGGAGGTAGGTGGGGGCAATAATTAGTCAAAATAGGGTTCAGAGCAGGCACTAACCCCTTCCCCAGCCTTCAGAGGGACAGAGGCACAGTGGTGTTCTTGGTGAACCCTGTGGGGTCTCTCTCTCTCTCTCTCTCTCTCTCTCTCTCTCTCTCTCTCTCTCTCTCTCTCTCTGTTGATCTAGGCTTCTGGGGTGCTTTGGGACCTGCCATGAGCTGATCCCAGCTCCTTCTCTGTAATATACCAACATAATCTGGTGTCTCTAGCCCCGGGTGCCCTTCAGGAGCCTCCCTCCCTCCTCCATACCCAGGATATCCCGAATCGGCACCTGGCACTCGCTCAGGCCCCCAGTGAAGGCCGTCAGGCTCCTCCTGCCCCTTAGCCGCTGTGCTGCCATGGCTGGCAAGCTCTCCCAAGCCATCCTCCAGCAGCATCTGCACAGCCACTGCCAGCCTCCTGCCTCAACTCTCTGACCTAGATAACTGACTGTCCTGGCCGCAGAGCCACAGAACCAGTCTGCCAGCCACCGCTCTAACCCGTCCCATACCCAGGCAGACACCTTATGCTAGACAACTTCCCAAACATGTCTCGCCTTTGCAGGGAGTGCCCAGAAGAGCAGGGACTGGGTTGCAATGGGCCTGAGTTCCTGAGCCTATCTGAGAACAGAAGTCTCCACTCTGCTCTTGATAAAGATGGACCAGAAGTATCAGGCCTCAGGAGCCATGCCAGGTGACAGTAGCCTTCCTCGGTCCTGACCTGACTCCAGGCTCCACGAGTGCAGGAACTTCGCTCACCAGGAAGCCCGAGGACTCAGAACAGTGGCAGCACACAGCAGTATTTGAAACCCCCATCTGCTAAACTGATGCCTGTGGTTAAGGACAGGCAAGGTGTTACCAAATGGGGAGTTTCTGTTTCGTGTCCTGCTCATTCTCCACACAGACTTGCATTCCGACCTTGGACCACTCATTGATGCAGTGACTATTGGCCGAATCAGGGTGAGAAACCAAGGTGGGTTCAGACCAGTCCCAGCCTCTTCCACCAAGGAGCTTTCAGCTCAGGGAGGGAGCAGGGGAGAGAGGTATAACCAGACCTTCTGCACCATCTGCCAGAGAGACCCGAAGGCCAGGATGCACCGAGGGATTCTGCTCTCTTCCCATCTAGATGTTGAAGCCACCCCTAGCCCTCCATTTAGCAAGGTCTGAAACTCAGACTTGGTAGATGTGGCAAGACAGGTCTCACAGTGCCTGAGTGGCACCCGGCACTTTGTACACCAGCCCTGGGTCTCTTAGGTTAAGTTAGCACATTCACTCATTCAACCAATGGACAAGCATCTACTTCAACTCATACGCTGTATTTGTAGAGGCCTCTGCAGGGAACACAGGGAACACAGGGAACACGTAGGTAAAAAGTCAGCTAATGCTAAAGCAGAGAAAAGGATGCGTGAACTATCAGACAAGAAGCCTGCCCCTGCTGAGACCACAGCTTCCCCCAGCACCACTCTGTGTGGGGCTCACCCTTTCTCTCAAGGACCCATATCACCCACCCCTGGGTCCTTCCAAGACTACATTCTCTCTCCTATGTCATTTTTGGCCGTTTTATACTAAAGACAATCATGTGATTGCAGGCATAGACACTGCTCACAGGAAGATAGGATCTTGCTATATAACCCAGGCTGGGCTCAAACGTGATTCTTTTGTCTAGACCTCCAGATGTTGGGGTTATAAGCATACACATCTGGCTCTGCTCTGGTTTTGTTGCATCTGTCCTGAAAAACCTAGATGTCCTCAGAGTCAGGGATTCCAGGGGAGAGGCAGGTGTGGGTGGGGACAAACATCTCTGGAGGGCCCCATCACCATGGCAACTTAGGTTCCCACCTCTCTACCCACCCTGGCTGTAGCTGGGTGGGTAAGGAGTACAAGCTGGGTGTGTAAGCTCACTCTTTCTCAAGACCAGGGAAGTCATTGCTGACTAATACAGAGTCTATTTACACTTGATTATCTCCTTCCTGTCCAGTAGGTAAGTTATTCCAGTAAACGAAGGACCAACCAGGGAACTCTGCACCGTCCCTGATAGAGCCCTCTTGCCTGCCAGATGGGAGGAGGCCAGGACAGGCTTCAAAACATTTCCACACAAGGCCCAGGAGCTCTGGGTTGCAGGGCTCCGTTCCGATGCTTGTTACAGTGTGACCTTGGCCCGTGCCGGCCCGCCTGGGTCTCGGACAGAAAGAATGCTAAGCCAAAAGGACTGCTCTTCATCCTGTCACTATGGAGGGAACACTGTGACTACCAGGGCAGGCTAAAGCATGAACCCACCCCGGGGGCCGTGGGAGACAGAGGGACACGAGGGACATTCTGGAAGCTAAGCTATACAGGGCAGAGTGGGTGAGGAGGAGAGGCAGATGTAAGGACGTTGGGAGCGTCGACCCTGTGCTCTCCAGAAACCAGGCCAGCTGCCCAAGATGTCAATGAACGCAGAGACAGGAATCTCAGGCAAGGCCTAGGGCCCTTTTCTCAGAAATATTTACTGGACTCTAGACTAGAAGCAGAGAACAGAATAGCAGGGCCAGAGAATACTCTGTCTGCCACCCACTGAGAGACTCAGGGGTGTTGCACAGGACTCTTGGGGCTGTCCCTAGAGATGACTCCAGAAACAGTACCCTAAAGATTTAGTCAAGCCAGATCTGTGGCCTCATTTGGGTCCTTCTCACACCTGGTCATAGAAAGCAGAATCTAGCTTTACAGATGAGGGAATGAAGCCCAGACTGGGGAAGCAACCTGCCCAGGGCAGCACAGCAAATCAGGGATAGAGCCAAGACTAGAGGCCCCACCGTTTCCTCTTTCCTCATTTAGAATACTGTTTTCAATACATCTGCTACTGTTGTCGGACAGTATACTGCCACCAGAGGCCACAGAGACCTCTGGACAGCACAACTACCAGGTAGAGAGTTTCAAAGGGAGGAAGGCAAGAGTAATGAAGTGAGCCGCATCAGCGCACCGGGCTGTGGAAGGAAGGACCTCTCCTAATCTCTCTTATTATGCTATAAAGCTGATTTAGTGACAACAGGCTAAGGAGTGTTTAATGTGTAATTGCTTACATATTAAAAAGTACATGAAAACGCTTCCAATTAAAACCGAGGTGAGTCATCTCACGAGCTGACGCTGGGTGCTTCTGTCAAGGAATCTGAAGGCACAGGTTAGAAACCCCAGAAACCAGGTGCTCTTCACATGGGTTTTAGAAACCCAGCCTGTCTTCAGTGACTCAGAGCCAGCAGCCACATTGTCACCAACTGCCAAACACGACACACAAACTCTCCATCACGGCCACTGTCTCCCTCTTCTGTCTCTCTTGGGCACGTGCTCTGTCTCTGTCTGTCTGTCTGTCTGTCTGTCTCTCTTCTTCTCCCTCTCCATCATTTCTTGGTCCCTAGGGTAGGTACTTCCACATAAACCCAAACAAGAAACACCGAGAGGGGCCCCGGCCACAGTGACCTCTTGCTTTCTCAGACCCTCTGGGACGAGCTATGAGCTGGGGCTCTACGTTAGCTGCTGTCTGCAAACATTCACGGACTTCAGGGCAGGATCCTGGATCTGCTGCTTCCTTCACAGGCCCAAGTCCTCTGCAAATGGAGAGAACCAGACCTCCCAAGAGTGAGCGAGCACAGTAAGTCCTGTAAACTGTCACCCATCTCAAGTCCTCCCTCCCGCCAACAGGCCCCCATTTGAGCTCCCCCGTACCTAATCTACACTGAGCTACAGTGCAGCCTTTTGGCACTGTTTATTTTTTCAAATCTTATTTTTATTATTTTTATGAGGTAAGTACACATGTATGGGGGGCAGGGGACATAATGCATGTGAGTGTGTGTGTCACAGAAACCAGAAGCGGGTATCAGGTCCCCTGGAGCTGCAGTTAGACAGTTGGGAGCCAGGGGCTTCAGCCTGGGACAGAGACTTGGGGAAAGGAAAACACTGAGCAGTAGCTGGGCCTGGTGGCACCTGCCTGTATACCTCCATACTCAGGAAACTGAAATCTACCTGAGCCGCACGGTGAGTTCAAAGCCAGCCTGGGCAACTTAACAAGAACACCATCAATAAAAAGTAAAGAGAGCGTAGACTGTTCCTAGGCTCAGTGCCCAGCACTGGGGCGAAAAACAAAGTAACAAAGTACCTGGGCTCTGACGCTGTCACCATCCGCCCAATCGGAGATCCGGTGTAAGAACATCAAATATGCGTGGGGGCAGGAAGGCAACCCAAAATATTCTAGTCTTTTTTACACTGAGGCCTCAGCAGGCAGCAGGGCAGAGCCCCTTCTCTGAGAACCTGAAAGGTGAGCCAAGGGAGATCTGTCCTCTGTCCTCGCCTGTTCCCTTCTTTGAGCCAGTCCTGAGAGTAGGAGAGTGTGCGTGTGTGCGTGCATGTGCGTGCAGCGTGTGTGTGTGTGTGTGTGTGTGTGTGTGTAGACAGTCACAATGAATCATGGCCTCCTAAGGCTTCAGTTCAGGGTTACCATGGACCTCAGGTGGTCTGAGCCAATCACACAGCTGAAATATACCAACCCTTCACACTGTCTCCCATGTTCCACTGAGCAGGGGGCAGACTCATCAATTACCTTCCCATTCAATCAATGGGTTAAAAATAAGTCTCAAAAGGATTAACTTGTTTTTGTTTTTCTAGTTCCAATTTCCCAATTCAAAGGAACTGGACTGGCCTCCGGCTCTCCAGCCCAGTCTTCTGTTTTGTGGAACCGGGAAGTGAAGCGGCCTAGGGTTCTCCCCAGTGAGCTGCATCCTCTGACTCAGGTAAGGCTTTAAAGGAAGCAGCTCTAGAATTGGCTTGGGTAGGGTGAAAACAAGGCCCAGGCCTCTAGAAGGCATTGGAACACAGAGCCCATGGGTTGAGCACCTATCTTGGGTCCAGACAGGTTCGTGGAGGTGACGTAAATGTGGTGTGAGCTGGGACAGTGAGCTGAGGGAGTCAGAGGAAGCCACAAGCGCTCACTTCTCCACAGCGCTGGGGCCAGTTGTTCCCAGACGCTCCCCATCACCTGGAGCTAGGGCTGCAGAGGGGCGACCACCATCAATGATGCTGGAGGGCACCCAGCCCCAGGAGAAAGCGCTAGCTGGTCCCTACACAGGAGGCTGCCTCACCCAACCAAGCAGCTGGGTTGCCTGGGGCGTCAGTTCCCCACTGGTGAAAACAGACCGTCCACTGGGATCCCACATCAACTACTGCAAATGAGGACTAGATATTAGCAACCTCCACTATGACCGCTATTGTCACCGACACAGGGAAAACCAGGGGCACAGAATGTGGGCAAAGCAGCCTTGCACTGCCACTGCCTGATGTAAGGTTCTTGCTACACAGGGGAAACTAAATCCCAGAGATTGCTGGGGTGGCATGTGCCCATTCTAGATGTACTTGGCTCCAGCCTGGGCCCCTTCCAGGCACCAGACCTTGTCCTAGTGCTTGGTTCTGTTCACACAGCACAGAAATTCAAACAGTTCCCCCGGAGGGATCGCTCTCAAGGCTGGGAATGTGGCTAGGTGGGAGTGCTTGCCTAGCCCAAGAGCTGATTCCCGCACCACAGAAACTGAACGTGATCACTCAAGTTAGAGTCGGGAGGACTGGAAGTTCAAGACCATCCTTATCTACACAGTTCAGGGTCACTCCGGGATAGAGGCCCAGGGTAAACACTTACACTTCCTGGGCCACCCTGTCCCATGGCTGCCTTCAGCACTGACAAGTTCTGGATCTGTCCACGGCTCTGAATCCCTTCTTGGAGTGCTGACACTGACAGCTCACCGAGGCCATGTCCACACTATCAATCGCCATGGTGACGGTATACACAAAGCCAAGAGTCAGAAGCAGCCCTGGCAAGATCCTCACAACCAGAAACTGCCTGTTTTAACTGCCCATATTCTAAAAAAGGAAAAGAAGTGGGTCGTGTGAGGAAGAGGAGGGGCGGCAAACACCAGGCACTTTGCAAAGAGGCCAGGGCATCATTCTCTGTGAAAACAAGGTCCCCTCCCCTCTTCTACTGGTTAGCAAGTGGCATGAGCCGGTCTGTCCCCACTTCCGCGCTGGCTGGTAGACGGCTCCAAATAAGGATTTCTGCCGACCTCCCTGCATTCAGGGGTTTCTGAGCAAACTCTTTTCTAGCTCTTGGTATCTCTGGTTAACTATAACTGTGTTCTGATCTAAAAGATCTTTTTTCTGATGTTGGTGAAACACAAACCAATAAAATGTGGGGAAGGGTCAAGCAAAGTGACTCCACAGGTCACCTGCCACAAAGCCCAATGACCCGAGTTTACAACACCAGAGACTCGCATGGCAAAATAATCAATTGCTCCCAATCTGCCCTCTATCATCCACATGTGCATGTGGCATATGTTTTTGCATGCATGCATGCATACACACACACACACACACACACACACACACACACATACACACAACCATGGGGGAAGGTAAAACAGCTCACTGACCCTCAGCTATCACTGTGAACAAGCACACTTCCACAGAGAAGGTGGCGAGATGTCCAGCAGACCCTTCTTGTTGAGCTGTAAGCCCAGCGTGCTATGGCTGGAATGTGCTCTGTACCCCTAGAACTAGCATGGTGCTCACTAGCCGCTCCACACAGCAGTGTAGGGTTTGATGGGGGTTTGAGCAGCGGAGGTGGAGTCTTCACAAATAGACCAATGCCATCCTGCGGGGTGGGCGAGTTCTTACTCTGAGGGGAAAGCAAGGCCTTCCTTCCCTCGTGTCTCTTCTGTGCTGGTCTGCTTGCTCTGTTCTCTGCCACACTGAGGTAGCACAAGGCCCTGGAGTCTGCCTGACCTTAACTGTCCCTACCTGTAGAATCACGAAAGCACCTCTTTCTATTCTGCGCGCTCGGGTATTCTGTCACAGCAACAGAAAGCAAACGCAAACTCCGAGCCTGGCTCTGCTCACCCGTCATGATCCTCTGGGCTTCATAGGGCTCCATGTAGCCAGCGCTCTCGCCCTTTCCGGCTTTGCTCTTGAGGTCGTTCTTGGCATCGAAGGGATCCGAGTAGTCGTCAGCTATGGTCACCTGCAGGAGGAAGAGAGCGTGAGGCCATCTCTGGCTTTGTCTTACCACTGTGCACAGCCAGGCGCTGCACCAGCCACAGTCACTGCTCCTGGGCTAGCAAGGAGGGGAAGGGGAGCAGGAAACATGAGATCACCCTGGGGGACCGAGAGGAGCGGCTAAGTGGAGGTCAGAAGCACACAGGTGCAGCGATGAGGACCTGGAGCCGTGGGGGACTAGGTTCACGTTGGCGGGGCAATGGGGAGAAAGCTGGGAGATGACAGAGAGCACAGAAATGCTGGCAGGCCCTTGGTGCTGGCTGAAGCCCAAGACCTCAGACAAGGAGAGTTGCGTTCAGCATCCCGGTTTTTCTCCAAATCTGGAACACAATCATGTTGTGGGTCATCACACAACAATTTGGTGAGATCAACACATATAAAAGATGAGTGTGGCCCTAGACAGGCCTGATGAAAACACCAGACTCAGCAATGCACAGATGCCAGGGTTGAGACAGGACAGGCCGGGAGTCGGAGGGCCAGCAGACCCTTCTCTAATGGACGGGCAACTGAGGTTCAGGGTGGGCATCGGTGCCCCGCATCCTCACTCAAGCCTATTCTGGTGCTCTCACTGGGCAGTGGGCCAGAGCCCTGCCAGCCCATTGACTAACAGCAGAGGAAGAATGAGTCATGGGGCAGGTCTCAGGCTCGGTGAGGAGTGTGCATATCTGGAATTCTACTGCTCGACAGGAGCAGCAGCACATTTCCTGGTAAAGGACGATAATTTCCAGTCGAAAGCTCCAGGAGAACACAGCACCTCCTCTCTCGTTTCTGACTCCCTAGTCCTCACAGAGAAGAAAAGGACAGGAGCCCTCTCAACCCAAACCTTTATTACAGGTCAGCTGCACCCCAAACTCCCACCGACCTCCCCCCTCACACTTCTGGTGAGGTGTCCAGCGTCAAGCAAATGAGTCCTCCACCTCCCAGCTGCTGCCCCTGGGAGGGCGGAGGTTAGCACCCCCCTTGCTGGATTGTTATTTAAATTGCAGGTTTAATTAGAAACCACAGGAGCCACACTTCTCCTGGGGCTCCTGGAATGTAAGGCATTTGCAAGGCCTGTAAACTCAGGAACTGGAGAAGACCCCAGTCTCTGCCTGCTGAATGGCAGCCGGGGTGGTGGCAGTGGCCCTGGCTGGGTGGCACGGGAGAGCACCAGCTACCTGGAATGTGGTGCCCGAGAAGGGAGAGCAGGCGCGCTCTGGTCATTAAACTGGAACACGCGATCAGGGCAGACCCAGGCCTAGAGCACCCAGCAATGGAGCAGACGAGGCCGGTCAGGCCCTGGTCCCAGGGGCTCCTCCACATGATGACATGGTAATCAGTGCCTTTCAGTGAGCTCAGATGACACTAGGCCAGGAAAGAAGGGGGCTGGGGAGAGCCGGGCTGGCTGGCTTTGTCTTTCATTTGATATTTGCACTCTACCATCTGCAGAATACATTATGAGTCATGTATGGGAAGCACCGTGGGTCAGAACAGTTCAGATGTGGGTCTTGCAGGCAGAGCTGTGAGTTCAAAGGACCAGACATTCCAACAATAGAGACTGTGAAGTACATAGCTAGCTGCTGTAGGTGACAGCTCCCGCCACACACTCCCTCACTGTCTCAGCAATGTGAAAATCTTCTAGACTTCAGCAGAAAGGGGAAGAAAACAAAAATTACTTGGGGTTTCTACTGGAGACGTTGGGTCACTCACCTAAGGTGGTGCCTAGCCTAGCTTCAGTCTCCAAGGTAATTCAGCAAGGAGCATTCCTAACCCTCTCGGAAGTGCTCTGTAATTTGCAAACATGGAGGCTTTCCGGATAAAAACCAAATCTTTGTTGGCCTTCAGAGGGAGCACTGGGAGGCCTGCGATAAAGCAGGCGTTGTCTACATTTTCTAATTAAAATGAGATCTGAGCTCAGGCTGTCGTGGGCCCCCGGCTGCCTGCTCTGCTTACTTCCTTTTCAATAAGAACTCACAAACCCTAAAACCAGGAAAACCCCCGGTCTCTGATGACATGTGGTTCCAGTTATACCTGCTGACAGCTGAAAATCCTTCCGTTTAAAAAAAAAAAAAAAAAGTTTAGTTTAAGAAGCAAATCGGAAAAGTTCTTAAAATGTATATTTAATCAATTTGCTTTTGAACTTCAAAGTGAGGCTGGTGGAGGGGAGGGAGGTGGAGTTTAAGCAACCTGAAACTCTGCAAACACTGCACTGAAAGGTCCAACCTTACGAAAATCACGTCCTAGTTGGAAGTAAAATTTTAACCAGGTGTTACGGGCGGAGGGGGGGCAGGTTGGGAGGCACAGAGCCCCTTGTGAACAGCCACAGACGGGGCAGTGAGACCACTTGTCTACCTAACTGTCCTGGTTACCTGGGGCTCATGGACAGGAGCTGGGCCTGAAGGCTGCCACACATTCAAATAAAACCAGTGGCTTTCCACAAATGTGGGCCTGCTGGGGCTGCTTGCTTTAGGATGTCCCAGTTAGCAGGTAAGTCCTGTAAGTCTAAAACTGTCCAACCATGGGGACCAGCCAAGACCTGTGTGCAGGCTGCCTTGTGGGAAGCAAGGCCCCTGGACCCTGCATTAAAGGGGGTCTGAGATAGCAAAAGGGCAGGGATCCAGGCCACCCCTCTTCCTTGGCTCTCTCTCCCCTATGACTAAAGGATTTTAACCGGCTCATAAATCAGCCACGGAGCAGCCCTGAGGCGGGGCCAGGTCAAGTCACCAAGCATCCAGCAGGAGGTCCTGGGACCAGCCCACAGAGCCTGAATCCCACTCTGGGATGTAGAATCCACCATTCTCCAACACTCTTCTTCCTCGTGGTTCTGTGGGCTGCCTACAGGCTGGGAGCTGGCCCTAGGGGCAACTCTACAGAACACAAGCAGTGGGTAGAGCTGGGTTGTTGCGTTTACCATGGGGATTGGCTGTGAGATAGGAAGCAGTCTTCCTGTCCATCCATCCCAAGGAAAGTACAGAGGAGGGTGGGTGTGGCCACACGGCTACCCTTCCACATGCCTGGGTATGTTCATTGCTCTTATAAGATAGCTGTCCCTCTATGAAGAACTGGGACCTCTCCTGGGAAGTGTGGTGACTTTCACCAGAATCAATGGAAATCCCCACATGCCCAGAGTCTGACACAGCAATTTTACATCTCAGTATTTACTCCTAAATGTGCACATGGAAACACGGGCAAACTGGTGTACGTCATAATGAGAAATCCCAACAGGACCCCTGGATTCATGGCACGGCGATGTCATCCCACCCTGGGGTATTAACCTGCAAGTTAGCCCACGCGCCAACAGCCTTCTCCATGAGCTGCTGCTCGCCCTGAAGGAAGAGGGATGCTAAACACAACCTGCCTATTTATGAGAAACAAAACGGGAGCCTGAGCTGATCGGCTGGAGAAAAAGGCTGGTCCCCGGACTGATGGGTGTGGGAGAGTCAGAGCTGCGAACAAGGAGGCCCTATGACTTACTGTGTGACAAGCAGGCCCAAGAAGTGCCACAAACTCTACCACAGGCTATTTTTGGAGCAGCAGACAGACTGCCTCCCAAACCTGTCTAAGACAGGAATGGCCCGGAAGGACGGCTAAGACAACAGACTCCTTGCCTCAATTGTCTGTATTTAACAAGCAACCCAGGTGACTCTTATCAGGGATCAAAAGCAAGCGCCAGCCCCCTCCCTGGTCCGCAAGCAAACCTCCAGTCACTAGTCTGGAATTTCACTTTTTCCCAGGGATTTCTCAGCCCTGCTCATGAAATCAAACAACGGTGGTGCTCCTGCCAGCCTGAGGGTCAGTAGGAGTGAGAGCTGACCTAACATGCCTTTGGTCTCCCAAGACTCTACACTTTAGATGCAGAAGGCAGGGCATCCTCTGCAATACTGAGAACTAGTTCCAACTGGGCAGCACAGCCTGTGCGGTAGAGGATTCGCAGGCGAGGCCCTGCCCTGTCCCCCTCCACCAGCAGAGGTTCCCAGGCTAGGCGCTCCCGGGCCTTGCCCAACAAACCCTCAACACACAGACGCGCACATCCTAGGTCCCATCTGCCAACAAAGAGGGAGGGCAGCTGCCAAGGTCTAGGAATGGGACACATGTGCCAGCCCACGCCCCCTCCTCCACAGGCACCTCCCACCTGCCAGAAACTCTGAGGTACCTGCTGCTTCTGGGAACTGGTGGCTCAGAGGTTCCAGGTCAGGGGCGGGCTTGTGGGGGGTGGGGTCTCTATGCTGCTTTCCCACCCATCTCTGGGAATTGAGGGGATGATAACCCATGAGGGCCCAGACTTGCCAGGCTATGCCATTTTGTTTGTTTACTCCAGGTGTAGACCCCTGGGTCTGCCTGCAAGGCCCCAGCCAGACCATTTCTCATCAACTCACCACTAACAAGGACCTTGGCTTCATTAACAGTTTGAGGCCACAGATCACTAGGTAACTGGGAAAACCCCACCCCGCCGCATCCCAGGGTTTACACATTCACAAAGTATATGATAGGTACGGGTGGAGCCCAGATTCACCCAGGCGCGGACTTCTCCCATTAGGACCACTTGAACCAATCGTGAAAACACACTTTCTGCCATAATGAGGTGGAAGGTGAGCAGCCACAGGAGCCGGCTTCACGGTCATTCCCCTGGCTGAAGAGGCACCGTCTGGTGTGGCGGGGCCTGTCAGTCACTGATGGATGGTGGGGGTAGGGCACCACAAGCATTTTGGCCTTGGGCTCTTTATCTTGCTTGTTAGCTCTAAGTTCAGGGGCCGTGACCCTTTCTGTCACTTGGGGCCCAGAAGGGCTCCCTGAAGGTGGGTACAAACACGTGGAGTATTACACACTGCAGTGAAAGGGCTCTGTGACTGTCCCTTAGGAGGCCTAGACCCATTAGAGACCCACTGTGACAAAGGACCTGGCATCCACTGGACAAAGGCGTGGGGCGTGTGGAGAAGGACGGTGGGGAAGGAAGCAGCAGCGGCTGGTTTTGCGCAGACCGAGAAGCTGTGCAGCCATAAAGGAGCACCAGGAACCGAAGCTCCCGTACTGTGCTGCGGTCACAGCAGGCGGAGGCTCTGGGGCTTCTGCTCTGGTGGAAGGTCAGCCAACTGGAGGCCACGGGCCACACTGCTCCTCCTGGTGCGTCTCTTGGGCAGCCCAAGACATAAGCAACCCAGCTTTAAGGGCTGATCAAATGGATGGGCTGTCCTTGGAGCCCTCAAGGCCAGAGCATCAGGACTGAAAAGCACCTGCATGGAGCCAGCCAGCCAGATGCACCGCTGAGGGGAGGGCATTGCTCAAAGGGTGTGGTTGCAGTGACAGTTCAGAGGAGCAGCACTCTGGGGCAGGCTCTGCTAACCAGTGCTGGGCAGCTCTAGGCAACCTACTTAATTTCTCTGCGTTCTGAGTTCCCCTGGGATCTGGGGCACAGTAGGTGTAAGGAGCAAGACAGTTCTGGGATGTGTCAGTATTTATGAGGAACACTGAGTGCTTGTTTCAAAGCAGGAGGCACCTTCTGTGTGCTCAGCGCCCATAAATACCGTGGTGCAAAAACCTGGAATGTGACCTGGGCTTAAGAGAAGCCAAAACCTAAAGGTGAAAACAGACTCAGGGACCCCTCAAGCCCCAGTAATTACACACAGGAAATAACTACAATTAAACGACAACAGCTCTCATAGCATAGCTCTCAGTCCCCTAAAGGGAGAGCCTCAAGCATAGCCCTTGCTTCCCCGGCTGTGCACCTCCCTACAACCTAGCAAACACCCAGAGGTTCAAGCCCACCCTCGTCTGTGCAGTGTGTATCCCACACCAGCCAGTGTGCAAGGCTCAGAGGTGTCCACAGATCCCGCTGTGACAGCCTACAGAGATGTACAAGTGAGCGCTCTTACTTGCCTCTCCCTGTCCCCTGGGGTTGTGACCAGCACAGACCAACCCCCAGGAAAGGCACGCCAATAAATCATCTCTGACACAGTAAGGAAATCAATTTGGGAAAGATTAATTAGCTGCGTCCGTGCAATCAGCTTCAGCTTCTGGAAATGAGAGGGTGGAGAGCGCGCCTTAACTCAGACTTAGAATGGGCTCCCTCTTGAGCACACCAAGCCCAAGGCCCCCCTTTCCTCACAGAAGGGTACCTGCCGAATGCTTGGCCCCAAAACTCCAGCAAAAGGAGCTCAGGACCTGGTGACTCCGATATGCAGGACTGCCACCACTATTGAGATGATCTACCTTTTACACCGAGCTGAGCCCTGCCTCCCCCTGGGGCCTGTGTGTGACCTTTCAGTTGGCATTCCACCAAGAAGTATGTCCCTTTACTGACTGTCCATACCTGTTCCACATCAGAAGACCAGAGGAACGAATGCAACCCCACCCCCACCCCCACCTTCCAGCCCCGCCTCTGGGACAGCCACAGCTGCCTGCCTAGCACCCCCCCCCACTTTCCAGCCCCGCCTCTGGGACAGCCACAGCTGCCTGCCTAGCACCCCCCCCCCACCTTCCAGCCCCGCCTCTGGGACAGCCACAGCTGCCTGCCTAGCACCCCCCCCTTTCCAGCCCCGCCTCTGGGACAGCCACAGCTGCCTGCCTAGCACCCCCCCCCTCCAGCCCCGCCTCTGGGACAGCCACAGCTGCCTGCCTAGCACCCCCCCCTTTCCAGCCCCGCCTCTGGGACAGCCACAGCTGCCTGCCTAGCACCCCCCCCACCTTCCAGCCCCGCCTCTGGGACAGCCACAGCTGCCTGCCTAGCACCCCCCCCCTTTCCAGCCCCGCCTCTGGGACAGCCACAGCTGCCTGCCTAGCACCCCCCCCACCTTCCAGCCCCGCCTCTGGGACAGCCACAGCTGCCTGCCTAGCACCCCCCCCCTTTCCAGCCCCGCCTCTGGGACAGCCACAGCTGCCTGCCTAGCACCCCCCCCTTTCCAGCCCCGCCTCTGGGACAGCCACAGCTGCCTGCCTAGCACCCCCCCCACCTTCCAGCCCCGCCTCTGGGACAGCCACAGCTGCCTGCCTAGCACCCCCCCCCTTTCCAGCCCCGCCTCTGGGACAGCCACAGCTGCCTGCCTAGCACCCCCCCCTTTCCAGCCCCGCCTCTGGGACAGCCACAGCTGCCTGCCTAGCACCCCCCCTTTCCAGCCCCGCCTCTGGGACAGCCACAGCTGCCTGCCTAGCACCCCCCCCTTTCCAGCCCCGCCTCTGGGACAGCCACAGCTGCCTGCCTAGCACCCCCCCCCCTTTCCAGCCCCGCCTCTGGGACAGCCACAGCTGCCTGCCTAGCACCCCCCCCTTTCCAGCCCCGCCTCTGGGACAGCCACAGCTGCCTGCCTAGCACCCCCCCCTTTCCAGCCCCGCCTCTGGGACAGCCACAGCTGCCTGCCTAGCACCCCCCCCTTTCCAGCCCCGCCTCTGGGACAGCCACAGCTGCCTGCCTAGCACCCCCCCCTCCAGACCCCCCCCCTCCAGCCCCGCCTCTGGGACAGCCACAGCTGCCTGCCTAGCACCCCCCCACCTTCCAGCCCCGCCTCTGGGACAGCCACAGCTGCCTGCCTAGCACCCCCCCACCTTCCAGCCCCGCCTCTGGGACAGCCACAGCTGCCTGCCTAGCACCCCCCCTCCTTTCCAGCCCCGCCTCTGGGACAGCCACAGCTGCCTGCCTAGCACCCCCCCCCTCCAGCCCCGCCTCTGGGACAGCCACAGCTGCCTGCCTAGCACCCCCCCCTTTCCAGCCCCGCCTCTGGGACAGCCACAGCTGCCTGCCTAGCACCCCCCCCTTTCCAGCCCCGCCTCTGGGACAGCCACAGCTGCCTGCCTAGCACCCCCCCTTTCCAGCCCCGCCTCTGGGACAGCCACAGCTGCCTGCCTAGCACCCCCCCCCTCCAGCCCCGCCTCTGGGACAGCCACAGCTGCCTGCCTAGCACCCCCCCCTCCAGCCCCGCCTCTGGGACAGCCACAGCTGCCTGCCTAAATACTTGCAGGTTGCAGCTTGTCAGGAAAAAGACATTCCAAACCAGCCTCTGCCGGCTCCGTCAGGCCCACTTACAGCCCTTCTCTTCTCTCACACACCCACCCGGCTCTTTCTGCTTAGCACCCTCCGCCCAGGCTGTTAATCTGGGTAGGAAGCTGGAGCATAGCCTGGCCCAACCCTGTTTACCCAGAAACTTACTGTCAAATGTTAGGGGCAGGCCTGTGAGCATCTCTCTAGCAGTGAGAGGTTCTATTGAACTCAGCCCTAGAGCTTCCCAACGCTGTCTGCAGGATCTCTGGACAGAGTTCAGTACATCACTCTCCAGAAAGACTCAGCAGAGGCCAGCAGTGTCCCACGCTACCGAGAGGACCCGAGGAGGTGGCCCGCTCAGCCTATTGGTTCTCAACTCATGTGTAAGATTTGCACAAGGGAGACCTCACAGTGTGTACATGCCATACCTTAGGAAAGAAGACGGTCATCCAGTTTGGAAACCAGGAATCCACTGAGCATGGGAGGCCCGGGGAAGGGATGGACTAACGGAGTCAATGCCAGAGGCAGGAGACAAACACCTTTCCGAACTTCTGAGTCCACACCACTCCATTTCTGCAATTCTTATAGTCCTAAATAGTTCTTTACAAACCATCAATAAATATTTCAAAGAAATCTCGCCATAACCACCTTTTGGAAGCCCACCACCACACGTCCACCACCACACGTCCACCTCCACACGTCCACCTCCACACGTCCACCTCCACACGTCCACCACCACACGTCCACCTCCACCCCTCCACGTTCCCTTCTCCTGCAAGGAGCACCACACACAAATAGCTCTCTGTGGGAGGCGGCCGGACACCAGGCTGGGCTGGGTCTGTGCTGTGTCTGACTACCGCTCCCTTGTTCTCCACAGCAGCCTCCATCATGCTGGGCCAACCTACCAACCAGACAATCCTTTCCTCCCAGGAAGGACAGGACAGCGAGCACAGCGCTATACCTGGACCCACAAAACCAAAAGCAGTGATGTCAGAGCTAAGGCTGCGGAGGGAGGGATGCGGCCACAAGAAGGTTGCAGGAACTAAGGACCCTCTGCCACGCTTTGTAAAAATACAATGGGCAGAACTAACAGCTTTGCCAAGGTCACCTGAATACCAGAGCAGCCCCTCTCTGCATTAATCAGGAGCAACAAGAGAGGCTTCCATGCAGCCGGAGGGAGACAAAAGCAGAACCCCTCACCCTGAAGGAGACATGGCTAAAGTCATCTGTTAGTGTGGTAACTATAATCTGTCTATACTTCTACAATGCAGTCGACACTTGCCAACTTACTGGGCATTTCCCTGTTTTTTCATAGGCATGGCCCATCTGCCACCACTCCCCTCACAAGGAAAACCAGGACTGCAGAGAGGCTTTCTTGTGGTAAGAGCAGGCCCCGGGAAGTGGTAACTCCCGTGTGCTCAGGGAAGGTATGCAGAGCAAAGCAGCAGGGTGAGGGAGCCGAGGGCCTGCACTGTGCAGGGTGGGACCTCGGGAACCCAGGCATCCATCCCCGGGAGGGGCTGTTGGCCTGGTGCGGCTCCTGGGCACACGGTGCATTTCAATAAGCAGCAGCAAACTGTACCGAGTGAAGGGTCATTTCTCTCCGAATGGGGCCATTAGGATGATTCATGCACAGCTCCACTGCGAGCCCAGACGCAGACCAGGGCGTCTTAGGCACAAGAGCAATACAGGGCTGCCCTCCCCCAACAGACACTTTCTTTTTATTGACGACACACAGCACCAGCCACAACTACCACCGCCATGAGATTCCCAATTATGTTCAGCTTAAAAGTGAATGCTCAGTAACCGCTGACTTACTTCAAAGTAATGCCATCTTCTTGTCGTGCCCAGCGGCCAATCCTGAACTAACTTTCCATGTACAGCTGCAGGTTAACAAACTGTCCTAACACCCAAAATGCAGTCTCACATGCCCTTGGCACTTGGTAGCAGAATTCGGGTACATCACAGAGGCCTGGGCTGCCTGCCGTTCAATCCTCCCTCTGCCCACAGGCTCTGGTCCAGAACCTTTAATAGGCTTGTCTTTCCCTACTTCTCCTAGGAGGGGGGTTCTGAAGAGTGCCCCTTCTGTAACTTAGCACTGTCCCTGGTGGACAGCAGGGCTCCAGCAAGGTATGGCGGGCGAGAGCCAGGAGTCTGACAGAGACTGGCTGGTCTGAGCCGGAGTACCACTGTTTGCAGGTTTCTGCCAGCTCTGGGCTCTGGGCAAGCAGCATTCCTTCTCTCAGCCTGAGCACTCCTGGCTCTCTAGGAAGCCACCTTCCTACTGTGTACAGAGGAGCCAGTAAAGGAACCAGAGGACAACACAATGCTCAGCAAACTGTACTGGCACAGCATGGGCCCTGGAGGATACAGAAAGGATGTCACCAACGTCCCTTACAGTCCACAGGCCTCTGTGAACTTCCTCAGATACAGATCTTTCATCTGGACTGCTATTCAAGTGGCTTATTTGGGAGAGGACACTTACAAGAAGACAGGGAAATGAGCCTGAGAAGGGAAGGCAGCTAGCAAAACTGGGCTGCAGGGTCAGCCGTGTGGATGTGTTGGCCTTTCTGGCCAGTCAGTTCGTCTCAGCTGAAACAGAAGGGCGCCAAGCATATGCCCTGAGCCCCCATTAGCTTGTCCCTTGCTCTGCTCACATATTGGATCTCGCCATTTCTATTTCTTCACTGTGAAAAGAGGAGACCAATCTTCCATGATGAACCTTCCTCTGGATGCTGAGCAAATTTTAGACAGACTACCCTGATCTCGCCAGAAGCCACCTTCACTAGAATAGGATGCTTCTTCTACAAAACACACACACACACAGACCTGGTGGGCCTCTTCAGTCCCTGCAGAGGCCTGCACAGCCTGAACAATGTGTGTCAGTCGTCCACAGGGGGGTGGAGACAGAAGGGCAGGCACTGCCACACGAACAGGAGAGCCCTGCCATCTCCTCCCCCCAGAGGCTTCAGCTCTAGAGCTCCCCCACCACCCCTCTGGCTTCTTTCGACTTCAAGCTGCATGGAAGAGGAGGCCCACAGGGACCAGAGAAAATGCTCTCCTGGGGTTTTTGGGCATCTAAAAGGCCTGGTGCAACCTACTTCGTTTCTTGGGTTAAGTACTATAAGGTTTTATTTATCAGGGATTTTGACGTTTATGGTCCCCAGGGTCAACTTCATAACATGTGGCTTGTGCAGTCACATAGGCCAGGGCTTGAATTAATGTCTTGCTGTCTCTGATTTGAAAATTCTTTTTCTCTAGTATAAAGGATTGAACCCAGGGCCTCCAAAGTGTTAACCATGAGATATATCTCAGCTATATTCCCAGCGCTCAATAATTTTTTTTTTTTTTTTTTTTTTTTTTTTTTTTTTTTTTTTTTTGGTTTTTTGAGACAGGGTTTCTCTATGTAGCCCTGGCTGTCCTGGAACTCACTCTGTAGACCAGGCTGGCCTCGAACTCAGAAATCCGCCTGCCTCTGCCTCCCAAGTGCTGGGATTAAAGGCGTGCGCCACCACCGCCCGGCTCACTCAATAATTTTTTAAGGATGTGATTTACATTATTTTGGGAGAGGGTGGCCCTGCAAATGACTGGTTTCCATATCCAGAAGTGCCCACGGCGCACTTGAGGCTTTTTGTTGTTTGTTTTTGAAACAAGGTTTCTCTGTGTAGCCCTTGCTGTCCTGTGTAGACCAAGGCTGGCCTTGAACTTAGAGAGATCCACCTGTCTCCCAAGTGCTAGGATTAAATGTGTGTGTGCTGCCACCACCCAGGGAGGCTCAAATTCCTAATGACCTCTTCTCCCCAGCTTGGCAGCATTTGCTAATTACACACCCAGGGCCTCTGTTTCCCCATCAGAGGGGACAGATGTCATTTAAAAATGAACAAAACCAAAACACAAATCAAAGGCAAGTCGCCCCGACTTTTCATTTCTGTGGGTCCACGAACACCAGCAAGCCTTTGGGAAGCATCACAGCAAAGCCATCACCTGTGTGGACTTCACAGGATGGTGTGTGTGACTGCCTGAGATCCTGGCCTGGGCCAGTCCTCGCCGCAGGGCTTCTCCCAGACTACCCCGAACTGTCTCAAGAAAACACCATCACAATGTTCAGAGAGGAGCTCCCCGAGTCAGCCCCAGAACAGCTCGTACTTATTAATGCACATATCGTAAAATCTCCTTCCAAACAGGTCATAATTCACCAGCCACAGGAAACAACATCTCATCCTTAAAGAGAGGCAAAGGTAGGCTGAACGGAATACCAGACTTATCAATTTAAAAAAAAAAGTCTTTTAAGGTGGTCTTGCTAGGTAAACTGGGAGCTGGGGAAGGGATGGCCTCTTGTTGATAAGGCAACTATCCTAAGATGTCCCCAGTCCAACACCTGCTTTTTCTCTGCAGAAACCAGGCTCGATTCACAGGGTTCGAGTCCTGGAAACCTTAAACCACTAGTGCGAGGACACAGGACCCTCAGACCAGCCCTCGAAGGCACAGAGGACGGGAAGCGGCCACAGGGGCGTGGCTGAGGGAGCACCTCCTCGGGCTGGGCTCTTGGCTCTGGGTGTCCGTATCATCTTAGTTTACCAACCTAACCTCTGAGCCAATGCGTCATCCCAGTGCTGGCTCTCCCATGCCACCCACTTTTCCCCAGCAACAGGAAATCTCCAAAGGAAGGTCTGACAGGAAGAGGAGGAAGCTTTGCCAATTTGGCTCAGATGTGCCAACCCTAGGCAAGGGCGGCCCTAACACTCCCCAGGCAGCCAGGACTGGAAGTCTCTCTTCCTCAGACAGCAGCCCTTGTGACTGACTTCACACACCTGCCACCTGCCGGGGCCACGCCTAGGGAAGCAGGGCTTCCTCCTGTGGCCTGTGCTAACAGGCTGCTGGCCTCTAGCTCTCACCTCCCTCCATCTCTACAGCAGGCTCGGCCTGCCTAGGAACCCCATGGCCCCACCCAAAGTTGTACACTGACACAGTCCTCATCCTTAGAGGCAATGAATGCTACCACTGTTATCTGGTGAAAGAGGCCACTGGACCTCCTCCCCTGATCCTCAAACCTTTCCACATAAATCGTCCTCTGAACAGAGGAGGGAGAGGGAGCCAGAGGGACCGGGAACTTGCCTCCCTCCCCGGGTGAGCAGTCCAGGAAGCCCTGAGTGAGCTGAGTACAGAGGATAAAGTCCTGAGTGGGTATGTATGTTAGAGACACACAGCCACACCCAATGCCTCAGACCCGTGGAAATGGCCAAGCCTTCCCCATACAAAGCAGAATGGCAAAGCTCTCTCCTCGGGTTCGAAGACTAATATTGGCAGTGTGGAGCTAAGCCCTCCCCTAGTGCTGTACAAAATCAAAGCACTGAGGAGGTTGCTCTTGTTGTGGGGTTGGTGCTCCTCGCCCAGGGCCAGCGCGGCCAGCTGACCGCAGCCTTTCTACACACGTGTCTACCTGCTCTTCCTTCATTCCCTGGCTGCCACGTCAAGTCCCAGGCTGGAGACACGGTGAGCTGCTCTGCAGCGAACGGCATCCACTCCTGACACAGTCACTCAGGGCATCCTCAGCCCTGGCCGGCTTGCTGAGAAGGTATTCTTATAAAGTGGCAGGCCGCCAGTGAACACAGCAGCTTCTGTGTTCTGTGTTTTTGACAAAAGGGGGAAGATGCGACATCTTCTAGTTAGAGCGACCAGGGAAGGGAACGGCAGGAGAGTCAACTCACCTCTCTTAGAGCTAAGAGCTGAACCCAGCCCAGTTCAAAAGCCAAGAAACCATATTTGTAGTGGAGACTGTTAGATTCAAAAGGTGCCAGGCTAGTGGGGGTTAAGAGGGAGGCGTGGGCTTGTGAGGACCAGGCAATGACTCAAAGCAGCCCTCCCCAGAGAGCTGAATGGGCCCCAACATCCTGATGGGTAGCCTGCTTGCCCGTTTACTGGACATGAGGAAGGGGGCTAGAATACCCACAGGTCTTCTTGTAGACATATCAGCCATTTTGGAGGTGATCGGCCAACAGAGTGGCTCAGTGACAAATCTCTCTGCACACCTCTATCAGCCACCCTCCAAGCAGTGAGACCAACAGACGGCTCACATGCCTAATCACAGCGGAGCCCCCCAGCCCATGGACCGGGCTTGGGTGGGCTTGCTTACTGAGGACACAGGAAGGACCTGGAAGAATCACTGTAAAGTCCAGACAACCCTCCTGCGCTTAGAGAGCAGGGGTTCCGGTTTGAGGAGAAAACTCGCTTCCCATTCATCATCTCCATTCAGGACACCAAGACGCTAACAGGCAGAACAAGTTCTGCTGTGCTGCTGCTGAATGAGCTCCAGTAATAACAGGGCTCACCCTTCACCATTAAATATTAACCTTGTTCCCAATGATGTCATAAAACCAAGGCCCAGGAAGCTCTCTCATGGTTACACTCCCCATCTGCTATGGGAGGGAGTCAAGGACTCACCCCTTCCCTGGTAGCAAGCCAGGAGGACCTCAGGCCCTTCGGTGGACGTGTGTGCCACACCCGGTGTCTTGGCTTCCTAAGACGGCACACATGTGGTCTAACAGACATAGGTGCTCCAAAGCCGACCTAATCTCAGGCTGTGCTCACTTGGGGACTTCTACCCACAAGGGAGTATCCCCCTCAGCGTACAGGATTGGTGGGGGGGGGGGTCCCTGGAAGAAGCACTCTCCACTCTGGATCCCGCTCTTTTGGGAGCCATCACAATAATATGGCGTCTGGATTCTGTCTCACTGGCACCGGTGGGGGAGAGACCAAGGAACGTGTTCTGAGAGGACTTGATGCGTGGGGGGTTACCAGATGAGCAGCTAATCCCGACAACAGGATGAAAAAATGTTCTGTAGGCTCAGAAAGGGTAGTAGGAGCACCAATAGCAGAAGTTATGAGGAATATTTAGACTTAATTTCAGGATGACCTGACAGCTGTTCCACTCAGAACAGGATGCTCTGCGAGGCGGCGGGCGCTCTGCCACAGAGGACTCCAAGCAGGGAGTGGCCGGGACTGGCTCACTAATACCTAACTGGTCTCCTCTGTCAATGGAAGCTCTATGCTCTTCCTGAGATCTCCACAGCTCTGCAGAGCACGGTACCGGGGACAAGATGGCCGTTCCAGGCTAAGAAGGGATGAAGGGTATGGGTATGGGTCCAGGCCCAGCATCTCTAGGGGTAGTTTCAGGGAGGGTCCCAGCAGCGTCAGAGAGGTTGGGTGATGTGGAAAAGGCATAACTGTACTCAAATCTTGAATTTTGTGATGCCCCTGGTACACAGAGAAACCAGACAGCTCAGGGTCTCCCTTCAGGAGGGATGGACCCAGGAAGTAAGCAAGCCTGTTCTCTGAAAAAAGGTAAAGCTTTGGGCTTCCTGGGAGGTATCAAAATGTGAGGGTCCCATATATTCCACTAACCTACTCAAGTTCTTAGTCAAATAAAAGAACTACACAACAGAACCCCACAAAATATGGACAGAAGCAACCCCAGATTTGACCTAATCCTGGTCCAGTCTAATGTTGGTCTAGTACATCACTATTCCCTGAAGTTTTCCACCAGATATTCTTACTTAACTGCTACCAGGAAGGACCTGGGACCCGTATTTTCTAAAAGCTCTCTGGGAGCTTTGGCACAAACACCCAAGACTGAGAATCCCCAGTAGTAACAGATATGTGTCAACACCTCACTATTAATCCCCTGGTTTCGCAAACACAGGGGAAGTGATTTGCTCAAGGTCCCACGTGGAGTCAGGAGGCAGGAATCTGAGCTTGCAGAGCGATGGCCCAAACCTCCTCCTTGTAAGGGGCCGCTGCAGCTGTGCAGAGCTTCAAACAAGCAAGAGCCTTCTGGCCCTGGGGTCCCTCCACCCCAGGAAGCTGAGGAACCCAGAAAAACACCAGCCATGTTTCTCCACCCCACCCCAATACAGAAGACACTCTTCTGTCCCAAACTAAACCTTGATGACCTAGAAATACCATGGGAACAGAATTCTCCCAAACATCCCTCTTTCTTTCCAGAAGCAGCATTTAACCGGTTTGTAACTGTTTATTAGCATCTGGGAGGAACAAAAGGAGGCTGTAAAAGCCGGGTCTCTTCAGTGCTAATGAGCGCACGGCCATTGGAAGCTTTTCTCCAATGACACCACCAAAGACCTGCCAAAACGTGCTGCCTGCCCAGAGCTCTGCCCACACAGGACTCAGCACAAGGAACCCCCAGGGCCTTGGAAGTGTTGCAAGAGCTTGGCCTGATGGTCTCTTAAGAGTGATGACCTCAATGTCTGCAGAGCAAGGAGTTCCTTCCAGCAGACAGGAAAGCCCTGGTGTCCTACTCTTGAGGGGACTCTGTCATGGCCAGAGGGCCTGACTCCACTGATTCCAGGATGGAGGAAGAGACCTAAAGAGGGTAGTGTGAACCCACAGCTCAGGGACAGGAGAACCAGCACTGCCCACTGTGCCAGCCAGGCCAAACTCTACCCTGCAAACAAATCCTGAATCCTCATAGCATCTGCTAATGGGCTCAAACAAGAGGGCAAGAGCCTGCTGCACAGGAGAAAGCCAGCCCCCAGGACTCTGTTAGGTTGTAGTATGTACCAAACACTAAGGGACCAGTGCCATTTGGAAGTGTCCTCGGAACAGTATCCCCCTCTTGCCACCCCATCCCACTCTCACCCAGCCTCCAGCTTCTTCCAATGGCTTTCTGTCCATGCTGGACTGACTCACTTGGACTGCTCATATTACCACACATTCAGGATGTGTTCAGCATCCACCTGGTCCCCACAGCAGAGCACCGAAGATGTCATCTCTAAGTTCAAGTCCTTGCTGCAGCACCTTGAGAAGATCACTTTAACCTCTCAGGGCCTCAGTTTCTTCACCCACCAAGCCAGGATAAGAAGAGTGCCCTGCTTCGGTGCTAGGCAAGGGCAGGGGCTTGACTGGGGCTGCGAGCACTCCAGAGTCCGTGACCCTCCGAGGCACCCCCTCCAGCACACACAGAAGTGAGCCCAGAGTTCCATCTGCTACTCCACAGGCCTCCCTAGGGCAGGGTCTGCTGATCTCTAGACACAAAGCAGAAGGAGACACAACTGTGGGTCCCGCAGGAGATCACAGGCTAGCCAGGGGTTTAGACAAGGGCACTCACAAGAAGCAGTGACACAAGTTGCCTCCGAAGTGATCTTCCACACTCTGTCACATGCTAACGGGATTTTTTTTTAAAGTCTGGCTCTACTGTCACTAACTCCCAACCAGCCGTATGTGTTTTTAAAGAACCAAATAAACTACGTTTAGATCCCAGAACCCTCTTCCTTCTCTACAGCCTGAGCCAGGCTGTGTGCCCTGTGTTGGCCAACTCCAGTCTCAGAGATGCAGGCCTTGCCTAGGTGGTCTACTTGCCAGAGGCGAATGACCACAGGGCAGGGTGTGCACCCGGGCACGACACTTGGGAGGACCTTCAAGCTTGCGTGCCAACAGGCAGACCCTGTTATACCAAAAACAATGGTCCAGCAAGACCCAGGACCGACCACTTCTCATGGGTATACCACTGAGCACTGAAGTCATTTCTATGTCTAAGTGCCGTGTGCTCTTTCCCAAACCCCCACTGAGTCACCATGCTCATTAAGAATCCTTAAAGTGAATATTCCAGAGTCCACTCATCTTTATGATCTGTCTGTATCTAATGCAGAGCCTGACAGAGAGAATATGGAAAATTGAGTTCTGCAAGAAGGGAAATGGGCTTAGAGAGGCTAAGAATCAAATCCAGGGTCACAAAGAAAAGCAGCGGGCCCACCTGACCCTTAAGATTCCTTCTTGCCTCAGTCTACTGCCTGTCTTTTGACACAGGGGCCTCTTCCCCACTGTTACCCACTCAGTAATTTATTAGCCAGCCCCTGCCAACCTGTGACCGACCTGGGCATGGGAAGGCCAGAGACCAAGGTTACCCACCAGGGAGGTGGCTGGAAAGTGACAAGGAGGGGTGGGAAGGGAAAGATAGGACTTAGAGGGGGATGTCTGCTCAAGACAGAACAAAGGCAGGGATGGGATGGGGTGGGATGGGCAGGATGGGAGGCTGAGGAAGGGAGGGGTGGGAGCTTCGGAGCCAGGCAGGCAACTGGTGAGCACAGAGCTTATCAGGTGTGGGTGGCGGGACGGTTGGCGCCTGGGACATCACAGCTAAAGAGAGGGTCCACCCCAGACTTCTCTTTCCTTACAAACAGTGGACAGGCTACCAGGATGGCAAGAAGCGTTCTTGGTCCTCTGTCAGAGAATGCTGCCTGGCCTGCCAGCCTCCAACACTGCCCCTGCAAAAGACTGAAGCCCTTAACAATACCAGCCCTTTCCCTATTCACCCCTGCAGCCCCATTGAAAGAAAGCAGATAAAACGGGCTTTTATAAACCAGGGCTCTGGGAAACTCTAAGGACAGGAGAAGGTCACTTGTAAAACTTTATGCAGGGTGGGCACTGCTGTCCTCAGCTGGCCTGGCCTGCTTCAGATCAAAAGGAATGAAAAATGAAAAGAAAGGGGAGGGGCGTCATGGCTCCTGGAGACGTGTCTTTACCTCCTGGGTCCTTCTACCCGCTGATCCTGCCCACCATGTTCCCCCTGCCATCCTATTTCTTGGTGACGCTGGGCTAGCTTTCCAAAGGACCCTCCTAACCATACAACCAGTTTAAAAATGGAGCAGATGGGTGACCCAGATGCAGCTCAGACTTAAGCAAGGCCTCCTCCTGTAGGCTCAGCCCCTCCCACATCCGCCCACAAGTGTCACTCCTGGCCCCGCCCTTGACTTCTTGTGGGAGTGGCTGCACACAACCCCAGGGCAATAAGGCCTCTCCAGGAAAAGTCAGCACTGAGGTGAGAGAAGACTCCTTGGAGCAGTCTTGATGGGGAGTCTGGCAGCCCAGGCTCTGGCCTCCACAAATCCCAAGGCCACAGCTTTATCTGAGATAGGATCACTGCTTGGGACTCGGGCCACATTTCTGAGCTTGGGCGTTCACAGAGGCCTAATTCTCACAGCACAGCTATCCTCAAAGGACAAGTCTTGTTACACTTCTCAGAAATGCACAGGCTGCCCCACCGTGGGGTGCCACAGACCCTGGCTTCAGGGAAAGGCCACTTCCTCAGAGCCCCCCCACCCCCACCCAGCTCTGGGGGGTGGGGGTGGGGGCAATCAGGCTGATAGAGGTACAAAGACACAAGTCTAGATGAGGTAAGGCCACTTATGGTCCCGCCTGAGCCACCAGCTGGAATGTGTCTAATCTAGGCAAGTCTCAGCTGCCTCGCGGTAAAACAGGTGACGTCCACGGAGGACGCCGAGAGGAGGAATTGGGACCATGTGTGCAAAGCGATCTCACAAGGATCAGCTGGAACTAATAAAGCCAGGCTCCTCGCCTGCACTCCGGGGCACAGGGTGGGATGCTAAGGGGACGTGGAACCGACCTACAGGCTGTGCCATGCTAATGGTAGACCCAATGCCAAACGCCAATGCTGGACACCAACGCCAGGCTGTGTCACAGTGGTCCGAGGCCTTCCGGGAGGAGATGGCTCAGGCTGCTCCCTCGAGCAGGCAGCACTAAGTGTCTTCTGGATGGAAGTAAAGAGACCAGTGTGTGAAGCCTGAGAGTTTATTATAGGTCCTAGGATCCTGCATACCAGGGCTTTTAGGGCTTATTTTTAGCTCGCTGATTAGGCAGGCCAGTGAGCTCAGGCATTCTCTGGCCTCACCTCCTAGCACTGGGATCGCAAACGTGCATGCCACCATGTCTGGCTTTTCTTTCTAGAGTTTTAGACTGATACAGTGGCAAGGACTGAAGCAAGGGCCCAGAGTCGATCAGTGGAGAGGAAACAGGCAGGTAGAAAATACTGTCCTGAGGTTCTCAGGAAGGAGGTAGCTTCAGGGAGCTTGGTACCTAGGGGAGGGCATCTGTCTTTGCCTAAGGTCACTTTTCTTTAAGTGAAAAAGTACAGCCTCTGTTCTTTAAGAGAAAAAGTCCTTGGGCCTATGACTCCCACAGCCCTCTTTCCTAGCAGAGAACCTTTCTTTGACTTCTAGGCAGTCGGTTCACTCTAGGTACTATGCCCAGAACCAGCCACACTGTGAGTCCAGCAGCTAGGAAGCAGCTGAACAGGCACGGTGAACCTGCTAAGGCGCAGGTACAGCATAGGTCTGGAGTCACCAGTAAAGCTCCCAGGCCCAGTCCACAAATGTGAGAGGGAGAGGGGAGCCAGGGCTACGAAGGGGCCTGGCGTGCGGGGCAGGAGGCAGCTGGGAGGATGGGCCTGCCTCGGTCCAGAATAGGCACAGGCGGAGAGGACAAAATCCGTTAATTCAGAGGAGAGTTCCTCTTCGGTGAGGCAGAAAGAGAAAGAGACCATCGTATTGGGAGGCATGGGCCTTGAAAGGCAGATTAAAGGAACTCCCTGATAGTCCAAGGCGAGGGAAGCTCTCGGGAAGCCTTGTGACTGCTGCAGTGTTGTGCTGTTGTGAGAGGGGTGTGATCTGCACTGTCCTCGATAAAGACTTCATGGCATGGGCAGGACCAAACTCAGAAAGCACTAGCAGAAGCAGAGACGCCTACAGTGGGAGCCTTTACATGACCAAAGTCAGCCAAAGTCAGCTTTCATGCACTCCTTCTAATTAGGCCTTGAGCTCTGGTACACAGCACCTCTGCTCTGCCTTTTCCTCTTCAATTTCCTCCTGAGTTTCTGAATATTAATCTCAGAATGATGTCACGAGCAGAGCTGCAGTCTGTTCTAATTATAAAGCACACGAGGCGCAGCAAGGCTGACGAGAGGCTGTGCAGGCACCAGGCTCTCAGACACTGGAGCAGCAGGGAAGAGAGCTCAGGCCCTGGGGAAGAACCAGACATGTGTCTGTCCCTGAGCAAGATGTCTGCACAAGTTCCTTAAACCTTCCGTGCCTGGGTCTCATGAGGAAAACACAACTACCTGCCTACAAAGGTTGTCACGAGAATGAAGGAGTGCTCTTCGCACAGTGCCAGGCAGGCTTAGGATGTTTTAGAAAATCCAGTCGTGGAGCTGGGGATGTGGCTCAACGGTAGAGTGCAGGCCTAGCGTGTTTATGCCTATCCCTAGGTTCTGCATAAAACCAGCCTAGAGATTCGCAACCGCAATCCTGTGGCGGAGGCAGAAGAGTCAGGTGTTCAAGGTCATTCTTCCCTCCACGTTGAGCTGCAGGCGGGCCATGTTACATGAGACCTTATATTAAAAGGGGAGGGAGCAGAATCCAGATATCATTCACTGTCTTCGGTTGTCCTTTAATTACAAACCTTACCTCCAAAGTGTGCACACGCCCGCTTAATCACCGAGGGGCAGTGCTGAATGATAACATGCTGGGGGGATGGGGGGTAGCCACAGCCTTGCTTGGAGCCTCCCTGACTTTGGGGTGACCTGAACCATCACTTCTTTGTCTGTAAAACAAATAGGTGGGGAAGCCGGGCATGGTGGCGCACGCCTGTAATCCCAGCACTCTGGGAGGCAGAGGCAGGTGGATTTCTGAGTTCGAGGCCAGGCTGGTCTACAGAGTGAGTTCCAGGACAGCCAGGGCTACACAGAGAAACCCTGTCTCGAAAAACAAAAACAAAAACAAAACAAAACAAAAAAATAGGTGGGGGAGGCGGAGGTCCCCCTCTGCCTTCTGAGGCAGCCGAGATGGTGTGGAACTGCTGGCTCAGGGCAAGTGTAAAGTGCCCACCTGGGGCCAGAGAGCCCCGCCTCCACGGGAGAGCCCCGCCTCCACAGGAGAGCCCTGCCTCCACAGGAGAGCCGTCTCTATTCTCTATTCTGCCCACACGTCAGCTTCCCTCAGTTCACTTGTGAGGGCTCTTGGAAGGCCAAGCCAGAAAATCAGCAAGGAAGCAGCAGGAACAACAGGGGCCCAATCCCAGCCTGGCCAAGCACACTAGACCTACCTCAGTAGCTGAATTCCTGTTAGCACTTGCCAAATGCCCTCAACCCCGGGTTCTCCTCGAGTCCCTACAGGGACAGACCACTCACACTCATTTCTTCCAAGGCTGACCAGCTCTAGAAGCTGCTCATAAGCTCCTCCCGGCCAGGCCCCAGACTCAACCTGTTTTTGCCAAAATCCATGATTGTGGCAGGCTGTGCCCTGTGCCTGACACACTTTTATTCTTCCCCAGTCACTTTCCAGGGTCAGACTTTAACTACCCCAGTTCTACCCAGGGCTGCCCACCCCAGCCCAATTCCCAGCCTGGATTTCCATCTAACACTCCATTTCCCTTGGCCCCATGCCACCGCCTGCCTTCATCTTCTCTCTGCCTGGCCCACATGGTCTGTTCCTGTCCTCTACAGCAGCACCAGAGCAGATGAGCTGTTTACCTCCTCCCCCAGTGGCTTCCCCTCACACTTAGATCCCGGGACTGAAGAGGGCAAACCATTATGTTTACTTGGGAAAAGCCTGAGGTCAACAAGGCTGGGCCCAAGCAGGGGAGCAGGGCTCTGGAGGAAAAGAAACCTAGGGTCAGTGGTACCTGTCCCCCATGTCACACCAACTGTGTAGGCCAGTCCTGGGAAGAGCCAGCACTGCCTTCAGCCCTCCAGAGTGCATGGACAACGAGGAGAACTGAGAAGCACAGGCCTGGAGTCAGGCCACATCCCCAGGGCCGGGGCCAGCAAGCTGAGTGGTATTCAGCAGAGGCGGGGCCTGGCTCTGCCGGGGCCACCCACTCTAACCTGCCACTCCACATAAATTACAGGGAGGAGGCTGGTGGCCAACTGGCTTCAAGACTGGCCCAGCCTCTCTCCGGCACAAGGAAGCACTTTATGTAGTCCAACGCCTCATTATCTGGCATCTCAGTCACACCGGAAAGGGCAAATAATGGGCTAAGAGCAACACACGTTGCATTATGAAGTCCCTCCCTGCACAAACCTGTCCTTGAGTCCCCACGGCCTGCACGGCAAAGGCTCAATTAACAACTTACTGTGATATTTGCGGCTCTTCAATCTGACCACAAAGGAAACCCCCACCTCCAAAGGGGGGAAAATCTCTATTTAGCTTAGTTCATTCACAAAATATTTGTTGACTACCTGATGTTCTGGGCACTCTGCTAGAACATCTGAAGGGCCTGTCCGTCCCACCCACTTGGAACTCTGAGCAAACCACAGCCAAGTCCCTAGAAAATGCACTGTCCGCCCCCTCCTCCCATTCAGGGCTACTCCGTGATTGGCAGCTGTTATCTTCTCTCCCACTTGCCACTGAAGAACAAAGCTGCTTTTCCCAGATGCCTACCTGACACACTCACCCAAAAGTCTCTGCGCCATACCAGAAAAGCTGGCAGCTCAAGCCGGCTACTGGGCCTGCTGAGCCACAGGTGCTCACGACGGGGCGTGTCTTGGCTCCTCCACAGGACCCTGGGTTTTTAGGTGTTTTCCCATGTTGGAGTTACAGGAACCCTGAGCACTGTCGAAATGACAGAGCACACGGAGTCTGAAGACATCAACTGACAAGCAGCCCTAGGTCCACTCTGGGGGTCACCTTATATGAGGTGTGGAGCTCTCACTGTCTCTTTCCGGAAACCCAGCGACAATAGACACGCTGTGAGCTGTGACCTCCCCTACGGGGGAGGGGGGCACAGAGAAAGGGAAGGAGCAGGAGGAGTGGCATGGCAGCTGGGCGGACACGCAGGCTAAGGGGGACTGTGATTCGGAGGCATGCTGGTGAGCGCTGCCACTCCAGGCAAGACAAGAGGTTTCTAGCTGGCTGGTCCGGAGGCAACAGGAAGCCTTTCTAAGAGGCAAAGGGCGTGGGATGTCAAGCTAGGAGGCTGGACGCAACCCAAGTCTTGGAGAAGTTTAAGCAATGACATTATCTACAGCCACGTTCAGAAGACAGACAGTCTGACCAGAAACATCAACAAGATGGCTCAATGGGTAGGGCGCTTTGTTGGGCAAGCCTGATGACCCGAATTCAATTCCTGGATCCTACAACGGAAGGAGAGAGAACCAAGTCCTGAAAATCGTCCTCTGACTCCCACACGTGCACCATGGCAGCTGCATGCACTGGCATGCATGAACACACATGCACATTTGTGCATATGAATAAGATTTGATTAGGGTTTTTGTTTTGTTTTTTAAGACAGGGTTTCTCTGTGTAGCCCTGGCTGTCCTCAAACTCAAAAGATCTGCCTGCCTCTGCCTCCCGAGGGCTGGGATTTAATGTCATGCACCACCAACTGCCCAGCTAGTAGTGAATTTTTTTTTTAATGAAAGCAACAAGGGCTATCAGGTATAGGACTTTTCTTCTCACACCATTTAACAAAACCATAACAATAAACCATCTGTTAATATGGTTTCTTAACCCTTTACAATGCATCAGACTATATGATGAGAGAGACCTTACCCAGAACAACAGAGTTGCTAGAAGACAAAAAGATGGTAGTTTAAAAAAAAAATGTATTTTTGACATGACAATGTGGGTAACTTAAGTGCAACTCAAGAGACATCAAAGACCTTGGGCATGCCTGGGCCGGCCAGAGGTGGCTTGCAATGAGCTCAGGGGGTGGAGTGGGTGGGGTTCTCAATGAACTCAGAAGGTCAAAATGGGCTTGGATAAAATGCAGCAAGAACAAATCAATATGGGCCTTGACTAGGAAGAGGGGCGACTCTTCTGTCTGTGTCAGCAGTGGGGTACGGGAGCCCAGCGCCACCTCTTCATTTACCTACTGCCCACAGCCCTTTCTGCGCCGTGAGGGCAGAGCCGAGTAGACCGGGCTGCCAAAAGTCTAAAAGCCTAAAATTCTTCATCTTACATGCTTTGTACAGAAAGCTGCTGACCCCTGTGTTGTACAAATGAAAAACTAACACAGGCCAACAACGCATTGTCACCCTTGGGGCAACCACAGACTCATGCCTGAACACCCTGTTGGTCCCTCTTAACCAAGCAATTCCCCAGGGAGGCCCCACATTTCTTTGAAGCTCTTGGCCTGGTAAATTTTCCACCCGCTGCAGTTTTAGATATTAACTGCCTAAGGCTTTTCCAAAGCCATTCAGGTGAAAAGGTGGGTGATCAACCAAAGAATGTGCACACGGGCCTTCCGAGAGCAGGCAAGTGCCGTCCACACAGGAGGACTGGAAACCCTGGTGAGAAGCGCGGCTTCCTTAGGGGCTGTGCGACTTCCCTTCTTGTGTCTCCATGACTGCAGACAACAGTCATCTGAGGACTGGGCCTTGGCCTGGCAGTGAGAAACCCACACTCACTGTGGTTTCTGAGTCCCTCTTATTGCATTCCATGGGAACCTGTGGTCTGGAGATGGCTGGGGCCTTTGGGGAAAGACTCCCGGAACAAGAGTAACACCTGGCCATTTTACCTATGCAGGCCCAGTGGCTCAGACAGGATGGGACCTGCCAAGGCACCTGGCCCTGGACGCTGCAAGATCAACTCACCCAAGTAGCTTGTGTTCCAGGTTCTGTGCCAGCTATGAGGGGTCAGTGAAAAATAAGTATGTGTTCTCAAGGAGCCCGATCCCCGGGGTCCAGATAACACAGGAATGTCAATAAAAAGGGAAGGCCCAGGGGTGGCCCTTGACCTCCAGGACACCTCCCTTAGAAGAAAAAAATGGTTGGTACATTCTTTTCACTTCCATATGGATCACAACTGGACAGTGCAGGGACCTAGCTCATAGGACAGAGTACAGCATGCCCTGGAGACCACAGAAAGCAGCTGAAACAAGACAAAACAAAACAAAAACCAAACAAACAAACAAAAAATGCAATAACAACAATAACAACAAAAACCAAACCCAGAGACACAAGCTGAACTGACTCCTCCCTGAGACTCGGGCTCCTCGTCTACGTGGAGACACACCTGCAGCAAACACTCACAGGAGGCTTGCAGACGTCATTAGGCACCGAGGAAAACTGTCCCCTGTCTCTAGAGCAGCAACATTCCACAGCCTGTTCACAGATGTCACAGCAAGACAGACAGACAGAACTAGAGGAACAGAAGAGATCAAAAGGCAGGCTCTTGCTCTGGCAGGTAGCCAAGAAAATCCCCACCCCTTCCCGGGTCAGGAATACAGCCAGTCAGGCCCTCTGCGGTGGCTTCCCTCCTCCCTGCCTACTGCTCCTCAGGGAGTTACGGAAGAGAGGGTGTGAAGTTCACTTTCCGGGGCCTGACAGTGCATTTCCCATACAGGGCTAAGCGCAGTCTGTGGTGGCTGATACAGACAGATGTCGGTCACATCCAGCAGCGAGGGCCGGCGTGGATGAGCGAGTCTAGTAGGCTTATATAACAAAGGGCTTGTCACCACTTCCTGTGATCACCAGCATTCCAACACAATGAGACACCCTCAGCCCCAGCTTTGAAGTTCAGCAACTCAGTCAGATGGCCCCAGCAACCCTCAGCTGGTCGCTGCAGCCTGACTTCCTCGCCTTCCCGCTCCCCTCCACAGAGAGCGTGAGACGCAGTGCTGTTGATATTGCTGTTTTGTCTTGTTTAAGTTCATTTTCTAATTTGCTTTTGTGATGAAATAATCTGCCTTTGTTCTTGAAACTGTAAAATAGTCCAACCTTCCTGTGCCAACCGCTGTTAACAGTTCGGGTCTATTTCCTCCCAGCCCCTTTTCTACAAGTATGTGTGAGAGTCGGGGAGGGGCGGGAAGGCAGGCTTCTCCCATCGCAGGCATTCGCCCTCAGCTTCTCCCTCTCCAACCCCACAGTGGTCACTGAACTCCGAGCCTGTGGACTGCTCTTTTTCACTACAGGCATGCGTCCCACATTAGCCATTCCCCGTGCTGGGTAGGATGCTTAGAGAATTACCAGTGTTTTGGTTTTTTCCAATGCTTTCAAGTAACCTGTAACTAAATCACCATAACGCTCTTCATTCTATTCTTAAATAAATTCCCCAGACTCTTGAGGAGCCGCTCAACTGTGTCACCATGTTCCCTCACTGTTTCTGGTCATTCTTTTTGACCCAAAACAAGCCAACAATTAACTTTGTTTCCAACAAGATCTTGCCTAGAACCCAATGCATTTGTGCACCACCACACCCTGCTGTGCCTGCTGGGGAGTGAACCCAGGGCTTTATACCCTGTGCATGCATTGTTCGTGTGTGTGTGTGTGTGTGTGTGTGTGTGTGTGTGTAGGACCGTGGGTGAAGGCCAAAGGTCAATTCTTGGTGTCTTCCTGCTTGCTGCCAACCTTGTTTATGAGACAGGATCTTGTCAAGTAAACTAGGCTGGCTGGCCAGGGAGCCCCAGAGGTGTGCCCACCTCTGCCTCCCTAGCGCTGGGATTACAAGCACGTACCACTACACCACACAGGTTCTGGGAACCAAATTTGGTAATGTCCTGCAGGGGCATTTTAAAATCAAGTACATGACACTCGACAATCTACAACACAGACTGCTACAATATAATCTCTAAGTCAAACTCGTGATTTTGAGTCTACCCACATATGCCAGTCAGTTTGAACATCTCTGGGCCGAGAAGTCCTTACAGAACGGCGGTCTTTCATTAAAGAACAGGTAATGTCACCCCACAGTTACAGAGACAGACTAAGCTGACAAACACTGGGGCGGAGGGGCTGACCAACGTCTAGACTGATCCAGGTTACTTGCCAGGCCACATGCACACAAACCGTTGGAATTCAAATGTATAGCTCTTCATAGGAAGGCGGGTCTCTGAGCTCTGATTCCTATTTGAATTTTTTTTAAAGAAAAGTCTGAGGAAGACACAAGAATGTATGAACCTGGTGTTCTCTTTCCGTGTCTTTTTAACCACAAAGTATAAAATAACTAAAAAGGAGAGACATCATACCACTGAAATCTACCTTGGAGGTACAAAAGCTAGAGTCCAAGGGACCCTCAATCTGCTGAACTTTGAAGCAACCCGAGGAGGTGGGGGAAGAGCTGCAGAGGACAGCACTCAAAGGATGAAAAGGTCCCGTCCATGGACAACACACTGACCACCAAACTACTTCATCAGCAGCCCACGGAGAGCCGACAGTGTCAGCAGTTTCTGCTGCCACCAGAGGCGTCATGGCTGCAACCTTTTAGTGATGCCTCCAAACAAGCAGCCTGCCGGAACTGAAGTTTCCTGTTTCAGGATCAGGCCCACGGATGGCCACCTTACCCCTACAGCGACCCTGCCAGGAGGCAAGGGCAAGTTAACAGGACTCAGCCACACCCCCGAGGTCAGAGTCTGCACTGCAACAACCTCCAGGCCCAAGGCCTGGCAATGTGATCCCAGCCGTCCCAGCATTCTCAGCTGTCCTGCAGGTGACTGGCAAGTGATGACACTCACTGCCACCATCCTGTCACTTCACAATCACACCACAGATGGGTTTCAAATGAATCCAGGCCCTGTGGACGTCTACTGAGAAGCAGTGCGGTTCCTCGATCTGTGAAGTCTTCCTCCTGGCTCCCTTGCTGGACAGAGTGGCCAGTCACAGAACTACAAAGACAAAAAGAACTGGCTGGGGACTTCTCAGGGTCCTCCAAACCGCAAGCATCTCCACAGGCTGCTGCTTTGCTCCGGTGACCCAAAGTGCTCTGAGCACTTACTGTTTTTCAAAGATCATGTTCCCCCGGGAGGACACTGTCCACAGGCCACAGGTAAAGATGACACGGAACCCCATGCTCCCTGTTCGGAGGACATTAAGGACCATGAGGTCCACCGTGCTTCACTGTGGCTGCTTTCTAGCAGTCACCATCGGTCGTGCCACCTGGGAATGCCTCCGACTCCAGACTAGACAGCAGAGCCTCAATCCCAGCCCCGATGGCCAGCTCCGCTCATCTCCCACACACATGCGCACGTGTGTGTGCGCGCGCGCGGCCATCCCCGCCAGCTCCTGAGCTCCGTGCAGATGAGCCAACCCCCCGCTGCTCCGCCCCTTCTTGCCTCAGAGAAGAACTTGCTCTGTTCTTTCAGACGTGAACAGTTAAATCTGCTGGGCTTCCTCCGCTGCTCACCTCCAGCAGTATCAAGGTGTGAGACACACCCACCTCCACCCAGGCCACGGGACCCTGAGAGAATGTGGACAGCTGTTCTGGAAGCTGCAGTAATGTATAGATATCTGCAGAGGGCATTTGGGCTATTGACAGCAGCGATCTTGAAAAACCTATACCTTGACAAGTGCTTGGTCAATTTCCCTCCACTGACCAGTGCTGTTCTGAGGGCCGCCTGAATGGCCAGTCTTGTGCTTCAGGACTTAAGGATGCAGATTTGAGTCAGATCCTTGCTGCCTCTGCCTACAGAGGTGACATTTGCTTAACTGAGGCCCCCACCTCTGGGCGGACTCGACTGAGGCCTCCCCACTTCAGCGGTCCCCTCAGGCTGCACCCAGATCTGACCCTGTCACTGTGTCCCAGTGTCTTACTTTTGTCTCCCACCACATTAGGACTAAGCTGCCCTGGTGGCCTCACAGCTCTGAGACCACCAGGTGACACAGAGCTTTCATGTCAACACCCCTGTATCTGTGCTGACAGGAGGCTAAGGGCAGGCAGAGGGACCAGACTGGACTCAAGACCCAGATCCAGATCTGCCCATCATTAGCTGCATTATCTGTGCTTCAGTCTCCTCCTCAGGGAGGGGGGGCTCGTAAAATGTGTGGGGCCCTGTGCGGAGTCCAGGCTAGAACTCAGGCTGGTCCCAGGGAAAGTGCTTCCTCTGCCCTTCCCTGGCAGAGTAGGAAAGGACAGTCAGAAGCCTGAGAGCCAAGCCTTGCAGCTAAAGCTGGGCTAAAGACCAGGACGGGCACTGTCAAAGTAATACAAAAGTCATAAGGCTCTTCCCACAGACTCTGTCAGAAGCAATGGCTTTCTTTAACCCTTATAGTGATTGACACACTTCCCCTCAACAGCATCTCATTTGCCATCTATAAAGTGAGGACCCTCACGGTACCCCCTCGAAGGCCCACCATGAAGCTCAAACATAGCCAAAGTGACCCACAGTGAGTGGTCAGGAAGCACCACTGCCATTAACCCCACGCAGCACTCCGGAATCTAGTCCTGCCCGCTCCCTTCTGTCTTTCAATCCTCTCCAGCTCCCTCACGAATAAGACCCTGCTCCACACCCAATCTTTGTCTTTTCTGAGAACTTCTGAGCACTTACCATGGCCCATCTACTCAGAGCTTGCTCTGGCCGGTCTCCTCTTTACAGCAAGCTCCCGAGTTTGAGTGAGCTTCATCAAAGCCCTCCTCTGTGAGCCCAAAGGGTCTGTGTCCTTTGCTCTTGGTGCCTGGCTGGGAACCTGGCCCTGTAAGACGGTGTAATAGCTTGCTTTGAAGATACACCATCACACATTCACAGGTCATATTGAAGAACATGGAGGTAAACATTTTTAGGAAGGCAACAAACAGCTAAAGCATATATACACCAGTAAATCCAAGAAACCACAAACTAAGCCGAAATCCCAGTTCTCAAGAAAAGTGAACAGGCCTTAAAATGAAAGTGCCTTTCTAGGACTGAAAGCAGGTATCAAAACACTTTACCTTCAGTACCCAACAACTCTCCTTCTATTAAGCCAGAGAAATAATCACAGGAACTTCTGCTAAGAATTGAGTTACAAAGGTATTTCTCAGAATCCTGCTAACTTGGTGAAAACCAGTAAACAAGAGAGATGCAAACCACATAATACAAACCTTAATCCCTGCTGCTGCATGTTTGAGACAACGTAGGTATCATTCTATGTCTCTGGGCAGAAACAATTTTTTAAAAATTATTATTTAATTGTAACACTCAGCTGAAGTGGTAACAGGTTTGGTTTTTGTTTGTTTGATTTTAAAGATTTATTTATTTATTATATGTACTCCAGAAAAGGGTGTTGGATTTCCGATCTTGTTACGAATGGTTGTGAGCCACCATGTGGTTGCTGGTTCAGGACAGTCGGAAGAGCAGTCAGCGTTCTTAACCGTTGAGCTCTCCAGCCCCAAAAAACAATTTTTATGTAGGAAAAATAGGTATGTATTACTGAAGATGCTGAGATTTCAGAACAGTGATAGGTTAATGATCCTTATTTTCTCTGAATTGTGTAGTTGGGTTTGGCATCTGTTAGTTTTCTTTGTATTTTCTATATCAAACTTTAATCCTGTTGTAACAGGTAAAGTTGCCACTGAGACCGATACATAATACACTTCCCAATTCCTGCCTTTCTGAGACCCTGCCCTGGGCACAGCTGGCTCACAATAGAAGGCAGGTAGAGGCTGTGCCATCCCTTGAATGCCATGCATTCCCTAAATCACATGCTGTGGCTTAGAATGTACCAGGAGGATTGTGGGGCCGCCTGGCTTTCTGAGAGGCCATGGCCACTGAGATGGTGAAGTTGCACCCTTGGGAACTTTTGGTCGTTTTTATGTTTGGGTTTGATTCTCAGTACTTCAAAAAGACTGCTTTAGCTGACTCAGAGAACAGAGTGGAGGGAACGGACCAGAAGCCATTGGAACTCGGTGCCCACAGACAGCTGAGAAGACATCTAGCCTGGCATGTCCTGAAGCAGGGACTCGCGACAAGAAAAGAGGCTAACTAACGTGTCTGGTGGGGTTTGGCCTGAGAGGCTGGGAAGAGGAGTGGTCACTGGCTTCTATAAGGAAGCTCTGTTAGGGTTCCTAAGGACACAAGAGACAGGGATGGCCTCTGTCTGGGACTGCAAAAGAAACTGAGAATACTGGGACAAAAGACTGCCAGATGAGGGATGGGTACAAGGACAGGGTAAGACAGCCCCAGACAGAAGGGGCCCATGCCCTGCCCTGAGGCTGCAAGGTGAGCTTATAGCAAAATTCTAAAAGGTCTCACTCAGTAGACCAAGTGCTCCACCAGTAAGCTACATGCCAACACTGAAGCAATCGTCTCTAAAACCTGCATCTGTCCATGCAACGGCTCTGCTCAGAACTTCCTGCTGGCTTCCTGCTTCTCTTCGAGTTCCAGTGAAAGATCTCTCCTATACCTACAAGGCTCAACTTCTCTGCCTGTTCCACACCCCTAAGTCTCCACATGCCCCGCCCAAACATGTGGCCCTCTGCACTGTCCCCTGAGCCACCCTGCCAGCTCCTGCCTCCCGCCCACCTCCTGGGCCTTCTCCTGCATGCAGTTGGCCCTATAGTTAAGTCCCTTTGAGGAATCTCTTTAAAAGGGCATCCAGCCCAAACACAGCCACCTTAGGCTCCCTAACCTACTCCCAGGGGCAGTGAGGTACTCATGCTTGGTACACAGCTCTGTTCTTATCACCCACGCAGAGCAGTGCCCAGCACGCAGCACCTCTAAGCAAGAGATGCTGAACGAATTAGAGAGAACACAGAAAACGAGGCCATCCCCATTCCAGTCGGAGACTCTGGGTTCAGCCAGCAAATGCTGCTCAAAGGACCTCTCCACCTTCTAACACACACACACACACACACACACACACACACACACCTTTCTGGGCCTGTGGAAACCACTATCTGACCATTAGATACTGTAAGCACCTCCCAGGGGTTGTGAATGACCCATCATCTCCAAGACCCACTCCCTAAGCTTTTCCTTTCCAGCATGATGGGAAATCCAGGGCTCCCCTTGGAAAGAAGAGAAAGGAACTGAATGATCAAGAGGAAAAGTCAGTCCTTCCTGGCCCGGCATTGAGAAAGTTTGCGCTTCTCAGGAAGTCAGCACCTCTGACTCTGAAAGTGAAACATTAATAGAAGTATTACTGGAAAATACCAAACAGGAAGCAAAGGAAAATTCCATGGTGGAAGTAAGGCCCTCCGTCCATGTGCCTCAATAGCCTCAGTAAAGTGTTTCAGAATCAAAACACAGGAAGAAACGGAACTCAATCAGGCTGTCACCCTTCCTGCCGACGCAGGCTCTGGCCAAGCTGCCTCCCCACCCTGGCTCAGAGGGCACTGGACTCCAAAGAGGCAGGGCAGGCTCAGCTCCTTCCAGTGCTGACAGGGACTCCAGCACCTTCCCCAAAACAGATCTGAGAGGCCAGTGAGTTATGGGTATAAAAGCTGACTATGGAATAATGATAAGAATGCAGAACCAGGCTGGGCGATGGTGGCGCACGCCTGTAATCCCAGCACTTGGGAGGCAGAGGCAGGCGGATTTCTGAGTTCGAGGCCAGCCTGGTCTACAGAGTGAGTTCCAGGACAGCCAGGGCTATACAGAGAAATCCTGTCTTGAAAAACCAGAAAGAAAAAAAAAAAAAAAGGAGGAGGAGGAGGAGGAGGAGGAGGAGGAGGAGAAGGCGGCAGAACCAGTCACTCCTGTGGGGTCTGGGGAGATGGCAAAGAGCAAACCAAGCCACGACGCAGAAAAAAAATCGGTGTGATGCAACGTGAGGCCATATAGCACAGTGCCAGTTTCAAATCTCATCTCTGCCTTGTACTAGCAAAATAAGTAAGTAGGTAAGGTGAGGACGAAAGTAACGGGTACATCAAAGGAGGGCGGTAAGGAGTAAGAACTCCAGCACACGGCACACAGTCTGGGTCAGAATACATGTAACACTCTAACTAGTGAGCATGGGTGTGCAAACTCCTTTAACCACAGTAACTACTCTCTCTGCCCAAGCATCTCCTGCTCAAAGGAGCCTTCCTGGCTTCCTTCAGCTGAAGAGTATTTTCCCCTCCTCTCTCTGCTTCAGGAACCAGACCAGTCTCTTTTCAGGATCTCAGCTCCCCCAAAACCTGTCTACATTCCTATTCTGTTATGTAGATAAGAGCCGGGTTCCAACCTTGGTTCCTGTGTCCCCAACCAGAAGTTCCTTATGTGCGGGCACTGGCCAGCTCCTGCACCATCCTGTATCCCCCACTTTGGACAATGGCCTGCATATAAAAATTCCTCGGGCGATACAGACCCAACAGGAGTTGAGAAGCTACAGACAGACCACTGCAGCCTGTTTCCATCAACACTCCCCAACCAACAGGTGCCATCCAGCAGCCAACAGCCCAGTTTTCAGCTGTAAAACCATTAAGTCTTAAGTCTCAGGGGTTTGTGTGTGTGTACACATCCATGTAGTCTCAGGCTCTGTGTGTGTGTGTGTCCACACATCCATGTGGAGATCATAGAACAACCTGAAAAAAAGTTGTTTTTTTCCAGGGATCAAAATCAGGTTGCTGAGCCATTGCCTGGTCCCCAAGTTCAGGGTCATGTTGTTTTGTTTGGTTTGGTTTAGTTGGTTGGTTTTTTTAATGACCAAAGCTGACCTTTGCTTCAATGGTTCTGCAACACAAGTTAAACTCTACAGGGGAGAGTTTGGCTACAAGACAGGAAACCCCACCTGCCTCAGATTTGCCTTTTAAAGCCAAGGTAGAGCCCAGCAACTTTTAGGAGCAGGGAGAGGATGGGGATCAAGTCCTAAGGCCAAGGCCAAGTTTAAGCCTTGTTCCCAAGAGTGTCTAATTAGAATGAGGTAGTCGCCTGCCCTCCTTTTAGGAAACTTCTGTTCTTTCTAGATACAGGCAGAGGTACCACCAGCTTTCATCTTAAAGCAGGGAACACACAGCCTCGCTGGTCCTAGGGGGAGGGAAGGTCTGGTGTTGGGATGAGAAGACATGACAGTTACAAGACACACATTTTTGTGCAGCTGTCCTCTGGGATGCGCCTACTCTGTGTGCAGAATTTCTCTATAAAATAACTCAAGTGCAGCATTAACATCTCCGTTACGGAGCTCGGCAGCAGACGGGACAGCAAGTCCAGCTGTGGGGCAAAGAAAGGAAGGAGTCAAAGGGAATACTGGGGGGGGGGGGGAGTGGGGGGGGAGGACATGACAGCCAGCAGTCAACAGCAGGGCTGTCTTTCTCACGGCCGGTTAAGCTGGGAAACGGTGAAGCAGTCAGTGGAAAGCACATGGGTAGTGGAGTCAGAATGCACTGTGCACCTTGTCGTCCTTAAAAGCTACGACATTAGGTTCATCACTGATGTCTCTAAGCCTCAGTGCCTTTATCCATAAGATGGGCTGGCAGTACCCACAGCAGATGAACAACCCGGAGAGCCTAGAATGTCCTGCCATCCCTGTCCCTTGCCTTTCCTGCCTTGTGCTGTGACTTGCTTTGGTCAACAGCATTTAAAGGAACAGTGTACCAGATTCAAACCTCAAGAAACCTCAAGGGCTTCTGCCCTTTCTTGGGATCCTGTCCTGCCATAGGAGAAGGTGCTGAAGAATGAGGGGCCATGCCATACTGAACCGGAGCTGAATGGCACCGCCCGAGAGCGTCCTAACCAGAGTGAGCCCCGTCAAGACCAGAAATGACGCTCAGTGTTTGGTGCCCAGGTAGAAAACTATAACCCGCAGTCCAGCTGCCTGGCTTTGAAAATGAAGTCTTATCAGAACACAAGTATTCCTACTAATATATTCTCCAAGGCTGCCTTGAGATACAATGACAGAGCTAACCCACTGTGATTGTGATGGAGACCATCTCAAGCCTGAAAATATTTACTGCTTGGCTCTGGCCCTTTAAAAAAAGAAAAAAAAAAAAGTTGGCTGACCTCTAAGGCTGGAGTGACATGGGATGGAGCAATAGCTGATACAGTATCTGACCAAGAACCTAGACTGGCTGTGAGGACTTTGTGACCAAGGAAGTGTTACAATGAAGCCTTCTGCGGAATTAACACTAAGAGCAGCTTTGACAAAATTTCTCTCACTCTCCTATCAAGGGTTGGGACATGAATGGGGAACCTGTCCTTGGCCATCAACTTTGGTCTTAAGCCTTTCTAAAAAGGACGTTTTATGGGCTGGAGAAGATGGCTATTAATCAAATAGAAATGGCTGACATTTTGACCCTGGCTTCCATTAATCCGGACTAGTGATTTTATGTGAAAAAGATCAAATGACAGGTCAGCCCCCCTGCATCAAGGCCCCCCAGACCCACTCTGCCACCTTTCAGGCCCTGCACCGTGCCTGTTGAGCCCACCACCCAGTCTGGGAGTCTGGCTCCCCAGGTCCCTGCTCAGGCTGGCTGGCCGGCTGGCCCTCAGAGTCAGCTCCAGCACCCCTTCGGCAGCCTCCTTCCCCGCCAGCATGCGGACTGGTCCAGCCTGCTGGATGCGCTTCAGCCTCTCCTTAGGTCCTGATATTGTTTTCAGGCTTCAGCATCTAGTGGGCTTGTTCATTTACTGATATTCAAGGGATGTTGTTTCCAGAACCTTCCTTGAATACTACAAACCAAGGATGCTATGTCTCCTATATAAAATAACAGAGTAGACTAGACATGGTGGCACACATCTTTAACCCAGACCTTAGGAGACAAAGACAGGAGGATCCCTGTGAGTTCAAGGCCAGTCTAGTCTACACAGTGAGTCTCTGTCTCAAACTAGAATAAAAAGGGGAAAGGCACAAGGCTGTTTGCTTTTCACATACTGTAAGTCCTGTCTAGCTGACTTACAAGACCTAATATAAAGTAATAGTACATACACAGTTCCATAATTGTTTCTGGCTTAGGAAATAACAAGAAAACACAAGTCTCTGGGTCTATGGGTCTGTAATTTTGTTTCAATTTGGGGGCAAAGTTCTGGGGATTGAATCCAAGGCCTGGTGGTTGTGTGTGTAAAGCCTTCCTCTAAGACTGAAGCATTCCATCCTTCAGGAACCTTCTTTCAGCAGAAAGGTAAAACAGTTTGAAATAGCTTCAGGAAGTCTCTGAAACTGACCAAATCATTAGTCCCCACCCTGCCAGAGTAAGCTAGCTGCAAAGATTTGAGTGTTGCTTGTATCTAGGAAAAGTTTTGTCACACAATATTGGTATATAATAGACAAATAAGTACTCTTACCACTAAGCAACATCTCAGTCCCCTCTCTTTTTTCTCTTACTTTTTATTTTCTGTGTTTTGTCTGCATGCTAACTGTGTACTACATGTGTTTGGTCCCCACAGAAGCCAAAAGAAGGCACTGAACCCCTTGAAAATGGAGTTGTAGATGGTTGTGAGCTGTAGTGTAAGCTCCATGTGGGTGCAGAGAATTGAACCCAGGTCCTCTGGAAAGCAGAGAGTACTCTTAATCACTGATCCATCCCTCCAGACCCGGTCTTTATACATTTGACTTTGAGACAAGGTCTAAGTTGCCCAGACTGGCCATGAACACTTTGTAGCCCAGGTATGCTTTGAATTTATAATCCTTCTGACTCAACTTCCAGAGTAGCTGGGAATACAGAGCTGGCTTTCTCTAACCCATTTGAGTGGCAGGGGGTTGTGGTTAAGGCCACAGACAGCTGCAGAACAGGACTCATACCCTGCTGTACTCTGATGCAAACCTCCGTAGCCACACTTCTACTGAATTCCCCCTGCCTAGCAAAGAGCTCAGAAACTGCTAGGCGCTTTGTTGTGGTGCTGTTTTGTTTTGTGGTTTATTTTGTTTAAAATTATTATTAATTATTCATTTGGTATGGAAAAATGTGTTAACACAACTCTGTAGATGCTGATAATATACCAAGTGTTGGTACACATTAGCATGTATTTAAAACCTGGGAAAACTGACGTCATGATGCATTCTTAACACTCTCGGGTATACTGGAAACACCACTTAATTATGATAAAAGAAACAAGACCAGCAGAAAACATAACCGGATGAGACCGGTTATGCAGGGGGGTGGGGGGTCACTGTCTCCCCCATGACAACAGCATGACTGAAGGAATATTACTCCTACCTACTCAACCTGCCAAAAGGCAATTTTCTTTTTTCTGCCAGGAGCTCCGGGCCTCCCCACCTCTCACCTGATGTATATTACAGTGGCTCTCTAATTCTGGGCCATCTCCCCCAGATGCTCCTAATTAAGGCTCTAATTATCTCCTTCCCTGGGTCAAGAGTCTACATGGACTCCCCCAGGCGAAAACTCACCTGGAAGACCGAAGGGGAAGCCCCCACCCCACCTCTATGTTGTCACCTCTCACTTCCCAAGCAAGACCCACCGCATAAGAGCTCTGGCTCCCAAGAACACACCATACAAATGAGTTTTTACCATCATGAGCACATGTACACACACAAGGCCCCTTACAGCCTGCAGGCATCCCGTCCCACTTAAATCCCACTTCCACCTAGAGGTTCATCTTAAATGACTACTTCCTAGGAAAAAACCTCCCCAAGTCCTTGGAACAAAAAAAAAAAAAAAAAAATCACTGTGGGGAAGGAGCATGGAAATTCCCATCCACTTCCTGCAGAAGCTCAGACCAAAGATTACTGCACCCTTAACCTCCACCCCTCCCCCACTCCACTCACTCAGGCCTCATCTCTGAGCAGAGGTGGTTACTAAATTATGTTAGGGGGAGGAATCCGGAAAAGTGAAAAGACACTTTTCCAAGAATGACTGTAAGGAAAAAAACACCTCACTGGAGATGTCGCAGTGGTGGAGTGGGAAGTGTGCCCCAGGCCTCACCCTCCCAGGGGGGAAGAGGTGGAAGCCTTAAGTGTGCAAGAGAGGAAAGGGTTCAAGTTAAGGGGCAGGAATGGTGTGAGCAGCACTGAAGATGGCTGCACTAGCTGACAGCAGCATTGCCGGCCACGAACTCTGAACTCAGGTCTGGGGTTAAAGCTGACGCTGGCCCTCAGGTCTGGGGTTAAAGCTGACACTGGCCCTCGCCAATCCTCTGAGGACAACAACAGGAGGCTAGGCTGCCCCAGGCTAAGTGGGATTTTCCGGGAGCTACTGGTAGGGACTGAAGACAGGTTGGGGATGTTCAGGGCTGGATCACTGTAGGTCTGGCCTCCCAAATGTTGTCTGCTAGAAATAATGTGAAAACCAGACTGCCATCTGACTGCCAGATGGGGAGTCCTGGCCACATACTGAGCTGGCAACGGGCACCTGCAGCCTGTGTCCAAAGTGGTCCTGGCCAGGAGACTGGGGCATTAGGTGGAGAAGAGCCATCATGGCAACAGAGTTGCCAAAGTGGGACCTGAGACCAGAAGGAGCAATCACCCGGACACTTGTCAAAGGCTAATTCTCAAGGCTCCCACCAGAGCTGTTGGGGGAATGGATGCATTAGGGTTGGAACAGTAAGAACGTGAGAGACAGAGGATGGGAGGGGGCTGTGAAGAAACTGTCTCCTAACCATGGACGGCCACTGAACTGATGGCAGCTATGGTTACCCACACAAGACCCATTCGAGAGTAAGCCAGTCAATCATTCCAGCATGGGCGGGAGGGGAGTCAAGAGGCTCTAGCCCTGGCTGGGGAGCTACTGGCAACTGATAGCTCTAGAGGACGGGGTAGGGGGGTTGCGGGGTGCAGGGTGGCCGCTGGTACTCTGCCCATGCCCACACAGGCAGCACTAATTTCACTCAGTAGATGGTCTTTTTTTTTTTTAAGGAGACTAAGGTAGGAACAAGTGCGTGGGGATAGGGTAGATAGAGAGGGCGTGGGGAACTAAGAGTGGGGAACGAATCAGGATACGTTTGTATTTCTGTATGGAGTCGTCAAAAGTCAATAAAAACAAATGTACAGGTTGTTTTGTTTTTTTTTTTAAGAAGTTGCAGAGGAGGGCTGAGGATGGAGGTCCCTTGGTAGAATTCTTGTTAGCATGTACAAAGCACTGGGTTCAGTCTCCAGAACTGCACAGAACTAGATGTGGCCCATACCTGTAGTCCCCACCGTTGACAGGTGGTCACACAGGCCTCTAATCCCAGCTCTCAGGAGGTAGAAGCCAGCCTGGGCTACACAGAGAAACCCTGTCTCAAAAAACAGAAAGAAAAAAAGGAACGGAGGAAGGAAAGGAAAGGAAAGGAAAGGAAAGGAAAGGAAAGGAAAGGAAAGGAAAGGAAAGGAAAGGAAAGGAAAGGAAAGGAAAGGAAAGAGGCAGGGCGGGACTAAAGCCCATCCTTGGCCACCTAGTGACTTTAAGGTCTGCATTGTTTTCATTCTTATCTCAGAACGTAAATAAAGTAGTGTCTCAGCCAGCCTTCGCGGACACTGCGGACACTCCGCGTCCCTTCACTAACTAGTCCGCTGTCTCCCAACCACTCCCTTGCAGCCTGCCTCCCGTCCTTGTGACAGAAGGAACATCTGGTAACTTCCTCCCTTGTCTCCCAGGAGAGGCAACTTTTAAAAGATCAAAGCTTCAACTTGAGAAAAGAAAACCAGCCCAGAGAGTTTCTTTACAACTGTATCTCCTACCACGGTTCAGCTCAGTTTACAGGACCTGGGCCCAGGCCCTGCAGCCCCTCTAGAGTCCTGTCCAACTCTAACCACGCAAGACTTCATACCTGCAGTTCTCTAAAGCACCACAGTCCTCCAGCCACCCCCTGATCACTACTGGCTCAACAATGGAGACCCCATTTACCACCAAGGCCCCGTCACAGGATGGCCTCTGTCACAGCACTCAACACAGATATACCCTGCTCGGGATTCCCCTTCCAGCACCTGGTAGAGGAGAGCAAAGGCCCATGGGAAATATGGTGGCAATGAGGTCAAGTCTTAGGCACACATGACAAAGTATGATTAGTAGGCATCTGTAAGTCTTAACTCTGGGGGAAAAATGTTTACAACAATTTTGAAAGCCACACAAAGACTTCAGAGGGCAAGCTGAACCAAGAAGCGGTAAACAAAGAAAGCCTGCCCCCTGGGGGGCAGTGGTCTTGGGCAACCATGGGATGCTGACTCAAGAGAGGTGGGCTGCAACCCTCTCCAGGCTCTCCCAGGGAGCACCAAACCGAGCCTGAGCTGCAGGAAGCTTGTCTTCCTGGAAACAACCACAAGCCCAGTAGGTCAGCTCTCACCAGGGACCTCTCTCCTCTTGCCCCCTTGGTGACTCTATGAGTCACCAGGGCTTCCAGCTCACTGTCATCACTGTGGCATCTGAGCTTCCAAGCTGTGTGCCCACACCGTTCCAGGGGACACCAGGCTCCTTCAGGCTGCACACACCATCCATCCTGGACAATGCAGGATGACCCCAGAGAGAAGATCAGACAGCAAACTGTCAGGAGGGCATCTCCTTCCTCACCTCTCCCATAAAACAGAAAGAAGTCTTGCCAAGCACCAGCCGGCAGGTAGAAAATGTCCCCCTGCTAGGATTTCCAATCTCTATCAGTCCAGGCCAAAGTTTGAGCTTGTAGGGAGAGTGTGGGGGAGAACGCAGGCAGAGCCGTGGCCAGGACAGCCAGGCAACACTGCCCTAAAGATCTCTCACTGGGCCTCAGATTTAATCAAAACACTGCCTCCAAGAGAAGTGGGCAGAACGAGTATTTTATGGGGGAAGGGAGGTTAACTCAGGAGTGTGAAGGGAAGGAAGAGAACAGGGGCCTGGCTGTAATTAACTCCCTTGTTATGAAGCAGGGAACAAGATGGCCTGATAGATTCAGCAGGGGATTGCCACAAAGGCTTCTCATTCCCGAGACAGTACTATAGGGATGGAATCAGGAAAGAGGATGGCGTGGGCTGAGGAGGGGCTCTTTTTTTGCAGACTGCCTGTGGAGCTGGGGAGAGCGAGTAGGAACCACCAGATAGGTAAATCTTCTGGGAGGAGGAACCTTTACACCGGAAAAGCCTGCGTGGGGTGGGGGTTCCCAATATCGCTCCAGTACAAAAGGCCGCTTGGCTTCGGAAACCTGGCACGCAGAGTGGGACGTTTATAAGGATTTACATACACACATTCAGGGGCAGCCAATAAGGAAAACTATGACCCGGAGATTCCCTTTTCCACTCTAGACCTCAATTCCCATCTGCATCTAGGAGGGGGATGCAGGGACCCCAGGGTAAACAAGAGTAAATGCTCTTTTAGGCCAGCCGCTGCTGACTTTTCTAGGGGAGCCAGAAGGGCTGGCTGGGTCTGTCTTCTGGATAAAGTTAGGCGGGGTGCTCTGGCTCTGGCTCTGGGATCGGTGAGGGTGCGGTGAGGGTGCGTTTGGGGAGCAGAAACCAAAGAGACAGGAGTCTGATCAACCATCTGGCAGAATGCGCGCAGTAACCTAGACCCCAGGATGCCAGAGCAAAGTTGATGCAAGGGATGGGAAACGTGGCAATGCCTCAGTTCCCCATGCATCCAAGTAGCTTTGGATCTTACCTTATCTTTCTGACCAGCTCCGGTCTCCTCGGCGGCGCACTTGTTGAGCAGTTTTTTGCCTCCGCAGGTCGTCGGGCTCCAGGTGCGGCCACCAGAGCACACGCCTCCCGGAGGGTCCCCCGCAGCGCCCGCGCTCTCCACTTTGATGAGTCGGTGCTTAGGGGAGATGTAGCGCACCTCCGCCGGCGTGGCCGGCCGTCGCTCGCTGCTGCTGCGGTAGAGGTGCGGGGAGCCGGAGGATGAAGACGAGGACGCGGCGGCGCCGGCTCCCGCCGCCGCGCAGCAGCAGCCCGCAGCGCCCGCTGCCGCCGTGAAGGCGCGCTGGCCCCCGCCGGGGTCCCCGCCGCCGCCGCAGTAGTCCAGGCGGCACATGGCGCGCAGTTTGCGCAGCGACGAGCCCGGCCCGTTGTACGGGTCCTCGAAGTCACGCTCCTTCTGCGCGCGGTAGGCGCGGATGAGGTCACTCGTGCTGCCGCTGTCGTCGGGCAGAGAGCCCGACGAGGCCGAGAAGCAGGCGGCGGCCGACCCACAGGACGCCGAGGACGCCGAGCAGGCCTGCGGCACGGCCTGCGGGGGCTGCTCGCGCCGCTCGCCCCGGCGCCGCTGCTCGCGGTAGTCCGGCCTCGGCGGCTGCGGCGGACTCTTAGTCTTGCTGTTGCCCAAGCTGAAGTACTTGTTCAGCCACTTGGCCATGGCGAAGGGCCGCCTAGGGCCGCGGCGCGCGAGCCCGGTCCACCGCCGCGGCCATTCGGGGGACAACGCTGTCGCCCAGTCCCGCAACGCCCCTGCCCCGGTGGGGGGCCGTGCGGGGCACCCGTCGCCAAGTTCAAGTTCTCGCAGCCACCGCCTCCTGCCGGCCGCCGCCCGGCTCCGGCCGCTGCTGCACAGCCCTTCGCCCCTGCTCCGCGCCGACCGAGCTTCGGATCTCGCGCCCCTCACAGACTTGTCTCATAGGGCCCCGGGCCGCCTAGAGCGGAAGGCCAGGCACCCCCCGCCGCTCACGCCCGCACCCAGCGCCCCCACCCTCGCGGAGCGCGCCCCTGCCCCGTGCGAGCCGCAGCCAGCTGCGGGGCTTCTCGAGTGCACCGGGGCGAGCCCGGCCCCGCCGCGGGTCGGAAAGCAAGCGAGCGAATGAGGGAGGCGGCCGGCGCCTGGCGGAGCCCGCGCGCCCCTGCCCGTCCCGGCGGCGCCTGGCGCTGCCGCTGCCTCTGCTGCCGCCTCCCGAGCCGCCGCGTGTGTGACACTCAGCCGCCAGAACCCGCCCTGCGCCGCGGCCCTGCCCCTTCCCACAGGCTCCACCCCTCCACCAATGCCCCGCCTCCATCCAGGCCCCGCCCCTCGTGCAGCCACTAACGTCCCCCTATTGCACGAGCCACCTCCTGCGGCCGCCTGGGCGCCAGCCCCCGGGTCGTGCCCGAGGGCGCCAGCGTCTAGCTGCTTGGCAGGCCCTGACTCCCTCCAGCAGAGACTGCCGGCTCTTTGAGGCCAAAGCAGTCAGCACAGTCCCTGGGGGCCCGCGCTCTGTGCACTCTAGGAATGGATGCCCACCATCGAGGTGGTAGGCGAACTGGACTTAACGCACGACCTCTAGTTGACCGAGAGGACCGTGCAGTGGAGATGCCCTTAATGAGAAGAGTGCCTGTCCTTCTTCTCTTTAAAGGGACAGAGACTCCGGTTCAGCTTTCCCGGAGCCGGGTCTTCGAAAAACTCTTTATGCTAATGACTGTATTAGCAATCCAGATGACGGATGCAGACGCGATAGGCGGCAGGGACTAGGCGGGGCACCAATCCCAGAGCAAGGCTAAGGGGAGGTCGGAATGTTTACTTACCTTTTCACCTTGTAGGAAGTGGGGCTTTAACCCTGTTCACAGCTAACCTAGTGGAACCAGCTATGTAAACATTTAATGCTTAAGGTTGCCGGGGCTGGCGAGGCTCTATTTAATCCAGAGACAGTTTTACAGATGGAGAAACTGAGGCCCCGAGGTAGACTAAATGGATAGACTTGGATACCAGTCCTGGGATCTGGTGACACTGTAATGATGTAACTTAGACAATGTAATAATTATCCAAACGTGAGAAAACCCAGTCCAAAGTGGGGTAGCTTTCCTATGAGTCTGCTAGAGCCTTATCAAGACCAAAATACTGCCTGAAAATGAGGTACCTGCCTTCTAGACCTTAGATCTGTTTGGAAGTTCGATTCGGCCAGCCCCACCCCACCCCACCCCACCCCTTCCCCCTCATGAGTACCTGGGAGCTGAAACCTTCCTTCAGAATGCTGATTTGCCAAAATAGCACACTGAGACCGGAATTTCACTTGTCATCTGTACATTAGAGATGAGTTGGGCACACTGTTTTTCCTGTGTCCTGTAGGAACAGTAACCTATTAAAGTAGACAGCAAGTCCAGGCTCCGCTAGAGCTGGAGGTCAGACTCTCATCCTGACACTTTGGGACCTGGTGAGCCACAATGTTACCTCTTCCAAGCTCTCCCTGTGACCGTATCAGACTCAGGCCCTGGTGAGACCACACCAGAGCAACGCAGACCCAGGACTCTGAAAAGCTCAGCTCTCTCTACTCAGCCACACATAGTCACACTACTTGCCGCTCTCTAAAACCACATGAATCTTCCAAACCCCACTGTTCCGCACCCCAGCGATGAGCTCAGATAGCATCTCCACTTACTGCTCACCTGAGACCTATTCATTTAGCGTCTTTAGGAAATAGCCTTAAACTTTGCGCACAAGACAAGGCTGAACGTTTGGTGTCTGGAGCATAGGGAGAGGCCCCAGAAGTTGATGCTGAGATGTTTATTTTGGGTAAACCTAGACTTACATGTCTCAAATTACCCTTTAAATCCTTGCTCTGCTGCATAAGCACTTAATCATCCTGCATGGAGGGAGGCCCCAATTAAAGAAAAAAAAAAAACCTGAAAGGCCAGGACATCCTCGATTTAAGCCCCACCTCCACTCTGCTCCCTCCCTTCAGCTTCGAGGCTCAGGAAGGAAAGCAGGTCAGAGTCTGGCAGTAAGCCAGGCCACCTGGGCCAAGAGTCCTCCCCAGGACCTGGAGGCCTGTTCCCTGTTCCCTGCATGTGTGCTGCACGTGGAAACATTATCTTGCTTTGCTGAAGGTTTAGGAAGAGAAGCTGTATTTCACAACTTATTTTTTCCTATTCTGCTCTCAGCTGGCCACAGAGTCAGAGTTGTCTCTCCTGTAATGCTTCTTCTGGGCTATAATTTGCAAGCCAGAATTATTGTAATGCTATAGTATTATGCCAAGAACTTCCAGAGTCCCCGTGTAACTGCCTGGCCCCTAAACACTGTATATAATTAACCCCAGTCAGTATCCCTGCAATCTGATCTTATTCCTGGTTTACAGATGGGGTGACTGGCCTAAAGTGGTATTTACTTGATAAAAGCAAGAAGTCTATGGGTGTGTTCCTTTGGGAACATATAGAGACACACCTTCAAAGATGGAGTCAGAAATAGTAATTCTGAGAGGACACAGAAAATCTTCAGGAAGACAGTGGAGAAGCATCATGCCCGGTGTTTCAGGGAGCCAGGTGCTTGTAGGAAAATCACCAGCTCAGCAAGGAGACAGACACTCCCTCTTCAGTCACAGATTCCTGGGTTTACAGGCGAGAAACTGAGACCAATGACAGAGAAACCGAGTCAAGAGGAATAGCTGCGATTGATAACCATTTTCTTGGTATCACAAACCCCACCCTATGTAATGCTGTAAATAAAGCCCCCCCTCTGCCCACCTCTCCAGTGTCAGACATCCACGACAGGACTTTACCCTTGCTCTGCTACCGAGCTCTACTGCTAACCCCCGGCTGACATTTATGCTGTTTATGTCCCTCCTCCCTGCCCTGCCCCGGTTTTCTTGGGGGCGGGGTGTGTAGATAGCAGTGTTTCGGTTTCAGCCCTGGCTCAGCTTCCCCCATTAGACCAAGGGCAAAGGGCCAAACGTGGCAGCTGCTTTTTTCTCTCCCTCCTTCTAGTTCCAGGGCAAAGAAAATGACACTGGTAGAGAGGCTCCAAATGACGTTACCAACTCCAGGGGTTCATCCTCTCCTTAGAGGAAACACCACCCAGTCCACTGGAAGTCAACCCTCCAGTCTTCCTTGTTTGTTTGTGGCAGTCTCAGATACCTCAGGCTGGCCTAAGATTCATAAACTCGGTATGTTGGTGAGGCTAGCCTGAAATTCCTGTTCCTCCTGCCTCCATCTCCCTGGTGCTGGGATAACAGGCGTGGACTCTCACACCTGCCTTCTCTGTCTTTCTTTTAGGGGAACAAAGTTCTGCTGTGCTACCCTGGCTAACCCGGACTCCCTATGTGGACCAAGCTGGCTTTGAACGTGACGCAGTCTCCCTGCTTTGGCCTCCCAAGTACTGGGTGTGTACCACTACGCTTAGATAGTTTATCAGACATTTTTGTCCCTCCTGTCTGTATAGCAGGCTTCAGAAGCACTGGGACCATTCAAATTTCAGCTGTGTCTCTTCCCAGCCATTGAAACAAGGCAAGACACGAGCAAGGCAGGAGAAGGGCTAAAGAAGACTGTGATAGAAAGAACTTCTCTGAAAGGACACCTGAGATTACCTTGAAGAATAAGTGGCATTTCAACTTTTTTTTTTCTTTAAAACAGGGTATCACGTAGTTCAGGTTGGCCTCAAACTCGCTCTCTAGAGGACAACTCTGAACCGCTCTCCCTGCCTCCATTTCTCTAGTACTAATATTACAAGGGTGCCACTGTAGGTGACTCCTGTCTCTATGGACGGCCCTCGAGAACCTCACACTCTCTTGGTCAGTGTGGGGCCTACGGTCTCTCCCTCTGTTTAGCTCACTCAAGCCTTCTGCAATGGCTCTTGGATGGTGGAGGCAGGAGCATTGAACGTTCAAGGGCATCCTTGGCTGCAATGCGACTTTGAGGCCTATTTGAACTACTTGAGACTTCATCTCAAACAAAACAAGACAACACCCGAAACAAAGCCAGAAAGAGGCAGGGGATTTAGACAGAGGTCTCAGCATTAGCCAAAGCTGAGACTTGGGACATTGGAAAGCCCCTGGAGCAGATAGTAGGCTGTGTCGTGTGAGTTTCCGAGGACTTGTGAGGGCTGTGAATGGTGGGTAATGGTGCAAAGATGGGCTGCCCGTTAGAAAGAGCTCGGCTTCCAGGCTAAGAAAAATGGAATTTCATCTTTAGGTAATGTGTGTAGGGTGGGGGTCACTTGTGATCTTTATGAAAAATAAGGAAATTCCTTAATTTTTCCTGCATTTTATGAAGATCATCTTGGGAGCCCCGTGCAGGAAGCACATCGTGGAGCAAGCCATAAGACAGGCAGAGCAGTCTCTTAGCTTTTCTTACTGTGTTACTGCATTTGCCTATGCATTCCTTAAAATATTGAAAAATATGGCACCAGGATGACATCTAGCACACAGAAAGTGTGCCATCTCTCTGGCTGAATGAATAAAACACTGCAGTAATGGAAGAATGTTAGGTAATGGACTCTGTATCACTTCCAGACTTCTGGCTTGGGCCACTGGTTAAACTCTGACCAGCCCTTGCCTGGGGACAGGTAATACTGTAGGAAAAACAAAGGAGTTATTGAAAGGGAATATGTGGTTGAAGGCGCAAATGAATTGTTTCTTTTCTATTGCTGGGCTAAAACACCATGACCAAGGCAACTTGTAAAAAAAAAAAAAAAAAAAATGGTTTATTTCGTCTTATGATCCCAGAGGAAGGAGTCCCCGAGGAGGAGAGGAGGTGCGGCAGTAAGCAGCAGGCATGGCAGCCGGAATGGGCAGCCGAGAGCTTGAACCACAAGCACAAAGCAGAGAGCAAAGTGCCAGGAGGCCTTTTACGCTCAGGCCTACCACCAGTGACGTACTTCCGCCAGCAAGGCCTCGCCACCCCCATGTCCCCAGCAAGCACTGCCAGCTGGAGGCTAAGGGTTCAAATGCCTGAGGCTATGGAGGGCTGTATACTCACAACCTGCACAAGAGACACAAGTTCAGGGCTGGAGTCCGGCTGGCCGCTTGGCTCTGCAGCAACTGCCCAGCCTCCTTGACCCTTTCCTTCCAACGTAGACATCCCATCAGTTAGGAGTCTCTGGCCTGAATTACTGCATAGTTTTCCTACTTCTGTCTCAACACAAAAGCTGCCATCCTATAATATTAACAAGTTTGCTTATGTCCCTCCTCGGCTCAAATCCCGGAGAGCAAGTCCCATTCCCCTAGTAGTAAATGCCAAAAATCTTTACAGTGGCCCACGAGCTCTCCATGCCTGAGTGAGTTCCTGCCCTTACCGTAGCCTCTCCTCTCCGCAGTACCAGGATGCTACTCTGCGGCCTGGACCCTTCCTCTGCTTAGACTGTGTTCCCAGCACCCCCACCCCTGCCCCACTCCAGGCTCACCCCTGGTGTCCTTCGGGTCTTTATTTAAATGTCATATGTTCAGTGAGGCCTCCCCTGAGAGCATTATCTGCAAGTGCAGCCCCAGCACTGAGTGTCCCCCCTCCTTCCTCTCTTTATTTGAGTCTGACTCACCCCATCTCACCCATTGCATAGTTACTGAGTTCTCTTGTTTACTTTTTATCTCACCCTGCTATAGTTAGAGGATCTTGGCTCTTCTGTTCACTGCCATTTCAGGTGTCCAGAATAGTCTCTGACACGGTAGGTGGGCAAACAATTCCTATCTGTTGGATGAATGGGTGAATGTGTGCAGAAGAGCTATAGTTTGGCATTCCTGTCTGCATCTGTCTTCTAGTGGCTGTTCTTGCCTGGAGGTGGAAGCATGTCAAACTCGGGGTGACATGGAAGATACATTTAAGATACAGGACATCTTTATTTTCCCTCTACCACAGAGCTGTATACCTATTCCAATTTTTCTTTATATTTTAAGACAAGCTCTTACTAAGGTGCCTGGATAGGACTTGGACTTGTAATCCTCTTGCCTCTTGTGAAACATTTCCTCCTTCAAGGAAGCTCCTTAAGCAGGAGAGTAAGCAGCTCAAAATAGCTTCAGGAAGTCCCTGAAACTGACCAGATTCACTAGGTCCCTCCTTGCCAGAGTGAGCAATAAAAAATTGAGAGTCCCCCTCACAGGAAGTGAAGCTGAGCTGCTAAGAAGACTCTCAGCAAGAAAAGTTGCACAAGAGGCAGAGACCAGGCCAGCTGCCTGGAAGAAACAGAAACCAGCCAGCGTACCTAGAAGAGGCTTAGATCAGCTGAGGCGCCTGGAAAGGACATTCTGTAACCGATGAATCTGCCTACAGGCTGTGCAGTGTGCTCCAGGGTCCCAGCTTTGAGAGCTGTCACCAGGCTGGGTGGGCTTTGGTGATGCAACTGTCTTTGAGTTTTTTTCTGCTCCTCTAAGTAACCTCTCAGCCATGGTCCTATAAATAATGTCAATAAGACTCATGGGTTCACCAAATTGGGCTTTGGAGTTATCTAAACTTTGGTCTGTCATGAATTCCCTTATCTGGAGTGAGTAGACATGAGCTGCACTTCCCTGGGGAACATATGGGTCTGCACCCTACTGCGGTCTACAGCCTAGACCATTAGCCTTCCATATTAGCTATTACTGGATATTAGATCTCTGGGACTTACTCTCCAAGTGCAATGATAGATAGCCTCGGATGGCATTCTCCCATCACTGCCTGTACCCTGATTCCTGTTTCCATGGATTTTACTTAAAAAAAAAAAAAAATTTTCACATAGATGTGAGATCTTGTAATATTTGTATTTCTCTGTTTTCCTGATTCATCTGTGTTGTGTTGTAACAGCTGGCGCGATCTCTGCGTGTATTTCTCCGTATCCATGTTCCTGTGTGTGCACATGTGTGTGGGATATGTGTGTGGTGCATTTGGAGGCAGGAGGTCCATATGGAGTGTCTTGTTCAATCACTCTCTGTTTAATTTTTGAGACAGGGTATCTCATTGAGCCTGGAGCCAATCCAACTGCGGGGTCTGGCCAGCGAGTCCCAGGGATCATCTGCCTCCTCACATCGACGTTTCAGGGATATACTGCTAATGCCTGGCTTATTATGTGGATCGTGAGAATCCATAGCTCAAGTCCTCTATGACTCCAAACCAAGCCTGTGACTGACTGAGCCCCCTGTCCCCACACTTCTCTAGGACAGGGTCTCATATGTACCATATGCACCAGTGGCTGGTCTAGCTCTCACTATGTAGACCAGGCAGGCTTCCAACTCCTAGACAATCCTCCTGCCTCCGTCTCCTGGGTGCTCAGATTACAGGCACATGCTATCACATCTAACATTTGTTTTATTTTTTTGAGACAGCATCTCATATAGCCCAACTCAGCCTCAAAACTTGCTCTGTAGTCAAAGTTGGGCTTGAACTCTGGATAGCTCTGAGGCAGTGTCTCCCCCTGTGTCACAGTTTGCTCATTACCATCTTTCTAGGGCTATGTCCACACCACAGCTTGTCCTGAGCAATATTGCAAATGGGCACTGGAGTGCAGATGTCTTTTCAGAGAGACAGTTTCATTTTATTTGTGTATATTGCTTGGCCATGTGATCGCCCTAATTTTAATACATTTGGAAGGACCCCCAGTGTGTTTTTCCATGATGGCTGCACCAATTTCAATCTTATATGCAGAGTCCCTTTTCTTCACAGCCTCTCCTTAGTCTTATGACTTCTTATCTTTCTGGTTATAGCCATCCAATCAGGTATGAAGTGACAGCTCACTTTGGTCTTTTTTTTAAAAAATATTTATTTATTACATGTAAGTACAATGTAGGTGTCTTTAGACACTCCAGAAAAGGGTGTCAGATCTCATTACCGATGGTTGTGAGCCATCATGTGGTTGCTGAGATTTGAACTCAGGACCTTGGGAAGAACAGTCAGTGTTCTTAACCATTGAGCCGCCTCTCCAGCCCTAACTTTGGTTTTAATTCGAATTTTCTTGTTGATTACTGACTTCAAGCACTTTTTTCTACTTACAATGGCCTTCCTCCTTCTCCTCTGTCTTTGAAGACATAGCAATTTGCACTTTTTGCTCCTTTTTAATTGGGTTGCTTGTTTTTGCTACTGAGTTTTGTCTATTTTGGATGCTAATCCCTTTTCAGGCATTTGGTTTGCAAACATTTTCATTGTGTGTGTGTGTGTGTGTGTGTGTGTGAGAGAGAGAGAGAGAGAGAGAGAGAGAGAGAAAGAGAGAATTGCCCTGCATGTAACTCTGAACACTACATTCATGCCTGGTACCCTTGGAAAACAGAGTGGTAAACTGAAACTGGAGTTGAAATTGTTATGAGCTGCCATGAACCAAACCCAGGTTCTCTATAAGGGCAACAAGCCTCTTAACAGCTGAGCCATTTCCTCAGATTTCCCCCCCCCACGTCCCCCCACCCTCCCACCTCCCACCCCACCTCCACTTTTTATGACAGAGTCTCACTGGGTAGATAAAGCTGGTCTTGACCTCAGAAACCTGCCAGGTTAAGGGCCTTTGCCCCCAAGCCCAGCCTCAAGGTCTCTCCTTAAGCCTGAAGCTCACTGACTGGTTAGGTGGCTGGCCAGTGAGCTATGGAGATCCAGCTGTCTTCCCCCTCCCCACCCCCACCTCTCTAGCCCAGAAATTACAGATGCAATCTAAACAGGCACTTGGCTTCTACTCTGGGGATTTGAACTCAGGTCCTCCTGCTCGCAAAGCGGGTACTGCTGGCTGAGCCATCTCTCCCACACTGCCCTTTCATGGTGTTTCCTTCACTGCGCAGCTGCTGAATTTTCAGTCTGATGTCATCTCTTTGGTTCATGTTTGCTTTTATGGTCTGAGCTTTTAGAGCAGTGGTTCTCAGCCTTTCTAATGCTTCGACCCTTTAATACAGTTCCTCATGTTGTGGTGACCCCTAACCATAAAATTATTCTTGTTGCTACTTCATAACTGTAATTCTGCTACTGTTATGAGTCATAATGTAAACGTTTTTGGGAGATAGAGGGTTGCCAGAGGGGTCACGACCCGCAGGTTGAGAGATGCTGTTTTAGAGCGGCCTCCAAAAACCTCATTACCAAGGTCAATACCAATAACCTTCTCTCTTCAGCTTTTATAGTTTCTGGTATTAAATTTAGGTCTTTAATGTATTTTGAGTGTGTGTGTGTGTGTGTGTGTGTGTGTGTGTGTCTGGTATAAGACAAGAATCTAATTTCATTCTTTTGCACATAGTTATTCAGTTTTCCTAACACCTTTTATAGAAGAAGCTGTCCTTCCTCCGTTCTGTACTCTTGATGCCCTTGTTGAAAGCTACTGTAGATGCTTGGGTTTATTTCTGGGCTCTCCAGCCTGTTCCCTGGTCGGATGTGTCTGTTTTTCTGCCAGTCTCACACTGTTTTCACTTGCTGTGTTTTTGAAGCAGATGTGTCTGGGGTTCTGTTCCCAGACCCTGTCTCTAATACAGAGAAAGCAGACTGTGACTCATCCCTACCTCCCCATCATCGGGAGGGGGCTCTAGGAAGGTGACTTCCAGGTAGCCCCTTCCCCAGGAGTCCAAGTCCTGCCGATTTGCAAGCCTGCCCCTTGCGATATCACTGAGCCAGCCACTTCTTCCACATCAGGTACAGCTAATCTTAGGAATCTCATTACGAGTCCGAAGATAATCCTCTATATCTAGATTAAAGGCTGTGTTTTGACCATTACTGTGCATCGAGCATTGAGCCGACAGCTTAATTGAGCTGTTTATGCCGCTGCCTTGATCTCTTCCCAGAGAATTTACAACTAATTCCAAGTGTCTCTGTGAATTAAGTGGGCCTCTCTCAACATGCTTTGCCCGTTGCTTGCTTGTGCCAAATCCCACTTGTCCTTGTGTTACCTAATTATGGGCTCTGGCTCGCAGCTGTCTCTGGCCAGTGCCACTCCCAGCCCACTCCCTCCCTGAGATGGCCATTAACGATCCAGCCCTCCATATGATCATGCCTCAAGACAGCATAAAAGGGGGTAGTGACATTGAAGACTGGGGTGCAGCAGAAAAGGCATAGATCACACTGACTTCTGTGAAGTCACCTCCTGGCAGCTGAATGACAGCAGCCCCCCACTGAGGAAGACAGTGCAGCCCAGCGCCGCGAGTGTAACGAAGGGGAGCATTCCAGGCTGGGCTCAACACTCCTGAACCCTTACCTTGATCCATATTTTGATTTCCTATGGGACTACTAGACCTTAGTTTTCCTATCTGTAAAATGGAAGCTGGCAGGCCTGTCTTTCTTCCTTTCAACTTATTTTTATTTATGTGTATGCATGTATGCTCATGCAGGTGTTCACAGCCCCAAAAGGGGGCATCCGATCCCCTGGAGCTAGAGTTACAGGCAGTTGTGAGCCACCCAACGTGGGCGCTAGGAACTGAACATGGGTCCCCTGCAAGAGCTGTGTGCGCCCTTAAAAGCTGAGCCATCTTGCCAGTCCAGGTTTTTCATTCAGCAGTTTAGAGATGTCACAAAGTGAGGGGGAGGGAATCTAGAAAAGCAAACAACAAAGAACTGTCATCAACTAGTTGGGTATGCTTAGGGTCACCAAGCATTTGTGGTTTGTCTGAACGTCAGGTTTTACTGGGTGTTTTTTTATTTTTTCTTCTGACTCAACTCCAATTCCACTTTGAGGGACAGAGAAGACTCTGTCCCCCTTGCAAGACTCTACTGAGGACGCAGACAAAAGCAGAGATTTTCAGTGCTGCCTTAGGGATCACCCATAGAGCACATGAAGCATCAAAAACGGATTTTAATCCAGGCCATTAGATCAGAATTTGTATGGGCTACTTCAGGTGTGGTTTGTTTGAGTCAGATAAGGTCTCCTGTAGCCGAGGCTACTCTCAAAATTACTATATAGCCAAGGATAGCCTTATACTTTTTTAAAAAAAAAGATTTATTTATTTATTATATGTAAGTACGCTGTAGCTGTCTTCAGACACTCTAGAAGAGGGTGTCAGATCTCATTACAGATGGTTGTGAGCTGCCATGTGGTTGCTGGGATTTGAACTCAGGAACTTCGGAAGAACAATCAGTGCTCTTAACCAGTGAGCCATCTTTCCAGCCTCATACCTTTTATGTTCCATCTCCTGAGTGTTGAGATTGCAAGCCTGCATTACTATGCCTGCCTGGCTTTGAATGTGTGTGGGTCTCTCGGTCTCTCGGTCTCTTGGTCTCTCTCTCTCTCTCTCTCTCTTTCTCTCTCTCTCTGTCTCTCAGTCTCTCTCTCCCCTCCCTCCCTCCCTCCTTTCTTCCCTCCCTCCCTCCTTCCTTCCCTCCCTCCCTCCTTCCTTCCCTCTCCCTCTCCCTCTCCCTCTCTTCTCCCTCTCTCCTTCTCCATGTGTGTGTGTAGGGGGGGACGAGCAGGTGGGTGTGGGTGTCTATATGTCTTTGTTTTGTACTTCCTAAGTGCATATAGTATACAGTCAAGTTTGAAACAAACAGATCAGAATGTATTATGGCTTCCAACTGAGAATTTTGGGCCAGCATATTCTCCAACCTGAGACAGATTAGAAAAGCAAATTCTTGAAGAGGTTTCCAGACCTTCTGAATTAGAATCTGGAGTCTTATGGTCCCGTAGGTCATTCTGATGTATGCCAAAGCCTGAGAGTCAGTGGGCCAAAAATATCTTGGAGGTTCCTTGTGCAAAATGGGGTTCTTTACTTAAGGCTAGATCCTTTACTTAAGGCAGAAGAGTCGAGGAAGCAAATTACTGGCAGGGACCGGTAGGGGCGGGAGGCATCCTTATGAGCAAACTGCTTGCCAACCGATGACTGTAGCAGGATCTATGAGATTGCCAGTCGGCCTGACCAGGCACATGCCTTTAATCCCAGCACTTGGGAGACAGAGGTAGGCGGGATATCTGTGAGTTCGAGGCCAGCCTGGTCTGTGTAGTGAGTTCCAGACCAGTCAGGGCTGTAGTAAGACCCTATATCAAAGAAAAGGGGGCAGGGGCATCTCTGAAATTGTAAATCCACTGAGAAGAACTTTGGGCTTTCAATCCCAAACGTCAGTCTGATGGCAATCTTGAAGTCTACCATGGGCATCCGAGGCTTATTGAGGATAAGGAGCCAGACAGTGGTGGCACAGGCCAGTATTACCAGCACTTAAAAGGCAGAGTCAGGTGGATCTCTGAGTTCTAAGCCAGTCTAGTCTACAGAATGAGTTCTAGGATAGCCAGGATCACATAGAGAAGCCCCTGACTTGAAAAACCCAAACCAAAACACACACACAAAAAAAAAAAAGAAAGAAAGAAAAAAAAAAGGAAGAAAGAAAGAAAGAAAAAGAAAAGAAGGAAGGAAGGAAGGAAGGAAGGAAGGAAGGAAGGAAGGAAAAAGAAGGAGAGAAAAGAGGATAAGCAATAAGTTTAGTTAGGCCAGGAAGGAACAGGAGTAGGCCACAGAGGATGGGTGTGAGTCAGACAACCTAGAAGCCTGGCACAAGGAGCTGTGGAGCCCATGAACTGAGAAGTGAGCATGTCCAGAAAAGAACCAGGCCTGATAGAAGTACAGAGAATATCGTCCCAGGAAGTCCCAGGGCTGAGGAGGCAGGGGCAGACATTGCTTCTGTCCGGTTTCAGAGTAAGCCCAGCGGAGGCTGGCAGCAGTCAGCCGTCAGAGCGGGGATTGAAGGCTGTGCTGGCTAAATTTGTTTTAAGAAGTGAGTGGCAATCAGGAACAGAGCAGCTTTGTTCTGCAGCTGAGACACATCCACAACTATGGAGCGTGGTGCCATCAGGATTTCTCGTGTGGGGTCTCAGCCACAGATGGGATAGTCGGGGATCCTGGGTGCCCAGACTATGAATGCCTTCTGTCCTCTAAAGCTGTCTGGAGGGTAGACAGTGTGGGTGGGTAGGGTGGGGGTCACATGATTCATCTCTATCCACCCCAGGGATTCCCTCAGTGCCTGCCAAGTGCTAGGCCCTGAGCAATGGTGTGTGGGACTGAAGCGAATCCCATTGAGAACCATCAAATTGCGGCTTCTAAATAGGCGCTCTCACCTTGGACCTCAATAAAACACACCACCAAGAATCCAGATGTTCTGCATGTAGAAGAGTATTTTTATCCTTGTAGAACCCTGCAGATTTTCTCCCCTTTTCCCTCCCTCCCGCTTCCTCTTGTTGAGGATTAGAGTAGCCCAGATATTAGACCCTCACCACCTTACCACTTCCCCGCAAGGTTCCTCATGCATAGTGTCAGAAACAAGTCGATGAAAAAGGACTCCAGGCATGATAGCACAAACCTCTAATTTCAGCATGTGAGAGACAGTTAGGGGAAATCAAAAAATCCAAAGCTAGCCTGTGCTACACAGCAAGTTAGGGACAGCCTGGGCAGCATGAGCTCCTGTCTGAAAGAAAGAAAAAGAAAGTGGGAGAGCATTCAAAACAGAAGCATAAACAAAGAGAGGCATAAAGATACTGCACGTCAAAAACAGCGCACTGAAATCTTGCTGGGTTGACTTGTGAACAGCATCCTGTGTTGCAGTCCAAGGAGAGACCCCTAAGTTAAAGAGTTCAATCGGATTCTCCTCATTTCTTTTTTTCTTTTCTTTTTTCTTTTCTCTTTTCTTTTCTTTTCTTTCTTTCTTTCTTTCTTTCTTCCTTTTTTTTTCGAGACAGGGTTTCTCTAGCCCTGGCTGTCCTGGAACTCACTCTGTAGACCAGGCTGGCCTGGAACTCAGAAATCTGCCTGCCTCTGCCTCCCAAGTTCTGGGATTAAAGGAGTGTGCCACCACTGCCCGGCAAAGACAATGTTTTTTTTTTTTTTTTTTTTTTTTTTTTTTTTTTGGTTTTTTGAGACAGGGTTTCTCTGTGTAGTCCTGGCTGTCCTGGAACTCACTCTGTAGACCAGGCTGGCCTCGAACTCAGAAATCCGCCTGCCTCTGCCTCCCAAGTGCTGGGATTACAGGCGTGCGCCACCACGCCCGGCTAAAGACAATGTTTAAAAGTCACTTTTCATGCAGGATTTTTTTTTTCAAGACAGGGTTTCTCTGTGTAGTTCTGGCTGTCCTGGAACTCACTCTGTAGACCAGGCTGGCCTCGAACTCAGAAATCCGCCTGCCTCTGCCTCCCAAGTGCTGGGATTAAAGGCATGCGCCACCACCACCCGGCACATGCAGGATTTTAATTCCACTATTCTTTGTTATTTGTTTATTTGTTCGTTTACAAATAAACTTTTAAACTAACTAAGTTAAACTTTTTTTTCTTTTTCCATGCTACCATCCAAGGTATGGGATGGAAAAAAAAACCCATTCAGAGCAAGTGGAAATGTCACAAGGCTGTCTGCTGGCCTTCTCAGTTGGAGGTAGTTGGAGGGAGGTTGGGGTGGGTGGAGAGTAGAGATAATTCAATTTATCCTCCCTTCTTCTTTCTAGGGCTTGGTCCTGGATACTGAGCCAGCTGAAATAACTCATACCCTGGGGATATTTGCCTCCTGTGAGTGAGAAGAGGCTAGTCTGAAACCCATAGTTTAGGATTCCAAGGGAACTCCCTGAATCACAAGGTCTGAGGCCGAGGGCTGGGGCAGAGCAGAGCCTATCCACCTTCTAAACCAAACATGCACTAAGAAGCTGCATGATCTCCCTCAGCGCTCCTCACCCAAGTGGTATCTGACATAGTGTTTATCCCAAGATCATGTGAGGCTGTGCAGAGGCTGGCCGCTGTACAGAGAGGGTGGGGACCAGGAACTATCTTGGGTGATCAGAGTTTCTGGTGCTGGGAATTTACAAGATGGAGTGAGTAGTGCTTGTTCCTCTCCAGAGACGGCAGCTGCTATTTGTGTTAGTTTACTGGCCTTGATTTTGCTTTCCAGCCATGGTGGGTTGTGTGTGTGCGTGCCGTGTGTGTGTGTGTGTGTGTGTGTGTGTGTGTGAGTGATACAGACAGACAGACAGAGACAGAGAGAGAGAGACTGCAGGTGTGCTGCCACGTTGTACATGTGGAGGTTAAAGTACAATATGTTGGGTCAGCTATGTCCTTTCACCCCTACTTCGGCTCCAAGTTGCACACTGAGATCATCGGCCTTAAAGGCTTGCATTTGTATGTATGTATGTTTTTAAAGATTCGTTTTTATTTCATGTATTTTGTCTGCATGTTTGTCTTTGCACCATGTGTGTTCAGTGTCCAAGGAGTCCAGAAGAAGCTGCCAGATCCCCTGGAACTAGAGTAGTGGGTAGTTATGCACTGGCCCTGTGGGTGCTGAGACGTGAACTCTGGTCCTCTGTGAGAGCAGCCAGTGCTCTTACCCACTGAGCCATCTCTTCAGCCCCAGTGCTCAGGCTTTAGAGCCACTTTAATGTTCTAGTGTCCTAAGGTGCAGAAAGTGGCCAATCTGAGGTCTCTAGATGTTGTGCGGCAAAACTTTTCCTAGGGAGACATTACACACAGATCTACTCTCCCCAGGCTGAGGCACCCATCACAGACCGAAGTATGGATGCAAAGTCCAGCTTGGTGGACCTATGAGTTTCACTGGGGCTGTTTACTGGAACATGGATGAGGAGTTACTCCTTAGAGGAGCAGAAATGACACAAAAGACAGCTAGCTGCATCACCAAAGCCCACCCAGCCTGGTGACAGCTCTCAAAGCTGGGAACCTGGAGCACACTGCACAGCCTGTAGGCAGATCCATCCAGCCTGCAGAGTGTCCTTTCCAGGCGCCTCAGCTGATCTAAGCCTCTTCCAGGTACGCTGGCCGGTTTCTGTTTCTTCCAGGCAGCTGGCCTGGTCTCTGCCTCTTGAGCAACTTTTCCTGCTGAGCAGCTCAGCCTCACTTCCTGTGAGGGGGACTCTCAGCTTTCATTGCTCACTCTGGCAGGGAGGGGCCTAGTGAATCGGGTCAGTTTCAGGGACTTCCTGAAGCTATTTTGAGCTGTTTACCTTCCTGCTTAAGGAGCCTTCCTGCTGAAGGAGCCTCCCTGCAGGATAGAGTGTTTCAATCTTGCAAGAAGCCTGGGCAGAATTTCTCTCCTATGCTTTGAGTCTGAGTTCCCAGAGCTCAGCTTGAAGCTCCACTTTCTTGTTAAGTCCTAGTCTTTTATTAACATATAAACTCCGTGGCTATTTCCACTTGCTCCCATTTGCGGACATTTTTGTGGTAGGTAGAGCCGTTTCATGTTATTATTAGGCACTGACCTCAGGAATTTGCTTTCCCAACAGACCAATTTTGCTATTATATAAAGTGGCACATCTACCTCAGCCCACAGTGTAGGTCAGAGGTGCCTAAACCACTCCAAGGACGCCAGCTCAATGTAGCTCGAGGGGAACCTACAGTTTCTCATGTTCCTGCCCCAGGTACTCTAGAGACAGGAGCCTGCTTCCCTAGGGCACCAAAGATTCCCTGATGGATCACACATGACTCGTGTGGCCCCTCCCATTAATGGACAAGCAGCTCTCTAGTTGAGCCAGGAGAACATGCATGAGATGTGTGGACTCCTTAGTGATTCCCTCAAGATGTTCACAAAATGACCAAAACCAAGAAAGAGCGACTGGGCCTCTACCCAGTGCCCACAGTAAGATCCATAAAAGGCCACTGGGCAGGACTCCAAAGTTCCTCCTCCCTCACAGCCACTTACTCTCTGGGAGCTCCTTCTCACCTTTTTTTTCCCCTAAAGATTTATTTTGCATATGAATACACTGTCGCTGTCTTCCAGATACATCAAAAGAGGGTATCAGATCCCATTACAGATGATTGTGAGCCACCATGTGGGTGCTGGGACTTGAACTCAGGACCTCTAGAAGAGCAGTCAGTGCTCTTAACCACTGAACCATCTCTCCAGCCCCATCCTTCTCACCTTTTAACAAATCTACATTCTTTCTTCTCACTCCATGTCCATGTTTAATTATCTTACTCTCCTTGGGCACGATGCAACAAAGTGACCTGGGATGCTCTCTTAGTCATTGTTCTATTGCTGTGAAGAGACACTACAGCCAAGGCAATAGTTAGCTAGCCTAGTTAGTTGTTAGTTAGTTAGTTGTGTTTTTCAAGACAGTTTCTCTGTGTAGCCCTGGCTGTCCTGGAATTCAGTCTGTAGCCGAGGCTGGCTTCAGAGATCTGCCTGCCTCTCTTTAAGTGCTGTGATTAAAGGTGTGAGCCACTATCACCAGCAGCCAAGACAACTCTTATTAAAAAAAAGTTTGACTGGGGGCTTACAGTGTCAGTGGGTTGGTCTATTTTCATCATGGTGGGGCGTGTGGTGGCAGGTAGGGAGGCATGGTGCTGGAGAAGTAACTGAGAGCTTACATCTGATCCACGGATTGTAGCGAGAGAGAAAGAGAGAGAGAGAGAGAGAGAGAGAGAGAGAGTCACAGACGAGGCCTGATGAGTTTTTAAAACCTTTAAGCCCACTTCCAGTGACACACCTCCTCCAACAATGGCACAGCATTGGGGGCATGCCTGTTTAAATTACCACTAGTGGCTTTGGTATCTTTTGACTATCACTCATCAGAACTTTAGCACCCAGAGGTAAACTCCTGAAGAGCCAGGAAGAGCTTCCTCACATTCAAAGAGGCCACATCAAGAGGGCATGAGGTGGCGGTTCCTGCTGCCTGCTTTGTTGTTCGAGCCAGGGTCTCTCATTGGGCATGGAACTTCATGAGAGGCTGGCGAGCTTCTGACTCTTTCCCACCTCTCTTTTTCCCACAGGAGTTCTGGGATTATAGATGTCAGTTCTGACTCCACCCTCCACATCCCCAGTTTTTCGTGGGTCCTTAAGCTTCATGGAAGAGGATTTGGATTGGATCTAGCCCTTCATGTTATTATTAAAAGGACCTGTGGTAGACGAGGGGCACTGGGCTTGCAATGAACATAGGCTGTGAGGCAACATTAAGTTCAAGCCCTGGCCCCCATCTCTGGGCCACTGAGCACATCACTCACTGCTCCTAGGGCCTGGTTTTCTCCCTTGTTATTATAGATGCTGTCAGCCTTGTAGGATCATGTATAATGTAAGCCAAGAACCTCCCAGATCACCCGATCAATAACCAACATAATTTGGCAGCAATTCTTGAGTCAAGGGCGATATACCAAAACGTCTTGTTCTTCCTGCTGCTCTCAGATTCACCTTTCCTCATGGTCCCTGTTGGGGGTATGCTCTGCTGTCCCTACCTCCCTGTTGGGGGGGGGTATATGCTCTGCTGTCCCCGCCTCCCTGGGCTGTTTACCTTTGCCAGGGTTAGTCATGTCCTCTGCAGTTATTCCAACCTATCAATTTCTTTTGCACCTAAGCTCGTTGGCAGGAAGAGGGGAGGAAAAGGAGGAGGAGGAGGAGGAGGAGGAGGAGGAGGAGGAGGAGGAGGAGTGTGTAAGCCATAGAGTCAAACTGTAGGGCAGAGTTTTGCAGAGAGGACTAACAAAAGGTTCGAATAGGCAGAGGGAAAAATAATTAGGAAGCCATCTTCGTTTTATCTTGGGGATGTTTAGCTCCTTGGGGATGTACAGCTTCAGTCATAATTGGTTTTTGTTTTGTCATTCTGGGGAACAACTTAGGACTTAGGACTTATGATGGTTTGTATATGCTTGGCGCAGGGAGTGGCACTTTTAGAAGGTGTTGCCCTATGGAGTAGGTGTGTCATTGTGAGTGTGGGCTTTAAGACCCTCATTCTAGCTGCCTGGAAGCTTGTATTCTGCTAGCAGCCTTCAGATGAAGATGTAGAACTCTCAGCTCCTCCTGCACCATGCCTGCCTGGCTGCTGCCATGCTCCCACCTTGATGATAATGGACTGAACCTCTGAACCTGTAAAGCCAGCAGCAATTAAATACTGGCCTTATAAGAGTTGCTTTGGGGGCTGGAGAGTTGGCTCAGCAGGTAAGAGCACTGACTGCTCTCCCAAAGGTCATGAGTTCAAATCCCAGCACCCACATGGTGGCTCACAACCATCTGTAAGGAGATCTGACACCCTCTTCTGGTGTCTGAAGACAGCTACAGTGTACTTATGTATAATAAATAAATAAATCTTTAAAAAAAAAAAAGAGTTGCTTTGGTCATGGTGTCTGTTCTCAGCAGTAAAACCCCAACAGAGAGGGCCCTGCATGTGTTAGGCATGCCCCTCAGCCACCCTTCTCATCTTAGTGCTAACTGTCTGTGGGTTTCCTTTCCGAACGCCCTTTTTGCCATTTGTTTACACAATATTTCTTGCCTTCCAAAGACTGTAAAATATGTTCTCTCTAGGGGTTCACTATCTTCACCCCTCACACTCACCCCAGCTCTGAATTCTTAAAGTTCTTGGAACAGCACAGCCAAAGCTCAGTCATCCTCAATAATTTATTAACTTACTTATTTTGGGGACGAAGTCTTGTATAGCCCAGACTGGCTTCAGATTAACTGTGTAGCTGAGGGTGACCTTGGACTTCTGATCCTCCACGCTCCCTCTCCCTAGGGTTGGAATCACAGGTGAGGGTCTTTGTGGTCTGTTATGTGGTACTGGGGGCTCCCACTCGGATTCATACCTGTGGGAGTGTTTTGATTTCTTTCTTTTTTTTTTTTTTTTTTTTTTTTTTTTGGTTTTTCGAGACAGGGTTTCTCTGTGTAGTCCTGGCTGTCCTGGAACTCACTCTGTAGACCAGGCTGGCCTCGAACTCAGAAATCCGCCTGCCTCTGCCTCCCAAGTGCTGGGATTACAGGCGTGCGCCACCACGCCCGGCTTGTGTTTTGATTTCTTATCATGGACTACATCTTACATCCCTCTGTGTCTCCCTTTCCAGTCTCGGAATTGATGAATTGACTGCCCCCACTGGGAGGCTGATGTAGCCAGGGGCGATTAATTGGAGGAACAGGAGCAAAGAGAGGGACGCCACCCACATCCTCGGCAACCAGGAATAAGGAAGCCTTTACAGCAAGAATAGTCAAGATAACTCTAAATGTGTCTGGCACACTTGGGCTCACCCAAATCGAAGGCCATGCTGCTGTCTTGTGAACACGAGGGGGAGGCAGAGGGCGTGTCCCAGTGCCAAGCCTCCTGCGGCAGCTGTGGGGGTCATCCAGTACGTTCTCTGTGTCCTAGAAGGCAAAGAGACCTTGGTTTGGGTGATTTACCCAGGAAATAGGTAAACTTGTAGTCAGAAGGCTTGACGACAAGTGCCTGGTCAGTAGTCATCTAAGAATATGAGCTGGACTCTAATAACAAAGCAGGAAGAGTATCACCACCTAGGGAAGCAAGAAGGCATGAGTTCAAATCCCCAGCACCCATGTAAAATGTGTGCGGGACCATGCTTGCCTGTAACCCTAGCATTGTGGGATGGAGACTGGAGGGTCCCAGGGGCTAGCTTTGCAAAAACAGCGAGCTTCAGGTCAGTGAGAGACAGCCCCCGCCCACCTCCCCCCCCCACTCCCAATAAGATGAGAGAAGGATGCCCAGTGACCTCTGACCTCTGTGTTCAAGACACAGGGTATGCTTGCCAGCAACACTTGTGTGAAGACATCACATACCCCAAACTAGTTCTTAGAAATCGGCAAGTGACCTTCAAAAGATTCAGCTAATCTTTAAAGACAAAGGGACGAGGCCTCAGGCCTTGGTAAAGAAAGCAGAGGGGAAGAAGTCTGTGTCTAGATTGGGGAGGGCAGAGTTTGGGGTAGAGGAATCTCGGAGTCTCATGCCTAATCTTGTAGGTCCTGCACTCCGAGTCTGTGCCCCTGGTTAGTGCTTTGAGTGTGACCTAAGCGGTGACCCCATCTTCTCTGAGCCTCAGGTGTCTTATCCCACTTTCACAAAAAGAATTGGTGTCTGGAGACCCTGGAGACCCCCAAGGCCTGCCCTACCTTTGCGTGGGACTCAGTGATAATCAGGGTCCTTCCAGCTTAAGTGGTCTCTGGGGTGGCTTGAATAAATCAATTCAGTTGCTCACAAAGCCTTTCTTCATTACCCCTTCCTGGGTGCAGCTGCTCTCATTAAGACTTCTGATGGGCCCTGACCCTGTGGGTCCAGTGGTGTTCAAAACCCTTTGTGGCAGCCAAGGCAATCCAACTTTTAGATACACTGTAGCTCAGCCTGCTGCAAATGTGATTAATTTTTCTCTTACATCGGTTTGGGGCATTTTTGGAGTTCACTTCAAGACTATTTTGCTAATTCAATTTCCAGTGCTTATGATTTCTGAGAAGTCATTGTGCATGCTTAGGCATCCCTTGATGCGGATGAGTCCACTAATTGTTTTCAAATATAACAGCTACAAAAAAAAAATTACCCTTGCTAAATTGAACAGTTTCTAGCGCTGACACAGGGTGGGATTTCCTGAATTTTAGTTCCATCTCATTAGGAAACTTTTGTTCTGTTTCACAGAGTCAACCGGAATGCCTTTTTGCTTCGAAAGATGGTTTTTGAGAGTCTTGCATAGCCTCAGCCCTTAAAGGCAGCTGGAACGGGTTTCGGTGTGTGGGGTTATCATTTCCTTCAGCTATTATGACTGTCTGGTGCTGTCTGGCCCGAGCCTGGAAGCTTTGAATGCATCAACAAAGAAGAGAATCTCCCCTCCCCCTCTCCTCTAATCTCCGAACATCCATCCATTTCAGGAGTGGTCACACATGTAGGCATGTGGGTCTCTCCACCTCTGGGATTTTTTTCCCGAAGCCACCTTTGCCTGGTGCTTTCGGGCACTCTATATGCAAGCCAAACACTGGTTTCATTGTCAAGGTTTCCACAGAAATAGATCTCCCACAAGGGGAGCATCTCACCTGAGAGTTAGTTTTCTCCGGGTGACGATGTCTCTCCACAAACATTTTTCCCCCCATAAACACTTTTGAGAGAGATGAATAGGTGTACCTTTCTGGAACAGCGCACAGACGCTGGGGCATGAAATGAGTTTGCTTGACATGTTTTATGGATGAAGGAGGGTCTCGAGCACCGCCTTCTATTTCCTCGCTTCTGGCTCGGTTGTAGGTTTCTAGGTCCTGCTGTAGGTGAAGCCTAAGCAACTTGGCTTGCTGGGGCTGTCCTGAGTCGGTCCAACCCAGCCTGGGAGGGAGCTGGAGAAGGTCAAAGAGTGGTCTGATGGCGGCGAGGGAGGGAGGAGCAGGTACTGGGGGAGTGTAGCTCAGTGGCAGAGTGCTTACCTAGAATATAAGAGGCCTTGGCTTTGATCGCCAGCACCTCACAAACACAACAACCAAAAATAAACGTGAAACATTTCCAGCCTGTGGCATCTATGGGTCCACCCTGAAGATAAGATCCCCTCAGGGCATGCCGCCACATCTTGTTTTCATATATTTGATTAAGCCGGTGTTTCTCAAACATACACACAGACCCTGTCTCCACTGGGGCCATAAAGAGAATGGAGTCCTCCCATCCGGATGCTAATCAATGCCAGGGTGTGTATGTGTGGGGAGATTTGACCTCAAAAAGATAAAGAAACCAGTATAAAAATGGAAGACACCGTCACCGTCCTGAAAATGAACAAAGGAGCGTTTTCCCTTTCATCTCTGTCTGGGGGATGGGGAGAGGGATTGTTAGCAGCACAGTGGCACTTGACAACCTGCTGGCATTCCTAAGGTCCTTCTAAACCCAAAGTCAAGAATGCCAAATGACTCTTGAAGGTGACGACCCAGAAACTAGGTCAGAGGGGATGCAGAGTTTGGCCTACTGTCAGGCTAGGATTAGTTGTCCTCACCTCATGGGAGGGAGGCCAGACGCAGCACGGGAACCTGTAGGAGCCGTAGGAGCCCATAGGAGCCCGTATACGTTCAGTTCCTTGTATGCAGTCGCTGTTTAGTGCGTCTGGGAAATAATAATGCTAAAAATGCACTTGGTGTTTATTTGAAATTCAAATCGAACTGTCATCGGCATGTAGTTTCTCCACGACTGTAACGTAGGAGCTGGTGCCTCCTAATTCCCAAGGGCCCTGCCACTGTTTTCAGCACCACCTGGAGAAGGCACGTGCCAGCCTCTGCCTCCTGGGTCTGACCTACTGAGATCTGGAGGGAGCCCACATTTCTATGATTTTTTCCCTCCCACAGATCCCTTCCTTTTATGCTCTGCCTCTTGCCTCATAGTATTTTATTTCCCTACGTTGGGTTATGTTTAGTTGTTCGTAGCTTGTTCCTCCTCCTAGACTGGGAACGACTCAAATGCGCTAGCTATCCTGAATATATATCTTTGTCAATAGATAGATAGATAGATAGATAGATAGAGATAGATATTAAGGTCTTGGTTTTAATCTCCAGCACCTCAAAAACCCACAACAACAAAACAAACACGAAACACCTCCAGCTCTGGGTCTAACCTGAAGTTAAGGCCCCCTCAGGAACTGTGTGTGTGTGAGTGTGTGTGTGTGTGTGTGTGTGTGTTGTTTAAGAGGGGTCTCATTAGCCTAGGCTGGCCTTGAACTTGCTATGTTTCAAGAATAACCTTGAACTTCTGATCCTCTTAACTCTACTGCCCAAATGAGGGGATTATAAGCCTGTGTAAGTACACCCAGTCTCCTGTCTCCTGTCCCCTTGGCCTTCCTTTCTTCACCACGGACTGACTCCATCTTCCTCTATATAAAAGTTAAACCTGCAAAGCTCAGAGGCTACCATTGTCTACTAAGGGCAGGAGTTAGAGAGTCTCCATGGCAGGCCACTTAGACTGTGTCTGATCCTTGTCTGATGACAAGCCTGGCATTGCCATGGGCTACATGAAGGGACTGATGTGATCCATGGAAAGTGGAGGGTGCCAGTAAGCCACTAGAGAACTGGAGTTCCTATGCAATGGCTGATCATTCATTCAACCTGGACTTTTTATGGGTGGAGATTAGCGAGGCCAAAGGCAAGGCCTCCTGCATGTTAGGTCAAAGCTGTACCCCGAGCCACGTCCTCAACCTTCCTCGTAAAATTGCTATAAAAACTGCACAATACAATTTTAAACCATTCTTGGTTTGTTTAGGTTTTTTGTTTTTGTTTTTTTGTTTGTTTGGTTGGAGTTTTGTTTTGTTCTGGTTTGGTTTGTTTGAGACATGGGTCTCACCATGTAGCTTTGGCGAGGAACCCTTTCTGTAGGCCAGGCTGGCCCGGAGCTCAGAGATCCTCCTTGAGAATGCTGGAAATAAGGATGTACCCTGCTACCTCCCACCATCCCAACCCTTCTTAAGTGTGTAATGCAGTGTTGCTAAACATCCCGTCTACCTTGCAAGTGTTTCTTCTTGCTAACCTGCAGTAGTGTATCCATTAGATGGTAGCTCCTTCTTCCTCCCCCCAGGCCTCACTGTGACATCAGATCCCTCTGGAAACTACCGTCTGCATCTACGGATTTGTCTACATAAGCCGAGCCATGCCGTACTTCTTCTCTCAGTGTCATGTGCTCAAGATGCACCTGTTACTGCTCCCAGTGTCAATCAGAATCTCATTCTTCCTCTTTCCCCGTTTCTTTCGATTTTAGAGAACAAGCTATACCCTGGAAGTTACTGTATGTTACAGGATGGCCTTGAACCAAGGACAATTGTCCTACCTAAGCCTTGCAAGTGCTGAGGTTACAGGTGTGACTACCATGCCTAGCTTTGCTCCTTTCTGTGGCTGAGTGACACTCCAGTGGGTATGTAGCTCAGTGTGTTTACCTCTCAGTGGACCTGTGGCTTGATCCCGTTCTCTTGGTGATTGTGGACACTGCTTCTGTGAACATGGGTCCCGTCTTTTGAGACCCTGCCCTCAGTTCCTTGGGAGATATACTTAGAAAAGGCATTGCTGGCTTTTATGCTAGGTTTTAATTTTAGAGGGGAATTATGACATTGTTATTCACAAGGACCAAAACATTTTGCATTCTCTTCAACAGAGCACAAAGCTTTTCACATCACCCACCCTCCTGTGTGTATGTGTGTGTGTGTTCTAATAGCAATCTCAATGGAATGTGAGGTTGTTGCCTTGCACTAATTTTTAAATTAGGAGGAGTGTTTCTAGAATGGCTTATAGCCGTCTCTAATTTATCATAGTGGAGCAGGGGGAAGGTAGAGAACATTCCAAGGACAGATAACCAGATAGCCGAGAGCCACATGCAACAGCTATGATTTTGTCATGACTGTGACCATGGGCAGGTTATGCAACTTCTGAACTCCCATCTGCTAATGGGGACAGCACCTCAGTGACAACCTCCTCCTCCCTCTGCTCTGATGTCTTTTCCAGGAAAATGTATCCGGAGGGGGGGAATAGCGTGTTAGAGATGGGGGGGATGTGTTAGTCAAGGAGGGGCAGATAATGTGTTAGAGATGGGGGGATAACATGTTAGAGATGGGGGATAATGTGTTAGACATAGAGGGGGCAGATAACATCAGTTAGACATGGAGGGGGCAGATAACGTGTTAGACATGGGGGAGGATAACGTGTTAGATATGGGGGGAATAACGTGTTAGACATGGAGGAGGGATAACATGTTAGATATGGGGGGAATAACGTGTTAGACATGGAGGGGGCAGATAACGTGTTAGACACGGAGGGAAGATAATGTGTTAGATACAGAGGGGGGATAATGTGTTAGACATGACTCTTGTTTGTTTGTTTGTTTGTTTGTTTGTTTTTTCGAGACAGGGTTTCTCTGTGTAGCCCTGGCTGTCCTGGAACTCACTCTGTAGACCAGGCTGGCCTCGAACTCAGAAATCAGCCTGCCTCTGCCTCCCAAGTGCTAGGATTACAGGCGTGTGCCACCACGCCCGGTTTAGACATGACTCTTAATCTCATCATTCACCATCTGCTGTACTTCCCCCCCCCTTTCCATATAAAAATAACACATGCTTATATTTTTGAAAACAGGATGTTTGCCGGGTTTGGTGACACATGTTTTTAATGCCAGGATTCAGAATGCAAAGGCAGGTGAATCTAAGTTTGAGGCCAACCTTGTCTATATCACAAGTTCCAGGACATGCAGGACTTTTTAAAGACCCCGTCTAATAAAAAAGAAAAGAAAAAAGTTCAGAAAAGTATTAAAATATTTATCCATAAATCCATCACCTAGAGGCACTCCTGAGAACAGAGTTGCCCATTTATTGAATGGTTTTCTTTTTCAGTGAAGCAAAACATCATTCATCGCGGAGGCCTTTGTTTTCCTTAACACGAAGCACTTGTTCCATAGCAATCGGAGCAAAGGTAACTGAGCTCAGTTCTTAAATATAATTTTCTTTGTGAGAGGTTATATCTTCACCAGGTCACTTTGAGCAAAAAGCAATTAATTACAATGAAAACTCTGCTTGGGGGATGCTGTATAAATTATGTTAATATTCGGAAAGAAGTAGAAGGGAAAGGGACTGTTCTGCTGGTACAACTGATGGATACTCTCCTGACAAGCTCCCGAACTGTGGGTCTGTACACTGGGGAGAGGACTGGAAGACTATGGTTCTGACCCAATTTGTCCAAATCAGTAAAACACGACTCGAAAAGTGGAGCAAGCAGAAGCAGGGAGCCAGAGAACCACTCTGGCAAATGTCACTGAATTCTATTTATTTATTTATTGAGACATGCTCTCATGAAGTGGAAATTTCAGGTTTCTTTCCAACTTGGTTGCATCACATGATGTTTTCCTGGAACCTGTCTTGTGAGAGAGCATGTGATGTTTTGCTGAAGCAGACACTTGAGAGGGTGCAGGATGTTTAGAAAGAATATAAATGGAACCCCACAGTGAAAGGATGCTCTTGCATTACTACACCAGGCAATGTTTTTTGCTGGTCTTTGCTGGTCTTTACTGGTCTTCGCTGGTCTTCGTTGGTCTTCACTTTGTAGAGAGAAACTGCCATAGGACTTCTCATGATATTCTGTCTGCCCTGGCCGCTTCTGCTGACTCATGCCAATTTGGTGGAGCCTTGCGGTTTCTGCTGGATTTTGCGACCACTACGCTACTGGTTCATGTTTGACGTTTGCTACTGAACTGCTGGTATCCTAACAAGGAAGAATGGACTCACCCCAAGAAACTAGTTTTAAACAGGTCCACAGCGCCCTTTCCCTTTTAACCTTCTTTCTACCCTACCTCTCTGCTCAGTGGACTAGAAGGCTGAAGCATTTGAGAACCCTAAATAAAGTAGGTTTTGAAAAATCTAAGCCTGCAGTCTCATATAGTGCAGGGTGGCCCCATAGCTGCTGTGTAGTCCGGGATGATCTTGATCTCCTAACCCTGCTTCCACCTCCCAAGTGCTGGGCTTACATGTATGGGCTACCATGTCTTAGTAAACGTTCTACCAAATGGCCTATAACTCCCAGCTGCTATTTTCTTTTAAGAATACTTCTATATCGGCCGGGCGTGGTGGCGCACGCCTGTAATCCTAGCACTTGGGAGGCAGAGGCAGGTGGATTTCTGAGTTCGAGGCCAGCCTGGTCTACAGAGTGAGTTCCAGGTCAGCCAGGACTACACAGAGAAACCCTGTCTCGAAAAACCAAAAAAAAAAAAAAAAAAAAAAAAAAAAAAAAAAAAAAAGAATACTTCTATATCAGTGTGAGGAAATTAAAATTATAATCCAAAGATTGGAAAACATGCTTCGTAGAAGAGTACTAGACATGAAGGCATGCATAGAGAAAATAATGCTTGAGGTCCTTTGGGACTAGGATTCCAGAAGGCTCCATCTTCTTAGCTCAGGCAGGTTAGGACCCCTGAGTATTGCCTGAATGCCTTCCAGGCTGGGGGCTGGTCTATGAGAGGCACTTAGCACAGGGCTCCAAGGAAGTACTGATGGTTGTTTGATGTACTTGCTATGTTCTAGGGCGAGGGTGAGAAGGGCTTCTGGGCTACTCTGGGAGGGTGGTTGGACATAAGGAAGAATCACACGTAGAAAAAGAGATGGGGGAAAGGGAATTGTCTCTAAATTTGCTCTGTAATTCCTGTTTGGTCTAAGCTTCCTAGGTCCTGGCTGGAAAGGGGTGAGTGTGTGTGTGTGGTGTGAGGTATGTATGTGAAAGAATGGTGTGTATGTGTATATGTGTGTGATATGTGTGGTGTATGGTGTGTGTGTATGTGTATGTTGTGTGAGGTATGTGTGTGAGAGAGACTGGTGTGTATGTGTGTGTGGTGCATATGGTATGTGTATGTGTGTGTGTGTGGTATGTGTGGTGTATGGTGTATGTGTTGTGTGAGGTATGTGTGTGAGAGAGACTGGTGTGTATGTGCGTATGGTGTATATGGTATGTGTATGTGTGTGTGGTACATGTGTGTGTGTGTGTGTGTGTGTGTGTGGTATGGGGTGTGTATATGCAGGGATGTGTGTATGTATGAGTTATGTATGTGTGTTGTGTGTGGGGTATGTGTATTTGTGTGTGACATGTGTGGCATGTGCGGAATGTTTGTATGTAGTATATGTATGCATATTCATAGAACATGGGAAGGTAACTGCATGAAGAAGAGCCAACTAATATGTATTAAGCACCTACTGTAAACATGTAAGAAAAAACTTGAAAGAGAAGGTAGGTACCCTCACTAAGTACCAGGCTTCCTGCCTGAGCCCAGGGAGTGAGTGCAGCACCTGTCCATCTCAGCAGCCCTACAGGAGATTTCCTCTCTCACCATCCATTAGAGCCAAAGGTCCAGCTTTGCCTTAGGTAAGGTGTCAAGAGGCAGTGTTTCCCAATCCATAAAACTCAGAGATTCCCCCTGGCATTCTGGAGGGGCCTCCTGCTGTGGCAAGCCCCCCTGCCTTCCCATGCTTCATTTGGGACTTTAGAGGGACATCCTGCAGGTGCTCAGCTGGCCTCATCAGGCACTCTCCAGGACACCTGGCCATCCAGGGAGCCCCGTGATTTATGCCTGCTCTGACTTAAGTCCTGGGTAGGAGGGAAGCAAGCTCCAACCTGCAGGTCAACCCTGGCACACAGTGGGGCTGCGGGCCGACTGCCATCCTTGGCACTGATAGGATTAAAGTTGCCAAGTGGGCTTGAGTTTGAGCATGTTGGAGAGCAGAGATGCCTGTGAACATAACGCTGCCCTCAGCAGGGCCAAAGAGGATCGCAGTGGCCAGCAGAGCCGCAGACGGGAGGATGAGTATGAATGATGGGCCCAGGCAGGGTCCCTCTGTGGGAAAGATGGCACACTGTCTAACACTGGGGGCCTCCCCCGCAGCCAGGCACTGCATAAGATGCCCAGGGTGTGGGGATGAGCTATCGTCAGAGGCCTCCCCTTCGAGATCTCAGGACTTGGCTAAAGGGTTGCAGTAAGAATCACCTACACTAGCCGGGCGGTAGTGGCGCACGCCTGTAATCCCAGCACTTGGGAGGCAGAGGCAGAGGCAGGCGGATTTCCGAGTTCGAGGCCAGCCTGGTCTACAGAGTTCCAGGACAGTCGGAGCTATACAGAGAAACCCTGTCTCAAGAAACAAAACAAAACAAACCAACAAAAAAAGAATCGCCTACAGTAACCAACTCCTTTGTTCAGATGGAGGAAGGAGCCCATAGAAATAGGGGGCTTGCCTCGAGTTCCGTGTTGGAGCCTGTGGTGGAACCAGACTGGAACCCAGTGCATTTCCCTTTCCATTGCCCGCATTCCTCCGTCTTCCTGGACAGCCATGGAGTTCTGAAAGCTCTGTGGTTCTAAGGGAACTGCTTTGTTGTCAGCAAATTCTACCCTTTTGGGTTTTCTATTAACCGGGGCTCTAATCAACCTTATAATCCTCAGAGTAGGAATTAGACAAGGTCTGCTTTCCTTCCTGACTAGACACTTTCCTACATCTAGGAAGTTCCTAGAAACTGCCAGGGAGAGGGAGTAGAAGCCAGCCGAAGGAGAGCACCCCCACTGGTGTTACGGTGTCTGTACGCCAGGACCACCTTCCCCAAGATGCCTCACATCTATTTCATCTTCCTGTCTCACACATGAGCCCATTCCTAAGCCATCGCATCCTCTCTGATGTGTGCTATAGACTTTTCCATTAGAGGTATGCTGACATTTAATTAGTAATCTCCAGCAGGATTCCTTAAGCATTTCCATTCATGAGCCCCTTTCTACCTAAAAAAATGGTGTGTGTGTGTGTGTAATTTGGCTTTTGCTCTTCTGAGACAGAGTTCCATATGACCCAGGCTAGTCTCAAACGTGCTTGTCTTGCTCTGATTAGCCTCGAACTGCTGATCCTCCTGAGTGCCAGGATAATGTGTGTGCCACCATGCTCAGGTTCAGTTGAGAAAATGTTTAGATATTCTCAATATATAGTTACCTTTTGTGATAAAACACTATGACCAAGGCAACTTATAGAAGAAAGTGTTTAAGCCAGGCATGGTTCCCAGCACTCAGGAGGCAGAGGCCATCAGATCTCTGTGGGTTTGAGGCCAGCCTGCCTGATCTATAAAGTGAGTTTCAAGCCAGCCAAGGCTACCACAAGTGAGGAGAGAGAGAGAGAGAGAGAGAGAGAGAGAGAGAGAGAGAGAGAGAGAGACTCTAGCTAGCAGCTCAAACAGCAATTTAAAAACCATTCTAGCAACAATGTAATTCGAAGTTAGTCATTTGACACATGTTAAAGACTGATGTCAGGAAATCCTGTCTTTGTTGTTTGTAATTAAACCATCATAATTTCATTACAAGTAGAGGACTTGGTATGTACAGAGTAGACATTGCAATTGACAGCATGGGATGGTCTGAGAGCGGAGCCAAGGGTTTCCAGCAGCCTTCAGTGACGTTGTATGGCGGGGAAGCATTCAAAGGGCATCGTGCAGAGGAACCGAGGCTGTAGTGAGGTTGCAGTGTGCAACATGGTAAGTCTGGCCAGAGATACCTTCAATACAATGCATACTGGGCTTTTAATTAATTTTTGGTTGCTACAGGCCCCGAAGCATTTTATTGTTGCCAAGGTTTTCGCAATCCCCAAATTCAGTTACATGATCCCATATGGGGTTGCACCACAGAGTCTAAGACACTGAGATCTGGAGTCAGTTTCTTAGGTTGTTTTGCGGCTGGCGGCTGCACTCCGTGGGTCCTCCAACACAGTATGGAGGGCAGCAGGATGCTTCAGCGCCCTCTTTGCTCTCATTTGTAAATCTCAGCCCAGAGTTTGATGGCTGAGTTGAAGGAATGACTTATCCTTTGCTTTGTTAGCTGCCGTCTGCGGAGTCATCGTCTGAGGGGTCAGAGTGCCCGGCCCCTCCTCTACAGTGAGACGTGAGCTGGGCTCGGCTCATCACCCGACATCTTGCTTGGCTTCCCTAGGTCAGCTCTTGATCCCGGAGGATTCAAAACAGGGAATCTCTCCACCAGGTGGACCCATGGCGGAAGTGACTGTTGGGATTTCTGAACGAGTCTCCGCCCACATGCTCAAAGTTGTTCAAGGAAGTAGGCGAATTAGATTTGAAAAGTCCCTAGTGTGGTGGTTTTAATAGGAACGGCCCCCATAGACTCGTGTGTTTAAATGCTTGGCCCATAGGGAGTGGTACTATCAGGAGGTGTGACCTTGTTGGAGGAAGTGTGTCACTGTGGAGGTGGGCTTTGAGGTCTGTGCTGAAGGTACACCAGGATGGTACAGTCTCCTGCCTGGGGCTCAAGATACAGAACTCTTAGCTCCTCCTCCGGCACCATGTCTGCCTGGACGCTGTCACGCTTCCTACCATGATGATAATGGACTGAATCTCTGAACCTGTAAGGCAGCACCAAGGAAAGGTCCTTTTTGCGTTGCCTTGGCCATGGTGTCTCTTCAGAGCCAGAAAAGCCTAAGACACTTCGGTTGAGGAATTTTTCTCAGAGTGCCGCCGTTAGCTAAACTCCAAAACCATTTGAAGATGTCAGTTGCTGATGAATAGCAATGTGGCTAGATATAGACTTTTGGTTTATACAATTTTCCTTTCCAACATTTAAGTTTTGCTACTGCTGTGGCCGTTGCTGCCTCCTCCTTCTCCTCCTCCTCCTCCTCCTCCTCTTCTTCCTCCTCCTCCTCCTCCTCCTCCTCCTCCTCCTCCTCCTCTTCCTCCTGCTGCTGGTGCTGCTGCTGCTTTTGTGAATCCAGTCTGACTTTGAATTTACAATCCTCCTGCTTCAGCCTTCAGAGTATTGAGATTACAGAAATGCACCCTCTACACTCAGCTCATCAATTTTTTCTTGACTTTATTATTTTGCACAGTGAGGTAAAGTGCGGGTTTTTTTTTCCCTCTCTCTTTAAACCTAACACTTTTATCCCGTTCTCATTTGCCTATAGTAATTTTCTTTTTCTTTTTCTTTTTTTCTTTTTTTTCTTTTCATTTTAAGCACATGCCTGGGGCTTAATACTGCTCTGTCAACTAACTAGTTGGGAAATTTCACTGGCTTATATCAAAGCGTGTATCTCATTTATTTAATGTTGCCTGGTATCCCGTAAGCCCGTTTGATCTGAAAACTGCGCTGTTTGTTCGGGTCAGGACATTTTATTCTACTCTTTCTTTGATTACTGCTCCTCCATCTGCTGCCTTCCCCCCTTTGATACTAATATCTGACTCACCGTGCCTGTCATTCTTATTTTCTCCATCTCTTCCTGGGAGCTTTGAAGAACGCCTTCCATCTGTCTCCAGCATCGAGATAGACTCTCTAGAGATTTCAAACCTCACCAATGTGTTTTCCATCCCACAGCGATGGCCGACTGGCTCCGCTGCTTGTGGACACAGCGGCTTCTCTGCTCCTGTATCGGCAGGCGTTGTGCAGCCTGCGGCCACAGTCTTGCCAGGACTGGGTGTTCTCTGGATGCTCTGACGTCATGTCCTCCCAGCCCACTTCTGAGCTAATGGTCTGTCCCCTCCGCCTCCTTCCCGCTCTTCCGAAGCTCATCTTTGGACAGACGGAATCCTTTTACCCTAGGCCTCTTGTTTTCTTTCTCTTATCTGAACCTTGGCTACAGGTGACCCAATCCACAGCCAAGTGAGGAACACCATCTTTCTGCTGAGCTTCTTGAATTTATACCTCTCACTTGGGGGCCATGCCCAGTGATTACAGAACCTCCCTAGCACGGCTGAGGCCCTCAGTTAGATCCCCAGTGCCAGGGAAGAAAGTCTAAATGTATGCCACGTTTCCTCTTGTTCTTAGACTTCAGACTTCCACATTTCTGCTTGGCCAGTTCCTCCTGAAACCTTAATGGGTACATCTCCTATGTACCTCCAGTAAAAGCAACGTCAGATTCTCTCCCTCAAATGGATTCCTTTTCATGTTATTTCTGTTTTCACTAAAGGCCTTGAATATTTCATCATTCAAGACCCAACAAGCACTTCCCCTTATTTCTGTCTTTTCTTTATTACCACAGTTAATGTATCCCAAGACTTGCTGATTCCTCTTTCTTTGGAGCTTTATTTATTCCCTTCTTCCATGTCCCGTCTTTGCAATAGCCTCCCTGCAGTGCCCTCCACTGAGGCATTTGTCCAGCTGTAATCTGGGGAAGGTTAGGCCGGGATAGAGAGAGGAGGGAGAAGAAAGAGTACACTTTGAATGATAGGAACTGATGCAAAAAGCTAGATCATGAAAAAATTCCAGCCAGTCAGTGGTGGCTCATACCTTTAATCCCAGCACTTGGGAGGCAGAGGCAAGCAGATCTCTCTGAGTTCGAGGCCAGCTTGGTCTATAGATCGAGTTCCAAGAAGGAAACAAAGAAAGAAAGAAGGAAGGAAGGAAGGAAGGAAGGAAGGAAGGAAGGAAGGAAGAAAGAAAGAAAGAAAGAAAGAAAGAAAAGAAAGATTCCTGGAAAATCACAAATGCCTAGAACTGACTCAAGGAGTGGAAGATCTGAACTGACCATGACAAAAAGAATTCTGAGTTAAAAACAAAAGACCTAGGCTGGAGAGATGGCTCAGTGGTTAAGAGCACTGACTGTTCTTCTAGAGGTCCTGAGTTCAAATCCCAGCAACCACATGGTGGCTCACAAACATCTGTAAGGAGATCTGATGCCCTCTTCTGATGTGTCTGAAGACAGCAACAGTGTATTTATATATATTAAATAAATAAATAAATAAATAAATCTTTAAATAAATAAAAACAAAAGACCTAAAATAAAATCTTCCCATTAAAAGACCAGATGACTTCACTGGTGATTTCCACCAGATCTTTAATGATTAATCAACACCAGTACTTCATTAATTGTCCTAAATGTAGACATTCAATCCCAACTCATTTTCCTATTTAATCCCTAAATAGGACAGCTATCATAAGAAAGCTGCATAGAATGTCCCTTACGAAAACCCTCGAAAAAACACTGGAAGAACAAATCTAGCAACATATAAACAGGATTCTCTACTGTGACCTAGTGATTTTATTCTGGAATGGAAGGTTTCTTCAACACATAAAAACCCATCTATTTTTCAAACATGAAACCCCTCGATCATCTCAGATGCAAAAAAGCAGACAAAAATCCAATTCACAATAATAATAAAAAGAGTCATTCTAGAAGCTGGGGATTGGAGGGATTTTATCAACGTGACAATAGACAGCCATGAAAACTCGCTGCTACTATACCGTGCAATGGTGAAAGGCACCAAGCTTTCTTCTGATATCAGGGACAGGATAAGAATTCATGCTCTCAACATCATAACATGTTCTAACGAGGAAAATTTGGCAAGAAAAAGAAATAAAAGACATCCAAACTAGAAAGGAAGAAAGTAAAACTCACATGATTTATATACAAACCAACATGAACTAATATATAGGAAACCTTAAGGAAGTCATAAAAAAAAATCTATCAATGATAATAAGTTCAGCAAGGCTGCTCATCAGATACAAGCTCCAGGTACAGAAATTCACTTATATTTTACATGCTACCAAGGAAGAATACAAAACTAAAAAAAATCAAACAAGACCCCCACAAAACAGAAAACAAAGAGCAGTTTGCTTTATAGTAGCACCAAAAAGAATAAAATCAATAAATTTAGAAATAATGTCAACAAAAGAAATACTAGTACAGTGATAACTATAAAATATCATTGAACGAATTTAGAGATACATCAATGGAAACAGCCTGTGTTCGTGGATAGGAAGGCTACATATTGTGAAGATGTTGATCTTCTCCTATGAGTCTGTAGAGTCAATACACTCTGCCTTCAAAATCCCAACAACTGTTGTTCAGAATTGGCAACCTGATCCTAAAGTTGATGTGGAATGGCAAAGAGATCAAAATAGCCAAAACAATCTTTAAAAGAAGTAAAAAGTTGGAGAAACAATATTTCCTAGCTTTAAAGCTTACCAGGAAACTACAGCAATCAAGACCATTAGAGCAGGAAATGTTGGCACATGCCTATAACCCTAGCATTTCAGAGGTAGAGGCAGGAGAATTGGGAGGTTTCAGGTCATTCTCCATAACTTAATGAGTTAGAGGCCAGACTGGGCCCTGTAAGACTAATAAAAGATTAAGACATAACCATGGACTATTATTGGTGATGCAGAAATAATTCTCAATAGTCATGGCGATTGATTCCTTTGATTATATTTTAAAAACTTCTATTTGTATGTGTTTGTGCACATGTATGCGCCATAATGTGCACATGGAGGTTATGACAACCTGTAGGCTTTATTTCCCTCCTTCCACCACATGGGTCTGGTGCTTGGTGGCTGTCTTAGTTAGGGTGTCATTACTGTGAAGAGACACCAAGACAGAGGCAAGTCTTATAAGGACGACATTTACTTGGGGCTGGTTTGCAGGTTCAGAGGTGCAGTCCATTATCAAGGCAGGAGCATGGCAGCATCCAGGCAGGCATGGTGCAGGAGGAGCTGAGAGCTCTATATCTTCATCTGAAGGCTGCTAGGAGAAGACTGACTTCTAGGGATCTAGGATGAGTCTTAAAGCACACACCCACACTTCCTCCAACAAGGCTACACCTCCTAATAGTGCTGCTCCCCGGGCAAAGGTTATTCCAACCATCACAGTGGCAAACTCCTGCTGAGCCAGCCCCTCAGTTCAAATTAGTTCATTTTAATTGACAAGCTGAAAGTGGGTATTTTTTTGTTATAGCACATGTGACTGTGGAAAGCTAACAGTTAATTAATATATCTGAGGCACCCAGGAGCATTTCGACCTGAGAACTTTGCAGTTGTAGGCAGATCACTGAATGACCATCACTATGTTGTAAGAGGTGGATGAGGAAGATCTGAATCTCTCTGTATCCTTTTGACTCTGAGCAGCGCCTCAGTCTCTGGCTGCAATGTCCCTTCTAGGCCCTGCTTCCTTGAGGAAGCTTTTTCAGAGCCGATTCTAAATGAGACCATGTGATATTTGACTTTCGATGTCTGCCTTCTTTAGCATGATGTCCTCTGGGCTCACGCATGTTGTCACAAGTGACAGGATTTGTTCCTCATTGAAGAGTTAATAGAATTGAGTCCCTTGTGTGTATCACTTTCTCTTTACCCAATCATCTGCTGATTGGCGCTTAGGATGACCATACCTTGACTGTTGTGGGTAATGCTTCAGTGGTTGTAGGAGTGGGAATGTCTTTTGGACATACTGATTTAATTTAGACAAATACTTAGAAGTTACATCGTTGGATCATTGGGTAATAGTATTTTAATTTAAAAAATGATGGAAACATTACATGTTTCTTGTAGCTCAGGCTGGCCCTGAACTCAATAAGTGCCAAGGTTAATATTGATACAACTTCTTGTTATGGAGTTCTGGGATTACAGGTTTAAGGCACCATACCTAGCACTATTCTAAAAAGGTGTGAGGAGTCTTCAAACTGCCTTTCATAATGACTGTACTGATTTACATTCAATTACTTTCAACTCCCAACTGGTAAGTTTCCCATCAATTTAAGCTCAATATGGAAAGATGTTATATTAGTAAATGTTGTGATAACAACTTGTAGAATAATTAATTTGAACCCCTACCAAATTAAAAAAAAAGCAGCTCAATCATATTAAATGGAAGAGATAAAACCATAAGCCAGCTACTTATTTGTTCATTTATTTATTATTTTAAAATTGTGTGCGTGTGTGTGTGTGTGTGTGTGTGTGTGTGTGTATGTGTAGAAGTGCATGTATGTATGTGTACATGTGTACGGTGGTCCGAGGTCTATACCAAATGTCTTCCTCTCCATGTTGTTTTTAGAGAAATACTCTCTCAGTTGACCCAAAGCTCGCTGATTAGCTAGACTGGCTGGCTAGCCAGCAGGTTCTGCGGAATACAGCTACCTCCACCCATAGCTGTGGCCTTACAGTGTGCATCACCACCCCTGGCACCAACATATGTGCTGAGCATTTGAACTGAGGCCTTTGTGTTTATGTGGCAGGCCTTTACCAAGTGATCCATTTCCCCAGCCCCCATAAAACTTTTAGAAGAAAGTATAGGTCTAATTCTTGCGACCTTTTAAAAGGGAGATGTAGTTTGTAGCCCTGTAATGGTAATTTTTAATATAAATATATGCAGTAAATTATTACAGTGACTGTTTTTCTTTATCCTATATGACACACACAGAGAGATATAATCATATCCTTGATTTATTTAATCAAGCTTTACCACAACACCTGGGCAGTCATTGATCTATTTTAACCCTCTAAACTAATCTAGCTTCCTCCCAGCCAAATCCCCAAGATACCTTCATTCTAGGTTTGGTCTGGCTCTCTGGGGTTTCAATATATTTTCCATCATTTCTCTCTCTCTCTCCTCTCTCTCTCTCTCTCTCTCTCTTCTCTCTTTCTCTCTCTCTCTCTCTCTCCTCTCTCTCTCTCTCTCTCTCTCCTCTCTCTTTCTCTTTCTCTCTCTCTCTCTCCCTCCCGTGCTCTCCCTCCCTCCCTCTTCATCCCCTGACTGAAGGAAGTTCCACCCTATTCTCCTATTCTCTCTTCTGCCTAGTCATTGGCTGATCAGCTTTTATTGACAAGGCAGAGAATGAATGGTAAGCATTAATTACACAAACTTGAGACAGGAGATTCAAGTACTATTGTCCAGATTGAAATAAGATATGAGGGCAGAGAGGTCAACATTAGAATACCATAAGGATAATTTTTTACCCAGTTCACAAAAACATTTTGCTTGTATAGTCCATCATCCAAGGAAGTCAGGGCAGGAACTCAAGGCAGGAACCAGGAGGCAAGAGCTGATGCAGAGGCCATAGAGGGGTGTGGCTTACTGACACTCACAGGCTAAGCTGGTGGAGTCACTTTCTCAGTTGAGAGTCTCTCTCCCCAAATCTCTAAGCTTGTGTCAAGTTGACAAAACCCTAGCCAGAAAAAAACTATATTAACATAAAATGTTTACAGTATACAAATCCATACTGATTTTTAAAAAGCATACGGCTTCCACGGACTGTAGGGAGAAGGAAGTGGTAAGTGAAAATCATTGAGCATCAGGTTTTGTTCAGGGATGCTTAGAAGTAGCTGGGAGTAAGATGATGGCGATGACATGGCCTCACGGGTAACAAAACCAGAGCTGTAGACTTTAAAAGGTGAGGTTTTTGGATGTGTGAATTATATCTTAATTTAATAAAAACATGGAATAGGCTATAGTGGCCCAGTGACAGAGTATGTACCTAGGATGGACTTGTCCTCCAGCACAGCCAAAGGGAAAACAGGAGGGTGACCCCAAAGCAAGAACACGGAGAGTGACATCTGAGAGGCTGGAAGCAGCTGGCAAAGCCCCAGACACAAGTCCTCACAGGAGAAGGGACTTCTATTTTCCACAGCCAAGTGTCTTTCAGGATTAGAGAATGTGACAGAAACCATTGGGTCTGTCTTAGGGTTTTACTGCTGTGAACAGACACCATGACCAATGCAAGTTCTATAAAAGACAACATTTAACTGGGGCTGGTTTACAGGTTCAAAGGTTCAGTCCATTGTCATCATGGCAGAAACATGGCAGCATCCAGGCAGATATGGTGCAGGAGGAGCTGAGAGTTCTACATCTTCATCTGAAGGCTGTTAGTAGAAGACTGACTTCCAGGCATCTAGGGTGAGGGTCTTAAGCCCACACCCACAGTGACACACCTACTCCAACAAGGCCACACCTCCTAATAGGGCCACTCCCTGAACCAATCATATAGGAACCATCATATTCCACTCCCTGACCCATATAGGCTTGTTCAAAAATGAGTCTATGGGGGCCATACTTAAACATAGCATAATGCAAAATATATTTAGTCCTACTTCAAAAGTCCCTGTAGTCTATAGCAGTCTCAACAGTGATAAAAGTCCTAAGTTCAAGGTCTCTTTGGAGATTCATCCAATCACTTACTGTAATCCCTCAAGCAAGACAGGAAACCAGCTGGGTGAAATCCAAACTCATCGCAAAGCAGTCTTCAGATCATCAACTCCTTTTTCATCTTTGTTGACTGCAACACGGTTCTTTCTCCTGGGCTTGTTCCACTCTCTGTTAGCAGCTTTCCTTGGCAGGCATCCTGTGGCTCTGGCATCTTTAACATCTTGGGTACCCCAAGTCAATTTCAGTTTCACATGAATGAATCTGAGATCCATTGTCTGAGATCCACACATAATCTTCTGTGCATTTCCAAAGAGCTGGTGTCACTTCTCCTGCTCTGCCCTCTGTAGCACTCTAAGTTCAGATTGATCCACTCCACTGCCACTGCTGTTCTTGCTGGTCATCCCATGGAACTGGCATCTCCAATATGCTAGGGTCTTCCACTGCAACTATAATTCACCAAAGCCTCTCATAGGCTCTCTTCATTGTACCAAGCCTCAGCTCCTTTGCATGACCCCTTCAGTCCTGGGCTGTCAATTACAACTGAGGGTGCACTTTCACCAATGGCCTTCCATGGCCTCTCACAGTGCCAAACCTCAGCTATTCTTCATGATGCCTTCATGACTTCAAAACCAGTACTATCTGGATGATTCTTGTACATTACCAAGTACAGCTGCAGCATGAGGTACAACTTTGGCTGTCTCTGGAATATACAGCTTTGTTGTGCTCTCAGAAAACACTTCCCAGAAGATTTCATCTAAGTGAGGAAGTCTTTTCTTAATCACCACTAATTTCTTAGCTCTAGCTAACCAGCATCAATTGTCCCAGTAATCTCCTTCTCCTTTGTGGCCAGAGACACGTGGCTGAAGCTGCTGAGTTCTGCTGCTTGCAGGAGCTGGAACTTTGGCCCCCTTGTTCTATTACATTATCACTAGGTTCCTTTTTCCCAGCTCTTTCACTGACTAAATTGGCTGTCCTGAATCTTGCCCCATAGACTGACTTTGAATTCAAGAGATCTGCATTCCTGTCTCCTAAATACTGGGATTAAAGGTGTGGTCCACCAAGCCTGGATTTAAGTTTTTCTTCACCTAGAATTTGCTCTGTTCCAGGCTGGCCTTGAACTCAGAAATCTGCTTATCTTTGCCTCCTGGGATTAAAGGCGTGTACTACCAAGCCTGGACCTAAATTTAGCTGGGTGGAATCTTGCCACAAGGTCACCACTCCCTTAATTCAATTTAATATCCTTTGTTTCAGCTTCATTTTACTTCCTGGAGTCCCTTTAATACTCAAACTATATATTTTGTACTTTTCCTTTCTCAGATTGCTATGTTTGTTCAAAATTTTCTTCACCAGACTTAACCAGAGAACAAAGTCTTTGTTGGGCTTTTTTGAGACTTCCTTTGCAGATGCAATTAATATAAATCTCTTTACCTTAGCCCTGGGCAGTCTTTTCAGACAATGACAAAAACTAGCCAGGTTCTTCACCAAAACATCACAAAAAGTCTCTTGGCCACATATTAAAGTTCTTCTCCACTGCCTCTTGGGCCATTAGGCCTACACAGTTCAAATGACTCTAAGCATCACTGTCTTCCATATTCCTACTAGGCTGACCCATTAAACCCCACTTAAAGCATTCTGTGGCTTTCCAAATCCAAAGTCCCCAAATCCACATTCTTCCAAACAAAAGCATGGTCGTGCCTATCACAGCAATACCCCAGTCCCTGGTACCAACTTCTGTCTTAGTTAGGGTTTTACTGCTGTGAACAGACACCATGACCAATGCAACTTTTATAAAAGACAACATTTAATTGGGGTTGGCTTACAGGCTCAGAGGTTCAGTCCATTGTCATCAAGGCAGAAACATGGCAGCATCCAGGCAGATATGGTGCAGGAGGAGCTGAGAGTTCTACATCTTCATCTGAAGGCTGTTAATAGAAAACTGACTTCCAGGCATCTAGGGTGAGGGTCTTAAGCCCACACCCACAGTGACACACCTACTCCAACAAGGCCACACCTCCTAATAGGGCCACTCCCTGAACCAATCATATTCAAACCATCCCAGGGTCTCACCTCAGCACTAGTCCCTCTGCTGAGCATGCTTGCCCAGTGTCCCTCAAACCTGAGCTTGTTTACGCCTTTACCTAGGAATTCACGTCCCCTTAAGTCAAACTCTTGGCCTTAAGCTCAGGTTTTTGAGCAGTATCTATCTATCTATCTATCTATCTATCTATCTATCTATCTATCTATTTAAATCTCATGGTGCAAGGAATTGAACCAAGGATCTTATATATTCTAGACAAGCATTCTACCATGGAGCTACATCCCTAACCCTGTAGAGCAGTTCTTCATTCTGATGGAGGTAGGGTGGGAGGGAGGAAGGGAAGAAGAGGAGAGAGAGAGAGAGAGAGAGAGAGAGAGAGAATTCTTCTAGTACTGGCGCTGCCCTAGGCACAGAACATGTCCGTTCTATTCATGGTGTGACAGTTTCTCAATCTCCACAGTCCCATGACTAATCTTTGTGTTCAAAATGATCTCACTGTCCCCGAGAGCCTGCATTCATCAAAGCCAGGAATAGGTGCACATTGCTATGATGCATTTTTTAAAGCAGAGCAACCATGTGTGCTCTTGTCTAAATCCTCCCTTAGAAGGAGACCCAGGAGCAGAACCAAACCAGGAAGTCCACCGAGCCTCTCAGTGTGAGGTCCCAGCCTTGTGCACTTTTCCTGAAGGGCAGACCCGGCCTAGCTCTGCACTCCTTGTTTGCATACTTTTGTTTGCTTTACTTTGAGACATGATCCCTTGTATAGCCTATGCTACCTTAGCCAAGGATAACCTCCACCTCCGGATCCTCCTGTCCCCACCTCTTGAATGCTGGCATGATAATCATTGGCTTCCACACCTAGCTGTTTCTATAGAATTCTAATGTATCAGGTTTCTAGATGCTTCTAGTGGAATGTCATAATAACCCTTCAAATAGACCCAGCTCCCCACGCGTTAGGCCTCACAAGGCTCTGTGCTGTCTCTGAACTTGCCCCAGCCCCTCCAAACTGACTTCCTTAGTCCCCCATCTCCTCTACCCCTGTGTCCACCCTACCATGGCCCAGCATTTTGTCCCTAGACCTTGTCCCTAGGTCTGGCCAGTTAATGACCAAGCTTTTGATTTTTTTTTTTTTTATTCAAGACAGGGTTTCCCTATGTTGCCCTGGATTTCCTGGGCTCTGAAGACCAGGCAAGCTTTGAACTCACAGGGATTTACCTGCCTCTGCCTCCTGAGTGCTGGGATTAAAGGTGTGTGCCACCACTGCCCAGCTCAGGTTTTGAATTCTCAATTTACATTCATTTATTTACGTGTGTGTGTGTGTGTGTGTGTGTGTGTGTGTGTGTGAGAGAGAGAGAGAGAGAGAGAGAGAGAGAGAGAGAGAGAGAGAGAGAGAAATGTGAACATAGCACACACGTGGAGGTTAAAGGATGATTTGTTGGAATGGGTTCTGCCCTTCCTTCATGTGGGTTCTGGGAATCAGATTCAGATTGTCAGGCTTGGAGGCAGGCATCTTTTATCTGCAGAGCCATCTTCCTTAGCCATGACCAGAGCAAGCAGTTCCAGCCCTAATCTTAATATTCAGACTGTCCCGGTACTGTTACCAACCACAGCAGCCAGCCCTCACACTCTGCTCCGCTTTGGTTTGCTTTGTACTGTGGGGATAGAGGATTCCAGTCTCACGCTGTATGTGCACCTAAGAAGTGACCCTGTGTATCATCCGGCTCTGCCTACATCACCACTGCAGTCACCTTCCCAAGCAGATCCCCACGGGATATGCTCTCAGATCTCAAGGTCCAAGGGTTCAGAGGCAAGTCTTGAAGGGACAGTGGAATCTGGAGAGTAAGGGTGGAGAAGGGACACCCTGAAACTCCTGCACTGTCTGGGTCCATTCTGAGAGGCAGAGGCTCAGCCTCCCTTTCTGACCGAAAGCATCCCACTGCACAGCCTCTGGGGCTTCCACGCTTCCTGGGTGCTGGCTCTGCCAGGCCCTATCCTGCCTGCTGGGAAACTGCTCTGAGTCAGAGAAGCAGGACCTGCCCTCCTGGGCCTCCAAGAGAGAAGGCCACCTGTAATTAATATATGCCACTTAAAAAAAAAAAGACACTTCACAGTGTTCTAGGAAGATGTACACTCCAAGTGATTATACCTCTTAATTTACTTCAGAATAATTATAGTTTTAAGACACGGCAGCCAAGGGAAAGCATTGGTTGCCTTCCATTTCATTTATGTGGAATGGAGTGTTGGTTTCTAGAAGTTGACAGAGAGCCAGACGTGGTGGCGCACGCCTTTAATCCCAGCACTTGGGAGGCAGAGGCAGGCGAATTTCTGAGTTCGAAGCCAGCCTGGTCTACAGAGTGAGTTCCAGGACAGCCAGGACTACACAGAGAAACCCTGTCTCGGAAAAAAAACAAAAAACAAACAAACAAACAAAAAAAGAAGTTGACAGAGGTACACTGACATCCGGACAGCAGACCCCAGTCCAATTGCTTCCCTCCTGTAACCCCCTGGAACACAGAGTTTAGTACCTTGCCTGAGGTCACACAGCCATGAGTGGCAAACTTGGATTTTGCACAGAGTAAGTTCAGCTCCCAGGGCCTTCTGTAGTCCAGGCTGGCTCCAAACTTGATAAGTAGCTGAGGATGGCCTTGAACTTCTGATCCTCCTGACTTGGTGATAGTCATGTGCCAGGGTTACTGACTGTCAAACCCAGGGCTTTGTGCACGTTACACAAGAACCCTGCCACCTGAATTCTGTCCCAGCCATCGTCTTTCATTTTGAATGTCAAGGGTCCTTTTGCTACATCATTAAGTATTTTTTTAAATATATTCAATACTGGCGGAATATTCCATTTTTGTAAATCTTTGTAGCTACTCTCATTCAGCACTGTCTGAATGCATTGCTTCCCTGAGTAGTGCTAGAGTGAGCATCTTGTACTAAGACCTTTGAGGGCATCCGGCCATTCTGTTGAGAGATGGTTCTGAATTGATGGCACAGTGGGTATGGCTCTTGGGTATTGGCCAGTTACATTCCCACCAGAAACAGAACTAGTTTATTGTTGTTGCTGTTGTTGTTTTTTTTTGTTTTGTTTTTTGTTTTTTGTTTTTTGTTTTTGTTTTTTGTTTTGTTTTCCTTCAAGACAGAATTTCTCTGTGTAGCCCTGGCTGTCCTGGAACTAGATTAATAGACTAGGCTGGCCTTGAGCTCAGAGATCCACCATCATCTGACTTTTTTTCATCTTCCTTCCTTCCTTCCTTCCTTCCTTCCTTCCTTCTTTCCTTCCTTTCTTTGTTCTTTCTCTTTTTCTTTTTCTTTTTGGTTTTTCGAGACAGGGTTTCTCTGTGTAGTCCTGGCTGTCCTGGAACTCACTCTGTAGACCAGGCTGGCCTCGAACTCAGAAATCCGCCTGCCTCTGCCTCCCAAATGCTGGGATTACAGGCGTGCACCACCACCACCTGGCTTTCTTTCTTTTTTTGTTTTTTGTTTTGTTTTTCTTTTATCCAGGTGAGGACTCTTTCAGCTCACCCTGTTTTCTTGAAGGATGAGTACCCATTATGGCAGCGTCCCTCCCTCAGACAGGAGTCTGTGTCCATCTCTGTGAAGAGTGACCCGTGCTGACACAGCTTTAGTCATAACAAGTTCTTCAAGAATTAGACTTTAGCAGCCAAGCATGGTGATGCAAACACACTGTAATCCCAGTTCCCAGGAGGCTGAGGCAGGAGGCCTGCCATGAGTTTGAACTTAGCTTATGTTATTTAGTGAGCACTATAGCAAAATCATGCTCAAAAACCAAAACCATGCTCAAAAACCAAAACCATGCTCAAAAACCAAAACCAAACCAAACCAAACCAAACCAAACCAAACCAAATCAAACCAAACCAAAGATGCAAAACAAAAACAAAACAAAACCCCCAAATCCAACAAAAACAAATAAAAACCTAACAAGCAGGCAAGTGAAACAAAACAAAAATCCCACAACAAAGTTCAGAACTTTGCACGTCGCTTTGGGCATGAAACTGGTTTAGCCTTTTTGGAGGGCGTTTGAACAGGCATGTCTCAAGCTGTATGATTCCCCCATAGTTTTACTTTAACAAATGTTTGCGGACCAGGTGTGGTGGCATGCTCCTTTAATCCTAGCACCAGGAAGTCAGAGCAAGATAGACCTCTCTCTGAGTTGGGGCTAGCCTGCTCTACATAGTGAGCTCTAGGGTTAGCCTGGTCTACAACCAGGGCTACACAAAGAAACCCTGTCTAAATAACAAAACAAAACAAACAAATGAACAACAAACAGCTGGAACATATCCAACAAGATTCTCTTGACAACCAAGGAACATCTTTGGCTGCGGCCAACTAGCGGATCGTCTAACAGGACCCAGGACCCCTTCGTTTGGGTTCTGGGTAAGGTTTGGGAGTGGTATCATCGTGTTCTGGAGACCGGGGAGGTTTCATGGAAAGGCGGTTGGAACAGAGGATTGCCGCGACCTCCGTGAGAGAAGGCTGCTGTACGGTCCTGGATTGCAGCGGCACGTTCTGCCAGGTCTTGGCCTGCCTCTGATCATTTTTAAAAAGATCTATTTTTGCTATTTCACTGAGGGTGTTTTGCCTGCATGTACACCTGCATACCATGTGCTTGCAGCAAATGCCCTGGGAATGGAGTTATGGATGATGGTCGGGCTACCAGGTAGGTTCCGAGAATTGAACTCAGGTCTTGTGCAGGAGCAGCGAGTGCTCTGAGCCACCCCTCCAGCATCACTGCACCCCCCTTTAAAGTATTCAGCTCATTTTATTTCATGTGTGTCTGTATTGCCTGAATATGTGTATGTGGAAAAGAGAGTCTTTTTTGGATATTTTCCAGTTTGCTGCTGTCTGTTTTGTTTTGTTATTGAGTCAGGGTTTCTCTGTGTAGCCCTGGATGCCCTGGAGCTTGCTCTGTAGACTAGTGTGGCCTTGACCTCCCTATGTAGACCAAGCTAGCTTCCAACTCAGAGAGATCCATCTGCCTCTGGTGTGCCTGAGTGCCTGAGAAGAGTGCATTGGGTCCCTTGGAACCGAAGTTACAGGTGGTTCTGAACTCTGGGAATTGAACTCCAGTTCTCTGTAAGAAGCCAAGTGTTCTTGGCTGCTGATTCATCACTCCCACCCCTCCCCTCATCTTTATAATAAAGCACTAAGGCCCTCAGAACTCCTCAGCCATTATGAACGCGTACTGAGATAACCCCTGGGCTAGCCCTAAGCACGTATGCCTGGGCTCAGGTCTGTAGATGGTGACCAACACCTCTCCCCCGAGTCCTAAAGAGCCAGGTCAGAAAGATTTCAGAATGCGTTTCACAGGGCACACGCTATGATGCTCCTCTCAAAAGCATGTTGCAGCTGGTCAGGTCATCCTGTCTTCAGATCTGGTCCTCCTTCATTCCAGATCTCTGAAAGAATGGATCTGCCACCCACAGAGCTGGGAAACAGAAACCTCAGCCTTCCCCAGACTCCTCTCCCTCTGCTACCCACCCCCATCAATCAATCAACCCACCGGGCTCACTCACCGGGCCTGTCCAAGACAGCAGGACCTCATCAGCATCTCCTCCCTCTCCCCAGTCTGCTGTGTGGGGCTAGTTCACATCTCCATTTCTTGCCCTGGTTCTTATTACTGCTTTGGGTCTGACTGGTGACAATCCAGACGCTTATTCTCAGAGTGGTGGCACCTATTGAACCATCCCCCCGGCCCCTGGGTACATCCCAGATACCCCTAGGTTCACTATTCTTCCCAAACTGGGTTCTAAGCACCATGTCACTATTGACTTTGTGACTTTGTGACCAGCTTTGTCTACACGGAGAATTCAAATATTCTTTCCAACATTCTGCTCTGTTCCGACATGGCTTTTTTTTTCTGAAATTTTATTTTAGAGCAGCTTTAATTTTGTTAGAAAAATTGATAGGGGGCTGAGGATTGAGTATTTGGCTGGGATGTACCGGCCCTGGAGCCAATCCATCGTATCTCACAAGCAAGCAAGTCAGCAAACAACACAAAACAAAAACCAGCCACCCACCCAAATGGATAGTGCAGAAGAAAGACTGGAAAGAAGAGAGAGTTGCTATGCACATCCCTCAGGCAGTTCTCAGGTCCATCATGTCCGTCTTGTGTATTATGTCAGGGAGAGCTGAAGAGCAGATGTTGGTACATTGTTGCTAAGTCCATAGTTACATTAGAATGTAGTTCTATGACTTGTACCCATTGTTACTGTATCATTCAGAATCATTTCCCACCCCCCACCCCCCATCCCCCCCCCCCCCCCGTCTTAAAGATACCCCTGGCTTTACCATTCAATTCTTGCCATATTGCCTAGCTTTTCACCTGTCAAAATCTATTCCTTTAGGGTAGATTTATATCTATCATATATGTAGATGCTACCACCTTCTAGAGGCCCCCATATTTTTATATCATCCTTGTGATGAGCACAATCTCTCCCCTTCTTCTTCCATCCCTCCCTCCGTCCCTCCCCACTCCTTTCGCGCACCAACCCTGGCATAGTAATAAGGCTCCCTTAGTCCGGTGACTTCCTTAAGACAACACAGCTAGTAAGAGCAGGGACTGAGATTAGAACCCAGGCCTGGCTCAAACTTGCTGAGATCCGTATAGTCACTGGTCCTGTTCTCCATCTTCTGTCCTGGTCTGGACTTGGGGACTGAATTAAAAGTCTGCTTTCAATTCATAGCTGAATCTTTCAGAACCAGGAGCTGAAATAGCAGATCCCTCACATAAACCTAGATGGATGGAAAAATACAGTGCTTTTGGAATACTAATGAACCGCTAGCTGGAGGGATCAAAGTGGGGAGACATGAGCGACTGGGGCTGTGCAGGGAGAGATACCTAATGTGCATTGCCTCAGACTCGCCAGGCCCAGGCTCTCAGTGACTTGTAAATTCCCAGGAACCGACCTTAGCTGAGCTGTCTGCTCCAGCCCCGCTGCAGCCAGGGCCCTATTAGGAAGAAAACAGCTCCTTTCATACTTGTCTGAAGAAGCTTGGAGAGGCTGAGAAAGGCCCACCCCTCTGCTCGGCTCCCCTGGAGCCAGGCCAGGCCTGAGAGTTATCACGTGTGCACACTTGATGGCAGCGCCTCTTCTCCTCCGCGCACACCATGAGCAGCATGGCTCCCCTCTCTGCTAATGCAATTTATATGTCTGAGCATGAACAGAGGATTTGTGAGCCTTCCAGGTGCTGGCTTTGGAAATTACCACGGCAGGCTGGGGCTGCCCCACAGAGACCCGGGGTTTTAGAGGGCTTGGGAGGAGGAGTTATACTGTGCTGAGCCTCTTCCTGGAAGGGAAGAAGGAGCTCATTGCCCATCCCCAGCAGTGCTCCTCTCCCAGGCCCTTCCATTCGCTTATTACTCATGTGTCTGATTTCTTTTTTAGAAACTCAGGGTTGCTATGTAGTCTAGGCTGGCCTCCAACTCACCACACTCCTGACTTATGAATGTTGTGATTACAAATGTGTGGTATCGTATCTGGCTCCTCGGGTCCCTTTAAAATGGTTAGTCTGCTGGGCAAGATAGTGAACTGGGGAGGTTGAGGCAGAAGGACTATGTGTTTTAGGCTAGCCTGGGCTATACATTAAAATCATGTCAAACAAGCAAACGAGCAAACTAGCAAGCACCCCCCTTTGTCTAACCATAAACTAAAAGCTGGAATAGATTGCATTTCATCGAATCATCCAGGGCTGGAGATGTTGCTCAAGGGCAGAACACATACCCACCACGTGCAAAGACCACGGGGTCAATCTCCAGCATCACAATTAGCCAATCAATCAGCCAACAAAGACACAACCGATAGCTCATACTTGTAGTCCCAGTGCCCAGCTGCCGGAGACAGGAGGATCTAGAGTTCAAAGCCAACCTGAGCTACATAGGAGGATACTGTCTCAAAAATGAGCCAACCAAAGGAGTAGCCAGGGAGGCTGGGGCTGGAGCTCGGTGGCGGGGCATCTGCCTAGCACATAGGAGGCCCCAAACTCCCACACCAAACAGCCAGAGTAGACTCGCCACCTGAACAATGAGCACTGGGAAACTAACACAGCAGGCTCCCTCTCCAGGGTTTGCTGAGGTGGGAGTGAGAACCTTCTTTTTCAGACTTAGATTCGTGTCTAGACTTGGGCCCCCAGGAGCTGGTGGGACATGTGTTTTAAAATCTCTGAGCCCCACTCTTTCTCCAGGATATTAAGAGGAATAAAAATGTATACATCACATCTACTTTACCTCTCCCAGCCTGTCTGCTGGCATGTGCAGATTTGTGGTGAATATTCTTAGTGACCCTGTAAGACTGTTCCGAGGCACCACATTAGACAATGCGTAGAAATTACTTCAAGCAGGGGCAGGCATCGTAGCTTAGTGGTGAAGGGAGCTTGCTGCCAAATGTGATAACCTAAATTCCATCCCTGGCATCCACAGGAACTCACAAGGGGGGAGAGAAAGCTGACTCCCACAAGTTGTCCTGTGGCAGACACATTTGTGTTGTGGTGCTGAACGACCCCACAGAATAAGAAAATGTAAAACAATTTTGGTATATATATATATATATATATATATATACACACACACACACACACACACACACATATATATCTATATATATGTGTGTGTGTGTGTGTGTGTGTGTGTGTGTGTGTGTATATATATTTGAGACAGGATCTCATTATTAGTTCTGGCTATCTTGAAACTCACTGTGTAGTCCCTGAACACACGGAGATCTATCTGCCTGCCTCTGCCTCCTGAGAGCTAGGATTAAAGGTGTTCTCCATTACACCTGACAGAACGAGAAAATGCTTTAAGAAGAGTCTTTGTGACTTAAGAATTTAGCAGCCGCTGGTGTCTTTCTTACTGTCCTCCAAGCCTGCCTAGAAAGACTCCTTAATTTTAAGACAAGGTCTTATGCAGTCTAGACTGGCTTTGAACTCCTAACCCTCTTGCTTCCACCTCCCGCGTGCTAGAATTGCTGTCTTATATCACACTGTGCCAGGCTTAGGAAGTGCCGGGACTCGAACCCACAGCCTCACACATGCCAGGCAAGCACCCTGCCCACTGAGCTTAGAAAACCTCTATTATGGCCCTTAGCCTCTGAGAGCAAACCTAACTGGATGACACCCACCCTTTCAGGCTTTCTTCCTCTTACCCTAGCCCCTACCCTGTAGTATCCCAGTCCAAGGCAGCAGCTCCTGGCCTATGTACCTCTTCTCCATATTCTTGTCTCCCATAACTATTTCCCCCCCTCCAAAGATGAGGATGGCTTTTGAAATGAATTTTGAGAAGGACGGCTTTCTGATCTCATTCAATTCTAAGGAAAAAAAAAAAAACAATATTGCAAACTGCCCCCTTCATGCCTTAGCGTCTAACAGGAATTCATTCGCTGTTTCCCTATGAGCCATTGAAATAGAATGTTCAGAACATTCTAGTCCTTTGTAATTTCCCTATATTGGGTTACAAGGCTGGAAAATGATAGATGCCTGAGATTGATCAGAGTAATCGATGCTGTGTAAAGTATTTACACGGGATGGATGTATCACCTGCCAGATGTGAGCACTGGTAAAGGCGTGCTTGTTTATAAAGCCCCTGAGATCGCATTTGTATCAATGACTAATGCCTGGGTACCACACTGCTTGCTGGGCTTCAGAAACGCCTGTGTGTCCAGCACGACCATCTGCTCCTTTACCTCCTCATCCATCACAGGCCTGGGTGCTCCTTCCTACCATAACAAAATCAGTGCTTTATTTAATCCTCCTCTCTGTGACCGTCATGATATATGGAGTGGTTTTATTTTGCATTTGCAACTGGCCTCTGGTCTCACTTCCCCTATAACTCAGAGCTTATGTGATACTGGTGCTCAGTCCCGAGGCTGCGACTTTTCATACACTAAACCTGCAATATAAACCCTGAGCCCCTCAGTCCAGCTTCAGCGGATCCTTCCAGTCCTGCGTCTTACGAGGACGCCCGGCACCAGACAGGGATATTCTTGCCACTAAGAAAGAAATCCGAGCATTATACTCACAAAGGTTTTACTGAAAGACCCATGCGCAGGACAGGATTAAACCAGTCCAGCTCTGGAAACCTCAGAGCCTGGAACGAGGGGTTTTAAAACTACTGGCAACTGTCCCTCCCCCTCAGTGGTTTGAATGTGAAACACACCTCACCCACCATGCTCACACATTGAAACATTTGGCCCAAGATTGACTGTGCTTACTCCGGAAGGTTGTGGAATCTGTACGAGGGGGAGCGGAGCCATCAGAGGAAATGGATTACTGGGTAAAAAACCTGAACCTTTTATACCTCATTCTCTCTCTCTTTTCTTTTGGTTTTGCTTTTTGAGAGTTTCTCTGTGTAGCCCTGGGTGTCCTGGAGTTCTCTCTGTAGATCAGACTGGCCTTGAACTCAGAGATCTGCCTGCCTCTGCCTCCTGAGTGCTGTGATCAAAGGTGTGCGGCCACTGGCCTGACTCATCCCCGTTTTCTATCTCTGCTTCTGACAGACGTCGCGAAGTGACTAGCCCCCTCAGGCTCACACCATCATGGCTTCCAAGCCACAGTAGGATGCATCCCTTGGTAAACCATGTACCACAGCAAATCTTTTCTTATCTCAGCAATGAGATCAGTAACAAAACGCCCCCTATCTGCTTCTCCTGTGTGATGGCTTCATCCTCTCCTGCAGAGGCTTTCCTCTTGTTGGTTGCAGATAGACCATGGTCAGCATGGGATAGACAATGGTCAGAGCCACTCCTAATCAAGGAAAGTGCATTTCCTTATGGGCCACTGGAGGTAGGGAGCTCTGACTGGCCCAGCAACACTAGCCCGGCTCTGTGGTCAGGAGGACAAGGAAGGAGGGAGCCCCACCATGTTAACTGAAGCCCTCCCTGAGCAGCAGCAGTGCTCTGGGACAATTGTCAACCGCTTCACAAAGCACTGGAGAGAACACACGCTCCAACTGGCAGCCGTGATGGCAGGGGTAGAGCGTAACCATGGAGAAGGTTCAGAGCTCTGCCCAAGTCCCGGCACGACCTTTGACCCTGCCTGTTCTAACAGGACTTCCAGAAGCTGAGGTTCTAGCCTCCTAGAGTGGAGGGGAGAGCTGGGGGCGTTGTAAGAGGGTGAGGCTGTGCCAGTGAGCCCAGGGAACATGTGGAGCCTCAGACCTGTATCAGCGTCTCAGCAGCCCAGGAAAGTCTGGCCTGACTGTAACGTGAAGACCAGAAAGGTAAGCTAGGGTCGGAACAGTCCTGTGCGGCCCTGGCTCTGGTCTCTTCCTCTCCTCGGCCTTCCACAGGAGGCAACCTGGAACTCCCCTCAATTTCAAGGCCGAGTTCTAAAGCTCCTCATTCTAAATCCCTCAATGGCAGATCAGAGCCTCCCGCGGGATTCCACCGTGTCTTACAGCATCTCTGTCCTGGGCTTTCATGTTCCTCCTTGCTCCTGGTTATTTATTTACACATCTCAGATTCTTTACTGCATCAAAGGGCCTGGGATGCAGGACTCGGGGCCTGAACGTCCTTCGTGAGCTCACACAGCTTGGCCCTCACAGGCTCTTGGTTAGCGATCAGAAAGTAACTGAATTGCGATCACTCAGCTAATTGGACGCTTTTCCTCCCTGGGGGCAACTATGGGATGACATTGGTTTCATGTAGAAAGAAGTTTGAAAATCACCTCACATTTCCTCCACACAGCCAATTATTTTCTTTTCGACAAAACAAAAATACCTTTATAGATTTTACTGATTATAGAGTTGATAACTATGCCTATAGAAAATGCAAGGGACACATACAAGCAAGAAGAATAAATCTAAAATCACACAAGCTGCATTCTCCCAGAGGCGGCCTGTTAACATTACAGCTAACAACCTTCTAGACATTTCTCTATAAATCTAGCTGTTACTAATCTGTAACTTCATAAGAAGGCAGTAAAAGCGCAGCATAAGGTAGCCCTCCGAGAGATGCATTCAAAAGAATTAACTGTTAAGTAAAATGTTGTTTTCCTTTTAGACGGTCTAAGTGAGTTCTCTGATGTTCCCAGAAGGATTTAAAACAACTATTTTCGATATTTGCATAGAGGGTTCTACCTGCTTTCTCTGTGTTATTGAGATGTACTTGACATTCTATAAAATCCACCTGATAAAAGTGTATAGTCCGGTGGTTTTAGTGCACCCAGAAGGCTGGGCAACTATTACAACTACCTAATTCCAGAACATTCCAGAACACCACAAAAGAAAACCTGATACTCTTTAAGTAATCGGTGTCGATTGCTCTCCTATCCGCTCCCTGGCAACCACTAGTTTACACTCTGTCACTGTGGACTTCTCTACTCTGGACCTTTCATAGAAACAGGGTCACACAGGGGCTGCAGAAATGGCTCAGTAGTTAGAGCTCATGTTGCTGGGACCTAAGTTTAGTTCACGGTCTGCGTGTCAGGAAGCTCACAGCTGCCTGGAACTCTAGCTTCAGGGTTCTAACACTCTTCTGGCCTTGAGGGTATATGCCCACACATGCCCACACATGCACACATGCATGGATACACACACACACACACACACACACACACACACACCTAATTAAAAATAAAATAGATCTTTAAACAATAAAACCTATCTGCTTGAGCATACTAGATGTTAAAATAGACCTGCCAAGCACCACACCATGTGGTGCCAGTGGGGAAAGACACCCACAGACCTGCCCCCGGCCCAGGCTATAGACACACAGGGCCCCACCTACCACCATTAAACTTGGTGAGGGAGGGAGAAGATGCCCACAGACCCACCTGCTACCATGCCACACTGGCTGTAAACATCTAGAGGCCTGCCGTCACAGACAGAGAGGAGGGAGGAGGTCACCCGGAGGCCTGCCGCCAGCCATGTGGCCCACCTGCAGTGGGAGCCATTACAATGTGCAAGTTCATGGCAGACAGAGGAGAGGGAAGGAGAAGTGGGGCAGTTTAAGCATTAGGACGAGAGATGGACGTGGACACACCAGGTGGGAGAGGAGTGGCCTGCTGTGAGTAGCCTGCCTGCCACCTGAGGTCGTGGCGAAGTCCCAATCTGTGCTGCGTCTTGTCTTGGTCCATTGCCATGAAGCAGCAGGGGTCAGTGTAATGTCTGTGTCTCATATTACCACTAGAGCTCATGGGATGTGCCTGGTCACAGTAGCCACCTGAGTTGGTGTGAATGTCCAGGGGCTGTGTAGAACCGGCCCCACCCCTTACTGGCTGTGGTGATCTGGAGAGGTGGCTCCACATCTCACCAGTGGTGACACGCTCAAAAGTAGGCCCTGTGCTGGGGTGCACAGTGGAGCTGGCCTTGGTGGCAGGGGTGCAGGTGTGAGTGTGGGAGAGCCAATCTCACCTCATCGGCTGGGGGGGGGGTGATGTGGGATGAAGGTAATGCCCTCCCTCCCCTCCCCCTCAGGAGAGCTGACAGCGGAGGGGAGGTCATGGGAGTGGGGCAGCTAACCCTGCTCCTCTCCGGCTCTCCCTCATCTGGGCAGCAGAGCAGAGCTGGCTCTAGTGTCGGTGCATGGGTGGGCTGGCACAAGAGAGCTGTCCCCCCACTCATCTGCTGTGAGGTAGCCTGGGCATACGGAGATGCCCTCTGCCCCCTTGTCACTTTCCCCCTGAGGCAGTTGGGAGAGCTGATCCCGGGGTCAGAAGAGCAGGTGAGCTGGCCCTGCCCCTCACCGTCTGTCTGCAGTGCTTGGGAGAGCAGGGTCTGCACCTCTCCTGGGTAACAGCAGAGCTGGCCCTGGTGGAGGGGGTGTGAGTGAGCCAGCCCCGAGAATGAAGAAGAGCTGGCCTGCCACTTGTCTGCCGTGAGGCGGCCCGGGTGCCGTGGTAAGGCCACCACCTTCTTGCTCCTCACCACCTGCAGCAGTCTGAAGAGCTGGTCCCAAAGTGATGAGAGGGGGAGAGCTGGCCCTGCCCCTTACTGGTGGGACAGTGGGCCCTGTGCTGAACTACACAGAGGAGCTGGCCCTGAAGGCGAAGGCACTGGCGAGCCAGCCCCAAGGGTGTGAGAGCAGGAGAGCTGGCCCAGCCCCTCAATGGCTGCAGCATTTGGGAGAGTGGGCCCCGTGCAGGAGAGCTGGCTCTGGAGGCATGGGGGCAGGGGAGCTGGCCCCAGGGCATGACCTCAGAGCTGACCCTTCCTCCTGCTGATGGCAGCATTGGGTGGCTGAGGCAGAGCACTGCTGGAGAGCTTGCGCTGGTGGTGCAGGTAAGGGAGAGCCAGGGGGCTGACTAGCTCAGCCACCACCCAGGCCTAGGATTCTGAGCTGGCTCAGCCCAAAATTTACATTCATCTGTGAACTGTTGGGGATCATGAAGGTACCTGTCCTTCTGATCCAAAACTGCTGGATCTCCGTGACACAGGGCAACAACAGGATAACCAAGAGGAGTCTCTGTGAGGATCCAATATGGATGGCGTCACAGAAGCCAGAGACTCTGAACTACACCAGTGACTCATCGCAACATTTGCCAGTGAAGATCAGAGAGACGGCTTCCAAGGTGTTTTCTATGCTTTGTTGTGGTGTGTGTGTGCATGTGTGTGCGTGCGTGCGTGCGTGCCTGCGTGCGTGCGTGTGTGCATGCGTGTGTGTGTGTGTGCATGCGTGTGTGTGTGTGTGTGTGTGTGTGTGTGTGTTGTGTGTGTGTGTGTGTGTGTGTGTGTGTGTTATTTATTTTGGGAGGATTGTTGTCAGGGCAGATCTAAGGGGACAGGGAGAAAAGCAGGACTGGGTTGCATGATATGAAACTCACAAAGAATCAATACAAAGTTAACAGAAAAAAATGAAATAAAGAGTCATACAGTCTGATGGCTTTCATCTAGGGTGACATTTGTAGGAGGTTTCCCTGTCAGTATGTGCTGGAACTGGCTTTCTTTTATGAATGAATGAATGATACTGTATTGTCTGGAACAGCGTTTTCACTCATTCATTCATCAGTTGGTAGATGTTTAGACTACCATGTCTGTTGACTCTAATAAATCGTGTTGCTGTAAACACTGGTGTAAAAGTTTTATTTGAGCAAATGTGTTTTTTAGCCCTCTTGGGTACGTGCCTCTGAGTGAAATATTTGGACTCTACGGCAATTCCATATTTAACTTTTTGCAAAGCTGCCAAACTATCTTCCAAAGTGGCTACCCCGCTTAACAGTCTCCCTGCACTGCAGATGGCTCCTGCCTTCCCACTCTCGGCCGCACTGAATATTGTTGTTGTTTCTCTCATTATAGCCTCCTAGAGTGAAGTAATATTTCATTGTGAGTTTGGTCTGCATTTTCCCAGTGACTAATCACGTTAGGTAATCTCTCGTGTGTTTGTCGGTCATTTACATAGCTTCTTTTGACAAATGTATTTTTTTCAAATTCCTTTCCTGCTTTGTCATGAGGTTATTTATTCTTTTGTTTCAGATTCACTTGTATGTATTGATTTTCCTTAGTTTAAATCCCTGAGGGGGTATGGCATACCTGGGGTCCTGTTTAATGGTCTTCTCAGGAGGTTGCTGTGGTGTTTGGTATGGACCTTGACAGCTTCCATGGGTCCTGGGGACCTTTCCCTGATACTTTAGTTTTGTTTTGTTGGCTACCAGGAGTCACCATATCACGTCGTCATCAGCAGTCGTCATTATTGCTTTGTTCGACCATCTCTTGCCCAGGCTAAATTTGGTTTCATCTCAGGCATAAACATCTGTCCTCCTTCGTTCTGAAGACCTGCTTATAGGCAGCAGGGCAGCCTTTCTTCACAGTCTTCTCGACATGTTTGCCCATTACAAGTCCTGTTCCCTGCAGGCCTACATGGACTCTAGATGCTGAAAAGAGGGATTGCTAAATAAATAAATAAATAAATAAATAAATAAATAAAATTGATCTTAAAGTTCCTTAAATATGCTGAGCTTAGACCCTTATAATATTTACAGAGCCATCCTTACCCTACATCTTTCTTACCAGGGTTTGACTTTGGAGTGTGTAAGCATTCTTACATCCAGCCAAGCGCGCTGGCCCATTCTTCTTCTGTGCCAGGGCAAGCCTCTCGAGTTGTCCTACGATCATAAATCTTGATTGTCAGCTTGATTGGACTGAGATGCTTTGAGATGAGCAAAGAAGATGTTTCTGTAGATGGTCAGCTAGGAGACGAAGACTCACCCTGAGTGAGCACCGTACCACCCGCCAGGCTGGAGGACTCAGAGGGAAGGGAGGTGGGAAAGGGGAGAGCAGGTCTCTCTCTGCCTCCTAGGTGTGGGCTGTGCCTTTGCTGCCATGACAGCGGCATGGGGGCTGCTGCCTATTGGGTGCTTGCCCTGCCGTGATGGACACCGTGAGCCAAATGAGTGCTTCCTCTGTTAGCTTGTTTCTCAGCGTCATGACACAGCAACAGAATGTCCACACATGCTCTCGTAGGCTTCTCTGCTCCCTTCCACTGCAGTGGGAACCCGACCTGTGTGTTTGGGCAAGTTTACTGACAGCTCTGTTACTCAGCTGCTCATCTGTCTAGTGAGGATCAGGCGGGTCACGGCGTGTATCTTGTCAGAGTATCTGTGCATTTCCAATGAAGCACTCTGGGCCAGTGATGCAGGATGAAGTGACATTCAAAAGTACTGGCTGTTGCTCCCAAGTGACGCTCAGATAGATTGTCACTCCAGGCCGGATCTTCCCGTCTTCTGCTTCCACTAGCCCTTCAGCCTCTCCTTTCGGGACGCCTCCCATCAGACCTGTTAACTATCAATAATATTCCTCATAGCCCCCTCCCTCTGTCTCTCTGTCTGTCTGTCTGTCTGTCTTTGTGTCTCTCCATCTTTTGAGACAGGGTCTCATTCAATCCTGTTGGACCTAAGATTCCTGTTCCTGCTGCCTCCACTTCCCAAATGCTCAGATTATAGACACATGCTACCACACTTGGGTTATGTAGTGCTGGGAACTGAACTCAGAGCCTCATACATGTTAGGTAGACACCCTAACCACTGAGCCACACCCCTAGCCCTACCATATAGCCTTCAGTGCCCCAGTTATTCCTCCCTTCCATCTGGAACATCGTTCGTTTGTTCTTGCTAGCGTTTCTTTTGAAATCTTTCTTCCTCCAGCCTCCTAGCCCGTCCGCCTCAGCTCCATCCTCCTGGGCTCTTCATGGACCCCAGGTCTGACGCTGCCCCTCTGTGATTCCTGCCTTCCCGAGTTTGGCCTTCATAGAAGCTAGGATTCTGGGTCTCTCCCTGTGGTCCCTGTGCCTCTGTATCTTTCCCGACCAGATAGAGCCATACACAATCCTGGGGATATGTGAAGTCGGGGATCGACAGCAGGATTTCGAGGTCAGAGCTCTGGATTCTTTCTCGGGCTTTCCAGGGGACCCAGGCAAGCCCTTCTTGTTCTCTGATCTCCGTTTTCCCACTCATGCAGTGTGTAGGAGGAAATGAGCAGTCCCAAAGGTCCCTGCCAGCACCGCTGTAAGGTGACCCGACTGCTGTGTGTGGCGTGCAGGCTCCTTCACAGGAATTCCGAGACATTCTCTCTCCGCCTTCTCCTACCCGACAGTCTTGTTTTCTGAGGAGAGCATCTCCTTCGCCAGGTTCTGCTCAGCCCTCACTTCCTGCCTCTGACTCAGTCGCAGGCCTCTTGCCCTCCCCTCACAGCCGAGGGTGTATTATTTATCGTTGCACAAATGGGTTCAGCCACTGGCCCGCCTTCTGTGCTGTGTTTTCTCAGACAGCTTCCTCCTTTGGTCTCCCACTGTCCCGTTCCAGGCCTGGTAACCTGTGAAACTGTTCCTCAGAGAACAAACCCAGAAGGACCCTGGATTTGAGGTTCTTCTGCCACCTCGGCCTCTCAGATGCTGGATTTACTACCTCACATGGCTCAGCTCTCCTGCGGGACCTTTCTGAAGTCTGTGTCTGAGCATGCCACCCACGAGGGAGCTTTCCAGACTGGGAAGTCTTCACGGCCTCCTCGCTCCCTTTGCTCTCCTCGGATGCTTCTGGAGAGAGCTGCCCAGATTCTCTTGCTCCTTCCCTCCCCGGAGTCCAGCCCCTCTTTTCTCACTTCTTCACGCAGTGAAATTCTACTCACTCACTGGGCTTCAGATCCACAGTGACTTCCTCAGAAGCCTTCCTTGATCTTCTCACTCAAAGAAAAGCCTTTTCGATTCTACCCTGCCGCCGAATCATCTCTGTCCCCCCGGGAAGCGTTCACTTTCCTTTCCTTGCTGTGAAGAAGGCACACAGTGAGTGGCTGCAGCGGCTGCGTGCACGGGGCACCATTCTGCAAACACTTGTGGTCTAGGGGGTGCCTTGGCTCTGGGTTTCTGGCTTTTGTCTCTCTCTCTAATGGGGCCATATGAAAGAGAGGTCCCGTCCCACCTAGCACCTCAGATAGGCTTTCCTGACGGGCTCACACGTGCAGCCAAGCCCAGAGCACACTCAGAGTTTACACAAAGGAGCAGCAGGAAGCAGGGATTAGTGCAAGATCTTAATCAGCAAGCGCTGAGACACCTGCTGGCACAGGAACCTTGGGTAAGTCCCAAGTCAGTGCCCACAAAGGCAAGAGGTGGATGGTGCCCACAGACAGGCTCCCAGGGACTGGGCTAGGCGGTCTGAGTATCTGGGTTCTTCCCATCCTGATGTGCTAGATAGAGCTGGTTACTGGGGAAATCAATAGGTCTCAATACCCTGTGGTATAGGTGCTGGAGCTGACACCTCAGGAGGCTGGCAAGATCGCCTAGCAAGTCAGGGCAAGGTTGAGGAAGGAACCAGGACACTCCCTCCCAGCCCTGGGAACACCCTTCTCCAGCGGGCTGTTGGGGCTTCACCAGTGTGGTTGAAATGAACATGGACAAAGGATTTCCTAGAGCACATTGGGGTAAGCACCTGCCTTTGGAATCGCAAGAGCAAGGTCAGACAGAGGGATGACAAAGACAGAGGGATGACGAAGACCGTGGAAGAGACAACAAAAGAATCCGGTAGAGACGGGGGGGGGGGGGGGGAAGGCAGGTGCACAGGAGGACATGGAAGGTGATTTAAAAACAACAGCCAAGACCAAAAATGAATTAGAATGAGACTTGGGGTGCATGAGAGAGGGTGTAGAAGAGGCAGTGGAGCTGGTGGAGCCTGGGCGTCACCTCCTCCCTCTGCTGCATCCTGGAATGTGCTTCAGTGGTGGATGCTACATCCCGCCTTGGGACTCTGAGGCCCACAGGATGACATGGCCTCAAAGCCTCTGTCCTCTTTCTCCTTCTCCTTTCCTCTTTTATGTATGTGTCTTTGGATGAGCATATGCTACAGTGTGTGGGTGTCCGAGGATACCAGAGAGGGTATTGGATTCCCCTTGAGCTGGAGTTGTGGGTGGCTGTAAATGCAACATGGGTTCTGGCACTGCTCAACTTGGGGTTCTGGGAAGAGTTTCCCTCCAGAACTTAAACCAGCTGATGCCCAAGGACTTTCTAGCTTCGGATTCCTGAGGCGATAGGACCCGAGGATGAAGGGTTTTAACACACTACTTTGGACTCATGCCTGCCACCACATACCCAAAGGAATCATCCAAGGGGAGTAATTCCACCTACAGGTTCCTCCAGCACAGAACTCTCCTTGCTGTAAATGCTAATGTTTTGACCGCTAGAGCACAAATGGGGCCGGCACTTCTTGTCTAACTTCCTCACTGCCCAGGATGGGAGACAAACCCAGCAGCTCACTTTCAGATCAGAGAATGTGAACGTAGGACCTTCTGTGTGCTCAGGGACAGGAAGGGAAGCCAAGAGGAATAGGGCTTCCACAGATTTGTTTATTTTTATCGTGTGTGTGTGTGTGTGTGTGTGTGTGTGTGTGTGTTTGCCTGCATGTATGTATACCTCATGCATGCAGTACCTATGAAGGCCAGAAGAGGGCATCAGATCTCTTGGTTACAGGCTGCCCTGAGATGCCTGATTGACTTGGTGCTGAGAACTGAGAGCCGCCTAGCCCTCGGTTCCAGCCTCTGGAACTGCGGCGGATACAGCTCATTTTCTGGCTACAACCTCCTCTGCCCCAGCTCTTTTAGTTTATGGAGACTTCAAGCCCCTGCTTCCCCAGTTTCACAGTCTCTCAACCCTCTCTTCACTTTCTCTGCCACAATCTGTAGACTCAAACTAGCAACCTCACTAGCTCCTAAAGCTAAGACCACTACCACGCCGGTTTCCATTTGAACGGAGAAGCAAGCTGCTCGTGCGAATGCTGGCCATGTTGGAATTTTTTGGAAGCTCTGAAGAAGTGTTCCATAAAAAACCACAACTCTTCCGGTTTACTAAAGCTGCTTGGGGGACCCTTAAGTGAGGCATGGGAGTGGGCAGTTCCGGAGAGGACAGCTGGAGAACAGGGGTCATTGCCACACCCGGAGCCCCCACCCACGCTGCTATGAGAATGCAGTCTTTGGGGGCTTAGCATGCTATTAGTAGGTTCCGCGCCCTGCCCAGCCTCCAGTAAGTCTCTTGGCAGTGCTGATCACAAAAGCTGCTTTCTGTCTTTCCCCTAGAGTATGAGAGGGAGGTTACAGCAGGTCTTAGCATCTTCACGGACCTGCAAAATGCAACTTGGAGTCCTTACTTTGGGCTGCAGGGGGGCCCCAGGCAATCTGTTTCTCACTTCTTCCATAATTTATTAGGCAGCAGGAGCTCAGTATACTGTCCACACCAGTTTCCCTGCTCAAATAGCAAGCAAAATCCAGCCTCCACACCTGCCCCTGCCCCTGCTCTGCTCCCTGCTGGATGCAGTCCCCCCGCCCCCCATTCCACCCCACACATCCCAGCGGCCTGCTCCCCTTGTCCTTCATCCTCAGCTCAGAGGTCACCTCTGCAGAAAAGCCTTCCCAGACTGCCTCAATAAACTTGCATACTGTCATTCCCCCACTCTTCAATCTGCTTACGTTTTCTTCATAGCCTCGATCATTACCTGATGTCAAAGTATAATTTCCAAAGAGTCAGAAACACGACTGTCACCCAGCGTCTGCCAGGATGTCAGTTTATTCCATTCCTCAGTGATGGGCTCAGCCAGTCCACAGCACTGGCTCTGAGGGATGAGAGGTGCTGATACGCACAATCAATGAGAAAGGAGATCTGGGTGGGACTGCTGAGCCGTCCTGTCCGCTAAATCGGGGCGTGTCCTACAGGATTCTCAAGCTGCAGTTTTCCCAGTTCTCTTTTCATCCAGACAGGAATCATTTGCATCTCTGCTGGACAAAATCACTTAAAGCTTATCAGCCTGCTTGAAGAACTGCTTCTAAGAATTGGAGCCCCGATCAATAGTAAATGTAAGTCAACAAAGTCACCCTCCTGGAACAGAGGTGTCCAAAGGACTTTCCTGCAGAAAGAAGCATTCTGGGAAAGCCACCTCGTCAGGCAGCCCGCTCAAGGGGCCATACAGCTCTTGATATGTAACTAGTATGACTGGGGAACAGAATTTTAATTGTTTAAATTGATGCTATGGTATTCATACCTTAATACAACATATAACTTAAATTGTGATGGCTAATGTTGTATTTTAAGTTTAAATTACTGTGGTTAAGAGATTTACAAAACAAAAATGCCTCTAGCATATAAGCCCCATTTACCCAAGGACAGATAACTTTCTTGAATGCTGGGAGCTGTTGTTCAGGTAAGATAACAAACCTCACGTTTTCACTTCTGTAAACAAGCTTAGTTGCCCCAACTACACAGAAAGTGCTTGATCACACATAGGTGAGATATAGGACCTAGGCAGGAAGTACATCAGGGCGTATGCTTGCCTCTGATTGGACAAAGGCAGGAGGTATGCAGTCTTGGGAGTTTTGCCTGTATAAGTTTCTGAGTGATATAATTTGGTGTCAGTCTCTGGGTATTTCCATGTGGATCTGGCCAGTGTCTGTCCTCCTGGCTAGTAGTTAATAAAGCTTGTTGCAAATTTGGTTAAAAAATTGTGGTAATGGTCATGTTGGGAGCAAACAAAAGAAACTTGACCTGAGTACTGCCATTTTGTTTCAGACTGTATTTAATTACAGGAGGTTCGAGGTCCCAGGTCCTTGGGCCACTGAGGACCTCCCTGGCTGAGCAGCTTCTGTTATCTTCTTTTCCAGACCATAATGACTGTTCCTAGCCACAGTTCCTACTATTCATCCTTTGCTCCCCAAAACTTAATGACTGGCCCTAACTACAAAAGAGCAAGTGGATTTGGTTTAGGTAGGACTGTAAAACCTACATTCTAGGTCAGTTGACATAGACTAGCCACATAAGGAAAACCCTTACCCTGAAATCCTGATTGATGAAAAAATGTAACAATCACTTGGTACAGATGTATGTGGCTTGTAAGCTTAATTATTCTGTGATATTCTAGTTCAGGGGTCACATTTATTATGAAATATAATACGACAAGGGGGGTGTTAGTACCTGATGGGCTCATGCCAAGGTGACCCCCTGATAAAACCTGTCGTACTACAGGGAAGGGAGTGAGGGCCTGGAGAAGGGGTAGAAGCAGGCAGACGGGAGCAGAGCCATGATGTCAGAGAAGCGGGGACAGAGAAGGACAGAAAGAAGAGAGAGACACGTGGGAATAAAGAGAAATGGGGCGGCGCCAGGTATTGGCAGCAGGTGATGACGTAAGCCTTTGCTAGGACCTGGAAGGCGCCTAGTGGAATTGCCCGTAAGCCAACCGTAGTCAGCTTCCGCGTCTGGTCTGCGGCACTGATCAATCAGTAGTGATTACAATAAATTTTTGTCATCTGCATTGACCTGGTATGTGAGTTGATAAATAAGTTGGATCCAAGCAGACCCCATAACAATCTTTTTTTTTTAACCCGGTGGGATTAACAAAATACATTAAGACTAGATGTCATTAATTTAATATTATGCTTGCATAAATTATAGATGTGCATATATAGAGATGTGTATGGTTATAATTAAATTTAAATGGCCAGTTGTGCCTAGTGGATTTCGTATTTGGGATCCCAGTCCACCATTAGGCCACGTGTTACTCACTTTTCATTGCTATAACCGAAACAACCGAAGACAATTTAGTAGAGGCAGGGTTAATTTTGGCTAATGATCATAGAGGGTTCAGTCCATGGCTGCTTAGTCTCATATGCTTGCGCAGGACATCATGGCAGCAGAGGAAAGTCTTCACTTCGTGCTGGTTAGGAAGGTTGCAAAGGGAAGGAACCCGGAAGTCCTCCAGAGAGGCCTTACCGCTTCAAGTTTCAACAGCATCCTGACATAAAGCTACGAGCGCGTTTGGGGGCGGGGGTGGGGTGGGGTGGTGGTGGTGGTCAAACATCTCCCACCAGCCGTATCAGGCAGCGTGTTAGATGGTGTAGTAGGGGATGGGGGCCTTATTTCTGTGTTTTGAATATTTTCTTTCTCTCCGACATTCCGATTTTTGAGAGCATCGAGAGGGAAGGAGGGGGGGCACTTGTCCCTTTTCCTTACACTAAAGCAAAACCTGCGCTAGCAAGAACTTGTCTTTGTGTTGTTCTCCCAGCACTTAGGATGGGTGTTCTCAGCAGGTATACAATCGATAATTGTTGAATGAATAAATAAACACAAAGCGACCAGGGTCTTGCCAGAAACCAAAGGGTAAGAGACTCCCCGCGGTAAGTTTGGCTGACAAGCAGCCGCAGGAGCGCCGGATCCCTCGCTTCAAATGGCTTTCTCATTCTGCAAAGTGCTCCCCTGCTGCTCCCCAACCCTTCCCGGGAGCACCTGACAGCGGATAATTATTCTTTGGGGAATGTGGAGGGGAGGGGCTGAGTGAGGAACTGTGGGAGGGAAGGTCTGCCCCTCCCACCCCCCACGCTGGGGCTGAGGACCGAGGTGAGGGCAGACCCAGGGTGGAGAGAGGCCTCGCCGGAGAAAGGCCCGGGGACCGGACGAGCAGGGACTCGGCTTCGACAGTGGCAGAGCTGAGCCCCGAAGCAGGGTCTTATGTCATCCATGGATTCCTCCCCAACACCAACCAGTTCCTAGTTCCCAGGTTCCCTTGGGCCCTGCCTGCCTTCAGGAGAGTGAAAATGAAGTGGGAGGGGCTGCCAAGAGGTGGGGTGGGCGATGCTCCAGGAACTTCCCTTTTGGGGATTCCAGCAAGAGACCGTATCAACGAGGCCCCCATTTCTGGGGGTGACCCTGTATCACCTGACTGTCTGAGAGAAGGCTTGAACAAGGTGAGCAGGGCTGGTTGGTGTAGCTGTGCAGGGTGGGCTGTACTTCTCTGAGGTTTAGCCCCACTCCCCTGCCGTCTTAGGAATTCCCAGCCATTCTATCTCCAACAATGGGACTGGAAAGGCTCTCTTCACGCTCCAGTTGGGGAGGCCCAGTCAGGACCGAGATGGGCGGAGTCCAAAGTTTCCTCCCAGCTGGGGACAATTCTGTGGTTTCCCTGACCGGGGCTGGCACCTTATCTTATCCTCCTCATGTTGTGAAGCACATTAGGAATGAGGGAGGAGATGGAGAGACAACTCCCAGATCCCAGGCAGGATCTTCGCATAGATCTTGGAGCTATGTGTGGCTTGTCCAGTGTGTCCCGTGAAAGAGACCCCTCCCTGTGCCCACCCTCTCACTGGAGCCCAGCCTACCACTGGGCAGACTGTCTTACTTGAAGGCCTGAGGTGGCAGGTGAGGGTGGGGTGGGAGTGGAGGTTTGGCAGAGATAGTGACATTGGAGGGAGAGACTCCATTGGCCAATATGTCTCTAAGGGTTTCATTGAATTCTCTGGAATGGGGGACAGAATTTCCTGACTGGAGACGGAAGCCATGGCCAACAGTTGGGTCTCTTCTTGCCCAGGCGCTTTTCCTGTGTGTGGGCGCCTTCCTAGATGGAGTCTACCATAGCCAATCCTCACTGTCATCTTGACTGGATTTTAAACTATTTAGGAAACACACCTAGGGCCTTGTCTTCAAGACTTAAAAAAGAGGCCCAAGGATTCCTTATGGCCGAGGTGAAACACGGGGCACACTGGTTCATATGGTCACTTATGGTTAAGATGTTACCATGGAAACCCAAATTAGACCAGGCCAGAAGACTTGTGAACAGTGTGGGGCTTACTGATCCCCTCAATCAGAGAAAGACCTTGCTCAATCAGCCTGTGATGTTCTGGTTGAGGGGAGCAGTCAGGATCCCCCTCCCTTCTTCCGCGTCTTTGGCTGTGGCATCAACTGTCTTCTCTAATGGCTTCTCCCCCGCCCCACCCCGGCCCCCAACCCGGTGACGCCCTCAGGACGCAGTGCGGAGTGCTGTCTGCTGTCCGTAGCTCAGAGCGTCACCTTGAGTGATGGATGGCTCCACTTTCTCTGTGGATAGACTCAAACTGATCTTGGCCTGCACGGTGGGGGTGGGAACTGCTTCCTGACTGGAGCTCAGGCGGCGGCCGGGATGCCTCCTTTAGGAAGTTCCTCTCTCTCCCCGCTGTTTGTTCTATTATTTGTTCCAGGTGAGGCCCCAGTGAAGCTGAGCTGTGAGCTGTCTCCAGTTTAAGGAAATCGCAGATTAAGAATGGGCGGTGGGTGGCAGCAATGGCAGCCTCGCCCGGCAGGGGAGCCACCTTAGATTGGTACGGCTCTGTGCTACAGAGTCCGGAGCTGCCTGCCGTGGAGCTCCGCCCACACTGAACACTCCTCCCCACTCCTCTCTGTTCCCGGCCACTCCCATTCTAGTTCCCGTTTCTGTGAATTTGAATATAAAAGTAATCCCACAATGCTTCCCTTCTGTGATTTAGGGTCGAGTCAGGAGTTAACAGAGCTGTGGTGGTTTTGTATGGGAGGATTTCCTTCCTTACGGAGTGTGGATAACAGGCTATTGTGTCCATAGCCAACCTTCTGCCTGTCCATCCATCTGTCCACCACAGGGGGAGGGGTCTTCCTACCCCTTAGGAGCTGCCTTACACATGGTACACACACCCAGATACACATAGACACACACACACCCAGACACACACACAGACACACAGACACACACACAGACACACACACAGACACACACACACCCAGACACACCCAGACACAAAAGACACACAGACACACACACAGACACACACACAGACACACAGACACACACACCCAGACACAACAGACACACAGACACACACACACAGAGGTCTCTTTGGGATGCTGTTTCTAGGTCTTAAAGGTACATTCAGAAGCAGGGTTGTAGCATACTTAGCAACTTAGTGTTTGGTTTTTCAAAGGACTTCCAGTGTTCTTGCAGCAGCTGAAAGTTTCCTGACATCAAGGCTCCAGTTTCTCCAGAACCTCCCCACGAACTTGTCTCTGTTTCTATGAAGGTTGTCATCTTAGTAGGCATGAGGCTTTGTGCATATAGTTTAGTTAATTGATTAATTGGTTGATTTTAAGCATATTTAAAAAAATAATTTAAAAATATTATCTATATTTGCTATGTGTCTATCTATGTGTGTGTGTGAATGTGGGCATGAGTGTGTATGTGTGTGCATGTGTGTGCAATGTGCATTACAATAGGCATGTAGAGGCTGGAGGACAACTTTCGGGGGGTCAGTTCTTTACCATAGGGGTTCCAGGTCTTCGGTGGCAGATTTGGCAGCAATCTCCTTTACCCACTGAGTCATCTCATCTGCCCTGCACATACAGGGCAGTATGTTATGGTTTGTATATGCTCAGCCCAGGGAGTGGCACTATTAAAAGGTGTTGCCTTGTTGGAGTAGGTGTGTCACTGTGAGTGTGGGTCTTAAGCCCCTCATCCTAGCTGCCCGGAAGCCGGTATTTTCTAGCAGCCTTCAGATGAAGAAGAAGAACTCTTAGTTCCTCCTGCACCATGCCTGCCTGGATGCTGCCATACTCCTGCCTTGATGATAATGGACTGAACCTCTGAACCTGTATGCCAGCCCCAATGAAATGTCCTTTATAAGAGTTGCCTTGGTCATGGTATCTGCTCACAGCAGTAGAGCCCTAACTAAGACAAGTCTTGAAAAAGGAAAGCAACATCTCATCATTGGTAATGACTTTCCCCTCGTCCTCTAAGCTTTGAAGCATGCAGAGCAGAAGCCGGAGAGCAGCCATGCCAATGCACAACACACAGCAGGCGTGCTTGAGCTCCCTCCCTCCACGTTGCCCTCACAGCCTCCCAGAAACCCTGCCACGGAGAGTCGGGGCTTGCTTGATGCTTGGAGCGCAGGATGGGCCTCCCATCTGGGTGTATCCGCAGGACAGCTTCATGGAGTTTCAAGCAAGTGGTGGAGGAGGAGAGGACTTGTATCTGGAAGAGATAGCCTTAGAAGGGAAAGCTCCTGTGGGCCAGGCCTCAGGTGGAATAAGCCTTTATGGGGAAGAATGTTGATTAGTTTTCTGTTCCTGTAACAAGAACAGGAGAAAATCAATGTATAAAAAGGTTTATTTTGGCTCACTGTATTGGAGGTGTCAGTCCAGGATCGATTGGCCCTGTGACAAAGCAGCATAGCACGGCAGAACAAAAAGCTGCTTACCGCATCCAAGATTGTGGGAGAGAAGGAGAGAGCGAGAGGAAGGGAGGAAGGGCCGGAAGGCCATGCAGTCCTGACCTATGCCCTCCCGAGAGGCCCATCTCTTCCAGGCTCCCAGTCGCAGCTCAGCACCGAGCTGAGGAGCAAGCGCAGAATAGACCTCTGGGGAACATTCCAGATCCAAGCAGCAGCAAGACGGGTATGATTTCCCTGCTGTCAGTTACACAGCTGGTCTGAGGGGTCTCAGTGGGTCTAGAGCTTACCCACACCTGTCCACCTACTGGCTATATGGTGCCTTCCTCTTGCCCAGGTCTCTGCTGTCTTCTGCCTCCTCCCTCCAACCCTACAGACTCACCCTTGTGCTCTTGAGATGTGGTCCCCAGATCCTTCACACTGGGATCTTCGGGTTTTCCCCTCTCTTCAGTCATCCCTGGCTGTCTTCCTTGATTCTTCTTACAGCTTTTTAAAATACATATTTCTTTTATCTTATGTGCATTTAGTTTTATTATATGCATTTTTATCTGCATGTGGGTATATGTCCCATATGTGGGACTGGTGCCTAGGGAGGTCAGAAGAGGTGTTAGATCCCCGGGAGCTGAAGTTGCGATGTCATCATTGTGAGTGTTAAGGTCCAAATTCATGTCCTCTGCAAGAACTGCATGTGTTCTTAAACACTGCGCCATCTCCAGTCCCCCTTCTCTCAGCTCTTGACTGGTTGGTTCTAAGGGAGAGAACTTGTCAGCCTTTCGCATGAGGTGGGCTTGTACAAACCTGTTACAGGGAATGGCAGTCAGTTCACTGCTGGTGTCCCTGGAAGGGGGACTCTACCTCTCATCTTGTCTGAAGTGTTTATAACAGCAGCTGCCCTGCCTGGCTGAGCTGACTGACTCAAACTCTCAGAGGGCATGGGCATTCTGGCATAGTGCCAATGAGTGACATCAGAGGTCTTGAGATAGGGACAAAGATGGACCCACCTGGTCTCTGTACAAACAGAGGAGAGGTTGAGGAAGACACTGTCACCATGAAAGGCAGTATTGTTAGGGGAGTTTAAAAGAAGGGAGTCCCTGCCACCTCAAGACTCCGTAGCCTCTCAGGAGTGGTGTAATCCTTACATGGAAACAAACCAAACACAGTATGTTCTCAGGGACCCCAGGAATATGGACAGGGGGAGGAAGGCATCTTTCCTACCAAGAACAGAGTTTGGTTCACACTGGAGCAGCCAAGATGATGCTGCATTAGGAGGACTGAGGGAGAGAAGCAGTGACCCCTCTCACCCCCGCCCCGGGGCTGCAACCTGTCTGTCCAGGGACTCACGGGTGACTCAGGGTGTTTGGGGGCTCATGGTGAATGGGGAGCCACAAAAGGTTCTTGGGGAGTGAAGCGATGGAATTGGGAATGGGCGGTGACTAACAGGGTTTTAACGATCATATTGAGACTGTCATTAGCTGAAAGTGTCCAATTAGGAAGAAGTGGAATCCAATCTGCACGGACTTGTGAGGGATGGATTCCTGAGACAAGGCTGGAGGAAGCACTAGCTTCCTCTAACTCTCACGATAGGCCATGTGAGGGTATGGCATAAAACCCGTCTGATGGCACACACCTGCAATCCCTGCAGAAGTTTGAGGTCATCTTGGACTATACCGAGTTTGAAACCAGCCTAGGCTACATGAGACTCTGTCTACAAACAAACAAACAAACCAGTTGGGGGATTAGGAATGCGGCAGGGTTGTAAAGGGCGTGTCCAGCACCTGCAAGGCTTTGGTTTGATTTCCAGCACTGTGTCAAACAAAGCAAATAAGACAACTCCCCCAAACAAAGAACTAAATGCAAACAACTTTAACACGCCTTTAAATGAAAAAGAAATGTACATGTGTTTATTTATTTTGTGTAGGGAAAGGGGCTCTTCCCTTATACTCGTGTGTGAATGGTAAGTCGGAACTTGTGGACGTCAGAGGACAACTTAACATATCCTTTAATACATTCACCCTTGGACACAGAAGGCATTTTTGTACCCTCAATTCCACGGAATAGAATTCTTAAAGAGTTTGCATGCAGACCTTGTCCCCCAACCTGTGATAGTTTCACTTAGCGACTTCTCCTTTACCATGATGCAAACATGACATGCCGTCAAAGGAAACTGGACTTTCCGTTTGGAATCTTCATCTTTTCCTGGACTCTGGTGTGTGGTGCAGTTGTCTTGGGGGTAGGGGTGGGGGTGGGGGTGGGCTGGGTTGTTGTAGCTAGCTGATTCCAGTCACAAGACCAGGATGCAAAGCAACCTGTAGACACAGTGTGCTGTGTTGCTACTCTGTGGTGGTAGGTAGGCATCATTTTTAGGACATTTTCAATTTATGAGGGGCTCAGGAGACATAACTCCCGTTGAGAAGCTTCTGTGTATTTAACAGTGTGATTGACAATGCTAAACGCGCCTTCAAAGAAGTCATAAGAATGTTATAGCTACAGAGGTTGAGCCAGAAGCACACAGCTGTCAGTCACTGCCTTTTTTGATGTGTGTGAGTGTGTGTGTGTGTGTGTGTGTGTGTGTGTGTGTATGAGAGACAGACAGACAGAAAGACAGACAGAGACAGAAAGAGTGTGTGTGTGAGGTCAGAGGAGTTGTTTTCTCCTTCCAGCTGTGATGTGGGTCCCAGGAGCGGAATTCAAGCTGCTGGAGTTGGTGGCACCTTTCCTTGCTGCGCCGCCTTGTTCGCCCATCTGCCTTTCAGTATGATGTTGGACAGCTACACAGCGCTCAGAGAGTCACATGACTTACACACCTCCCCACAAATGGTAAACAAGCATGCCCTTGCCTTGCCAATGTGACATTAATAAAAATGCTAATCTTTGCTTGAAGGATGGACTGGTATAATCTGTCTACCTTAATTGCGTTACCTTAGTCATGGCTGTGGCTCACGGTCTTTCCTCCAGGGACACTTTCTCAAGGCACACTTTTATGTTTGAAGACAGGAACTCAGTATGCAGCCCTGGGTAGTCTTGGCACTTACTGTATAGGCCAGGCTGGGACAGAACTCACAGAGATCCTCCTGTTTCTGCCTCCCGAGTGATAGGACTATAAGTGTGTGCCATTCCACCCATGGAAGCATGACCTGGCCTAGAGAATATTTAGCTTTAGTTTGTTCGTGTGCTTTAATTCACTCATGGGTCACTTATACGGCTTCCTAAACAGGTATGGATATCTTTCTTTCTCTGTTTTCTTCTTCTCCTCCTCCTCCTCCTCCTCCTCTTCTTCTTCTCCTTCTTCTTCTTCTCCTCCTCCTCCTCCTTCTTCTTCTCTTTTAAGATTTATTAATTTATTCTATGTATGTGAGCACACTCTCTTCAGACACACCAGAAGAGAGCATTGGTTCCCATTACAGATGGTTATAAGCCGGTGTGTGATTGCTGGGAATTGAACTCGGGACCTCCGGAAGAGCAGTCAGTGCTCTTAACTGCTGAGCCATCTCTCCAGCTCCTTTCTTGCCTTCTTAGCTAGCCTTCTCTAGTGTACTGTTCCAGAACAGGGATGCCTAGGTCAATGACATGAGCGTTTTCATGACTAATAGCCTTCTCAAGGGACAAAAACAATGTACAGCATTTGGCATTGTTAATACAAATTTGGCATTGCTAATAATTTTATAGTTAAGTAAAATCTTAGTTTACTGTCTATTTTAATTACCAGTGAGGCAGAATGTCCCCGTATACATATATTTGCTTATTAATAGTATTTTTGCTTTCTCGGACCTGCCTATTCCCTCTCCTCTCACTTGATTGCTAGTATATCCCTTTACAGAGGAAATAAGTGATTGTCTTATCTGGGAAACTTCCATCTACTCAGGCCCCATGACCTTCTGAGCTATTATTGAACACCACTAGATTATAAAAGTCAACCTTGCAAGTGAGAACTTGGGGAAGGAAGCCGTGAGAAAAACATAGATGCTATGGCATGGAAACACGGGAGACAGAATGCAGGGCGAGTAGACAGCCGTGGGGTCCAGAGATGGAGCTATGAGCCAGGGCAAGCATCCTCAGGGGGCACAGAGGGAAAAGATGCTCCAGGTGTGTCACCTCTGAGCTTCCCAGTGGAACCCTGGTGCCTTAGTTCAGGCGTCCTATGGATAAGATGCCCTGACCAGCAGCATCTTAGGGAAGAAAGGGCTCACTGTAGCTCACCATTCCGGGTTACAGTCTCTCATTTTGGGGTGTCAAGGCAAGGACTGGGGACAGCCAGTCACAGCAACAGCAGTGATGGGAGAATGAATGTACACACGCCTAACCTCAGCCTGCTTCCTCTCCTCTTACACGGTCCAGGGCCCCAAACCAGAAAATGGCGCTGTTCACTTTTAGGCTACTTCTGTCTACACCAGTGAAAGTCATCAAGGTAATTTCCCATTGGGATTCTCTTTCCACTCGACTATAGATTGTCTCGTGCCCCAAATTAAGTAAACATCATCACTGGAGACTAGTGTGCCCTGGTTGTGCTTTGAGGTGCCCACGTGAGTGTGCCAGCACCTTCACCAGAGGATTGCTGCGGGCAGAGAGAGCAGAGATAAGTGAGGATCACATCTAGTAGCCATTGCAGGGCAGCCATCTCCTTCATCTAGACAGTGATCAAATTTCACCACAGCGAAACCCTCTGTTAACCAGATCTTCTTAGCATTGCATTTCTTTTCTCTTTCTTAAAAAGATTTATTTAAATTATGTATGAATGGGTGGGGTTTGTGCATGTGTATGGGTTTCTGTGGAGGTTAGAAGACAGTGCTGGATCCTCTATAGCTAGAGTTACAAGTGGTTGGGAGCCACCCAGCGTGAGTATTGGAATCAGCAAGAGAAGTATACATTATTTTTTTTTAGATTTATTTATTTTATGTATATGAGCCCACTGTAGCTGGCAGACACGCCAGAAGAGGGCATTGGATCCCATTACAGATGGTTGTGAGCCACCATGTGGTTGCTGGGATTTGAACTCAGGACCTCTGGAAGAGCAGTCAGTGCTCTTAACCGCTGAGCCATCTCTCCAGCCCCTGATTTGTATTTCTTTTATTGTTAATTTCACATATAAAGAGATTTTATTTACGACATATGCATATGTGTGTAGACATACATATGTGTATGGTTGCATGGTGTAGATCTAGAACATTTGTTTGTTCTGAAACAGGGTCTCCCTGTCTACCCTAGACTGCTTTAAACACAACAGATCCCCTGCCTTCACCTTCTGAATGCTGGGAGTACAGACCTTTTCCTCTACATCTGGCAAATCCAAGTTGTCCCAGTTTTCTCTACTAGTGGTATGTGTGTCCATGCATATATAGTCACCTCTTGCAGAGAAGTTCACATTTACTTTTTCTCTTTTAAATGTTAATTTGTAAATTGATCCCTGATAACCCTTATATATATTCCAGTTACCAGACTTTGTCACATCTCCCACAAATTCACCATTTTTTTTGTTTTTTGTTTTTTTTGTTTTGTTTTGTTTTGTTTTGTTTTGTTTTTCGAGACAGGGTTTCTCTGTATAGCCCTGACTGTCCTGAAACTCACTATGTAGACCAGGCTGGCCTCGAACTCAGAAATCCACCTGCCTCTGCTTCCCAAGTGCTGGGATTAAAGGCATGCGCCACCGCACGGCACAAATTCACCACTTATATTTATGTTTATTTTTTTAGTATCTTGCTGTTGCTGAAGCCTATGACAAGTTCTGATCAACATACATCCCAGAGACCACAGCTTTCAATGAGGAGGACACGGACTTGTTCTGTTCCTGTCTCCCTCCTCCCCAGTCTCAGCCTGCCCCACAGATTCCCATCACAGTAGATCAGTCTTGCTGCTCCGGCACTTCCCATAAAATCGGCTGTGACGCTGGTCTCCTCTGCGGCTGGCTTCTTTTACTTGACATAATTTGTCTGAACTCATCCACGTTGTTCCTGTTGAAGCACTGTTTCTTTTTATTGCTTAGCGACATTCCATTGTGTGAGCACGGCACAGTTGTGCATTCTTTCTCTTGTGGATTGACACTGGAGATATTTCTAGCATTTTTCTGCAATGAATAACACTCAGGTGGATTTTCTTATGCTAGCTTTTTTGAGGATGTTTGTTCTTATTTATCTTGGGTAAACACCAGAGCACAGACGGGCTAGGTTCCACACGACACACATGCTTAACTGTGTTGGAATCGGCCCTATTGTTCTTTATAAAGGTGGCAGGCACCATTTCATACCGCCACCGGCGGCGTGTGTATTTCAATTTCTCCATAGCTTTGCCAACGTATGTTTAAAAGGTTTTAAATTTTAATTACTCTGGTGGTTACAGCAATATCTCATTGGAATCTAATTTCCATTTTTTCTGATGATTTTTGATGTTGAACACCTTTTCTTGTTCTTATTGTCTATTCATACTTTGCTACACTCAATATAAAGCCTAAGGCTATATGTTTTGTACTTTTTTTCATAAATGTTTTTTACTTGTTTAGCAATTATTGCATGCATGTATGTATGTGTGTCCGTATGTGTCTGTATGTGTATGCATGTATGTATGTTTATGTATGCATGTGTGTATGTATATGGATATGTTTTTTGTATGTATGTATGTGTGTATGTATGTATGTAGTTTGAGGCAGTGTCATACTGTACTCTGGATTCCACACTATCCTAGAAATAGGATAACTCACTCTCTAGCCGAAGCTGGCCTTAAACTTGAAGCAATCCCCCAGCCCCAGTCTTCCAAGTGCTGGGACTAACGGCACAAACCATCATGCCTGGCAGTTTTATTGCTTCTCAACTGAGAGATCTTTCCTAACACTAAAACACCAGTAAGCATTTAGAGTACATATCTGGAATCTAAGTTCAGTCTAAGTTGTGAAGACTCTCTAGTTACCTTTGTACTGTGGTGACCCAAATACTCGACGGAAACAGTTCATGGAAGAATTATTTTGACTCATGGTTTCAAAGGGTCTCAGTCTATCACAGTGGGGAAGTAGTGGTCACAGTGGTGATGGCAGCTGAGATGGCGCTAGAGCCAGGGGGACAGTCTAGGCTCCAGAGGCCTCCCCTCCTCTTGTCTCCTATTTCCATCAGTTGGGTCCTATCTCCTAAACTCAACAGCCTCCTTAAGATCACAACAGCTGGAGAACAAGCATGTAAAACATGAGCCTCTGGGGTCTACTTCTGATCACAACCATAGCAGGAATGGCTTGTCCTCGAGTCGTGGACTCACTGAGACACAGGCCAAATAAAACATAATTCATCCCTTTCCCGACGTGTTTGATGTGCTGCATTTACTTTAAAATGATTTTCCATATAATTGAATCAATGTCCCTTCCACTGCTGCTATTGCTGTGTTGTCCCATATAGTCTGTGCTTTCGATTATCAGGGTTATAAAGTGCGTAAGATGGCAAAGCTACCCTTCTTAGTCTTCAAAGATGCTTTGGATAATGTTGCTCAGTTAGTTGTCTGAGCTGATGGCAGGGTGGTGAATGATGCTTTCTCCCTACTCCTCCCCACCAAAGATGTCCGCGTCCTAATACCTGGAGCCTGTTAATGCCCAACTTGCAGAGCGGGAGGAGCTAAGCAAGGTTTTGCAGACGTGGCTAACTCAAAGACCGGGAGACAGGAAGGCCGTCCTGAGTTGTATAAATGGGTCCTGTGTGACCACAAAGATCCTTAGAAGAGGGAGACAGGAAGACGGGATTCGGAGAGAGAAGACCACTGGCGGTGAGAGCAGAAGTTGGGGTCAGGTGGCTACATGTCAAGGATTGCGGCAGCCCCCCAAAGGCTGGAGGAGACAGAAGGGGCTGCTCTGCTAGATCCTCCAAAGGACCCAGCCTGCAGACCCCTGCCTTCAGCTCCCTAACATCCATCCGTCTCACGCTGCTGACCCTCCAACCTATAGAAGAGTAACAGGATGTAACAGCAACAGGAAACAATATGCTAAGGAAAGGATTGTTTTTAAGCCATGCGTGGCTGCTTACCTCAATCCACTTTGGAGACTGAGTCAAGAGGGTTGCCCTGAGTTCAGGCCAGGTGGGGATGCAGAGGGATGCCTTGTTTCTTTTTTGTTTTGTTTTTCAAGATAGGGTTTTTCTGTATAGCCCTGGTTGTCCTGGAACTCACTCTGTAGACCAGGCTGGCCTCGAACTCAGAAATCCACTGCCTCTGCCTCTCAAGTGCTGGGATTAAAGGCATGTGCTGCTACTGCCTGGCTGACACTTTGTTTCTAAAAATCAAAAAGAAAGAGAAGGTAAAGGTGGAGCAGTAAGTGGGGCAATGGGGGCGTGGCCCACATTTTTCATTACATTGATCAGGAGGCAGAGGCAGATGGATGCCTTTGAGTTCCAGGTCACAGGGCTTCACAGTGAGACACTGTCTAAAAGAAAGAAGAGGAGAGGAAGGAAGTGGGAAGAGAGGAAGAAATGGGGAGGGAGAAGAGCTGTGGCAGCAGCCTTTGCTTGTAATCCCAACACAGGAGACCCCGGTGGGAGCACCAGAGTGAGACTGCCTCATAAAAGGTAGCACACGTCTGCTGTGATTTTGGTTAGAACTGAGTCGTTTTGGTTTGCTTTTTGAGACAAGGGTTCCTTGGTAAACTGGATGTCCTGGAACTCACTCTGTAGTCCAGAAGGGTCTTGAACTCACAGAGATCCCCTGGCCTCTGCCTCTTGAGTGCTGGGGCTAAAGGCACACGCCACCACAGCCTGGTGGCTAGAACTCTCTTAAATAGGTCTGATTTGTAAAGAGTGGCTATCTTTGCCCTCATTGGTCTTGCAAATCTGACTTCTCCAAAAAGCGTTCTAGTGCTGCTGTGTGCTCCTGCTCATCGCTGCATGTGGAGGTCAGCTCCTTAGAGGAAGGCCTGGGGCCAAAGTTTGAGGACAAGCAAGAAACTTGCAAAGGGAGTAAGAAAAAAGGGCAGGGGTCAGAGAGCAGCTAAGGAAGCCCATGACTGGTTGGCTCTCTGCTTTGGGGTCTGAGGCATGGTGGCACATTGTGCTGAAGATTGAATCTGGAGACAAAATGTGGCAGAGCAAAATTACTCATGGCCAGGACACACACACACACACACACACACACACACACACACACACACACACACACAGAGAGAGAGAGAGAGAGAGAGAGAGAGAGAGAGAGAGAGAGAGTAATTCAATGATCCCCTTTGAATGTGGGCCTCAGAGACCTAAAAACCACTTACTAGGCCCCACCTCCTGGACAACTAAGCCTGGGGGGGGGACACTGAAGATCCACTGTGCACCCCGTCTTTCCCCTGACTCCATCCTACTCTCTAACGGGCATTTTCTGGGGTCAGCTCTTGAGTAAATGCTTCTAATTCTTGTCTTTATGGACAATATATGGAAAAGCTCAAGCCAAGAGGTCAAGCACTAGACTGAAGTGACCAGAGACAGATGCTGGAGTCACTCGGCATAGAAACCAGCTGCAGAACTGCCAAGCCAGCGGGGAAATGGAGGATTTTGCATCTGGTGTAAGCTGAGAGGCGCCTGGTTCTGGTCTACTCTCTTCTCAGGGTTCTCAAGCCCTCTGGCTAGTCACCACAGCTGCCTCTCTGGGTCTGAGTCCAAGGTAAAGACTCTATTCATGGCTCTGACCGTGTGGATTCCTAGGAGGAATGAGGACCTCTAAAAAGAGTGTGCTCGGCCTCAAATAGGCGGCTCTGGGCTTCAGGGTGGGAGGAGATCTGAGGACCAATGGTTGTCCAATGAGAGTTGAGTGTGTTCCTGTGAGGGGACAACTCTCAGTATAGTCCAGGGCAGCTGCTTTGCTAGGCCTTCTCTAGTATCCACGGGATGGAGGGAGTGGAGGCTCTCAGGATTCATAGCCCATAAAAACATGGGCGCCACACACAACATGACGGGCCTGCAGATATCCTGACACCGTAATTTACAGCACAACCAGAACTCTGAGAAGAGCTGCTCAGAGAAAGACACTGTGATTCAGAGCCTGGGGGGCTTGGACATTTAATGAGGTGCCAGGGGCCCATAAAGATTCAGATAAGAATGATTTACCTGTTTAGGATGCTCAGTGGGTCTCACACCTCCTTTAAAGGATGCTGCTACTGCTTCTCCGAATACTTCTGAGTTGATGCAGAAAACAGCCAGTCCATGGGGTGCAGAGTCCCCAGACTGTCCAATTAGAAACCATCAGCCCTTCGCCTGTCTGAAACTCGACTTGAAATTTAGTCTGCGTGAAATCCTGGGAAGGTGATTAGGGCTCTGCCCGCATGAATACATCCCCCATTTGTGTGACTAATGGATTTGTGGATTAGCAGGCTCTCATTATCTCCAAAGCAGATCTTCAGTACAAATCTGTTGGCTGGGTCTCTCAAGAGCATCTTTCCTCTCACTATGTGGTACCCTGGGCCACCTTGGAACTTTACCAGCTAGAAAGTTGTCAGCAGATACCTTGAGTTAAACCCAAGTCACAGGCTAAAATAAAATAAACTTTTTTCTTTAAAACTTAAACTTACCTGGACTGTAGTTTTATGTTGTTACTAACAGAGAACAGATTAAGAAGCTAGATACCATAAAGAACTGAGATGCTATGGATCAAAAGTTGAGAATGCCTTTATGGAAGGGGAAACTGGGACCTAGAGAGACCAAGCGACTTTATCAAAGCCCCACAGTGTTTGGGGTTGAAGAGATAGCTTAGTGGTTAGGGTCATGGGCTGCTCTTCCAGAGGACCCAGGGTCCCAGCACCCACTTGGCAGCTCACAGCTGTTTGTAACTCCATTCTCGGGGGATCTGATGCCCTCTTCTGAGCTCTGTTGGCACCAAGTATGCATGTGCATGTGATGCACATACATACATACATACAGGCAACACATACATGCATACAGGCAACACACACACACACACACACACACACACACAAACACACACACACACACTGTGCTGCCTGAGATTATTAATGCCAGTGAGAAGTCTGGCGGGAAGGGAAGAGAAGGTTAGGTCTCTGCGGGAAGAAAAGCCTGCACATTGCTTGAAGCTAGGGAGCGTGAAAACACAAACATATCTTCCGGGACTTTGGCTCCTGAGCATTTGAATTTCATTTTCCTAAATGCAAGTGTGTATTAGGATATCTTCAGGATCTTTAATGTCGCCTCAGCAATTAAGAATAAGCCTATTAAAATGTGGTGACTGAGCTGTGAGATGGATTAAACGTTGCATCTGTGTTAAGCTGTGACATTCCCGGGGTCAGAAAAACACAAGAGTGAGAAAGAAAACTAGAGGCTTGGTGCGCCTGGCACCGTTGGCCTGAGCAGGGGATCTTAAATTCTGTTTATACTCATGGATTTATGTTTATTATAAATCATTTATGCTTATTGTAAACAATACCAAAACCAAAAACAGTAGAGGGGGCGGGACCCTCATGCAGAACAGCAATGACTCTACCCATCACACTGCCCCATGCCTCCTCATAATAACTATCTTAAAAATCGGGGTCAGCTTCCCCCACAGTGTGTGTGTGTGTGTGTGTGTGTGTGTTTAACAGTCTCCAGAGAGATGAACTTGGGTGTCTCTACAGTCCACCGAAATGTTGTGGCATAATTTATGAGCCTGTTTCTGGGCCATTTCCAACTTTTCAATATTACAAATAGCATGATGATGAATGTCTTGGTGTGTAAATCGTAGGCACCGCCTCTGACAGGCTGCGCTCTGTTCCCAGCAGTGGGAGCGCTGAGCTAAGCGAAGCCTGACTGTCCTACCCTTTGGCACTCAGCCCCTGGCCCTGCCCAGCACCACCCCAGCTCTTGGCCACAGCCTCAGCATCCTGGAAGATGACCTAACAGTGGAGAGGAGGAGGCGCCTCTATCTGGGGTGGCTGCCTAGCTCTGAGCCTTGACCCGGTGCCTCCGCCTTTATTGACCTCGGTTTTCCCAGCAGTAAAAAGGTTATTGGGTTTTTACTTTAGTTAAAAATTTTGTGATTAGAAAGAGAATCCATATAGAAGCTCATTATGTAAAACAACCGAAGAGCTGGAGATGCGGCTCCGTGGTGGGCACCCACCTCAGGCATGTGCGGCCCTAAGGGTAATCATTGGCACTATGAGAAAAGAAAGAAAAGTAGATAGCTAGGCCACGCCTTTGAGGTTAGCCCGGGATAAGTGGCAAGACCCTGTGTCGGAGCAAATAAACGATGATAACAAAAATCTAGCAGAAACAATTAAAACCAAGCGAGCGGAGCTGGGGTCAGACCTCCGCCTGAGCAATCATTCTTTCTTTCACCCAGAAAAAACTGATGGCCTCACGTGATGCGCTAGATGCCGGGGAGGGCCTGAGCAATGTGTTGAGATACATGGGTTGGAGTGCCGCAGGCCGTGCTGACTTACCTCACTGAGACCGACACCATCCACCAGCTGCTTTGTGTCTCGGGACATCCATCATTTATATTCTCCATTGTCTGCATCTGTGCGCCTGAGTTGCCCCAGGCTCTGTCTGTTCTACTCACGGTCCTGTCTGATTCAACCCTGGCTTGTGAGTGTCCCCCCCAACCCTATCCCTTGTAGCTCTCAGGCCCTTCACATCCTGTCTGGGACCTGTGGCCTCCGTCTAGAAAGTCCCTCTGCTGTGGTCACTGTTCATACGCAGCTATCATCTGACACCAGTGCCGAGCTCCTAGGACGTGTAGGCAGCACGCACAGAGCCTGGTCGTCATCTGCTTGGCTCTCACAACCCCATCTGCCATTTTACAGAGGAGGGAACTGGGCCTGAGGTGCTAGGCACGCCCCAGGCTGTGGCCCACAATACCCTGTACTCACCTTACTCCTCCACATGTGGGAAAGAGCAAGATTCCTACCTGGACATGAAGTCGAAGAATTATCCAGTATGAATATGTGCCTTCCTGTGTGCACACTCTTCTGGGATCCATCAAAGTATCCACAAGCCCCGGGAAGGAAGCCCTACAATGGAGGGGCAAGCTATGATCCTGTTCCCCCCACCCCCCAGGGGGGGACCCATACCATATACCTCTCTGGAATGGCAGGTCCTAGACTGAGCTGACTGTGACAGTCATGGCTGGTCCAGAATGGAGGTCCCTGTCTCTGGGAGCCTTCTGAATGAGGTCATCAAATCACTTTCTCTGCTGTCATTCAAATCTTAGCAAGGGTCAGGAAGAGTCGGTGCTTATGAAGTTTCCATGATTTCTGCCATTTAGACTGGGGTGAGTCTGAAGCAGGTGAAAGGGGGAGCTGGTCCCCAGTCCTGGCTTTGCTACCCACCAAATGGTGGCTATAGACATGACTCTACCTTTACCTTTACCTTTACCTCGACTCTCAGTTTCTATACCCGCAAAGTCAAGGTTTGGTTCCACGTGTGCGTGGAAGCTGTATTCTGTCAGTCCATCTGCCTCCACCTGCATCTGGAGGTCCAGAGTGTTTGCAGGCAGTGACTGCACCTGCAGTTTACCTTGCCTACCTACTCGTGAAATCTCTGTGTCCAGGGACCATGTCTGAACCGCTTGCATCTTATAGGGCCCATTCTGCGAACCTCAGCTGGCTTCCGACTGAAGTGGGGGTGAAGAGACCGTGGTTGGGGCAGGCTGCCCAGTGTCACCGTCTACTTGTCTTTCTAGTGTGGTGGACTTCAAGTCTGGGAGGGGAGCTGTCAGGGATACTGTTTGTTGTGTGTGACCTCACTAGGATTCTCCTGTGTGAGTCAGGGTTTGTCTGGGCCATGGCAGACAGTGGCACCTCAGGCTTTTGTAATCAGCTTTGAGATCTGTCAGTGCAGACATTCTGGGATTTGGGGGCTCCGGGGACTATTTGTGTTATTTTCTGTCTGCAGAGCCGGTGATCAGTAAGTGTGCCCCACCTCCCTCTGTCCCTATATAAAGCTTTGTTTAAACATTCCAGTACTGAGGGTTACTACTAGCCACGGATGGTTACTAAGAGTAAGGCTGTCCTGCTGACTTGCCACAGGGGCAGCAATAAACCAGCCACAGTCCTCAACTTCTAGGGCAGTCTGACCAGTCAGCCTAGATTTCTATTTAGTACAGAAATAGAGTATTTGGGACATTGTAACAAAACAAAAACACCCACAACAATGCAAAATCCAAAATAATAGCTAGTTGATGATTAGTAGATTTCTTTTTTGGAGGAAGATGATTTTCTCTACGTAGCCCTGGCTGTCCTGAAACTTTACTGTGGAGACCAGTCTGGCCTCGAGCTCACAGAGATCCTCCTGCTTCTGCCTCCTGAGCAATAGAATTAAGGTGCATACCCCATGCCAGGCTCAGCAGAGATTGTTTTCATCTCATGGGCCAGGAGGTCCAAGACGATCAAGGTGCTGGCAGATACTGTTTGGTGAGAGCTCTCCTGGTTCACAGACCTCATCTTTCTGTGTCTTCCATGATGGGAAGGACACATGGGCTCTCTGGGTGTCTTTTGAAAGGACACTTCAATCTCACCAAACCCGTTCACGCCCCAGACCCATCTCTTGATAATGGCTCTGGGTCTGAGGGGCTGGGAATAACTTTGGCTTTGGAGGTGGGGATGCAGGCATTCACAGCAGTGCACTATAGTCCTGAGAGAGGAGAGATGGAAGGCCTTGGGAACACTAAGGAGAAAGAGAATAATGGGGCATGACGTAAGATCGAGTCCCAGGCCCTGGGACCAGACTCTTCAAACTTCAGCTCTGCCATTTACTAGCAACACAGCTTTGAACAAGTCTTTTAATCTCAGCTCCTTACTTTTTCTTGTTTGTAAAATAAGTCACAGAAACCAGGATCCGGAGCAATGCTTGGCCGGAGGTGGATAGTCAATAGATGTGAGCAACAAGAAGAAAAAGGCTTCCACATTTGAACAGGCTCCAGGGAAGCAGGAGGAGGAGCCTCTGTAGGCTGGAGACAAGTATCCCTGGACACTTCTTCAGAAACCAACGTTCCTATCACTGCTGACATAGAGGCAGATGGAGGTAGAGGGGATTGAGCCCTTCTCAGGATTACCCTGCAGCCAAGTCCTGCTCCAGGCTGGTCTCTCTGCTTCCTGCTTGTCATCTAAGGCCTCTATAGCCTTGCCTCAGTTTACCTCCTCATTCCCTTCTCTCTTCTTAGATATAGACTATCTAACCCGTAGAGAGAGCAGGAAGTCCTGCTGTGGCTGGGTGTCCCTCAGTTGCTCTAACAATCCCCGCTCCACGGTAGCGGTGACCCAAGAGGGTGAGACCCATGCCCTTGCAGTGTTGGGAGTCTGAAATCTACGCTGTTCTGACTGATCCGAATTGTATTCCCCGGGATGCCTGAGCAGGGGGCTGCCTCCCTGCCCCTCCCTTTCTGGTAGCTGCAGCATCTCTTGGCTTGTGCCTGCATCATTCCTGTTAAAAATAAATCTATGTTTTCTTCCCAGCCCCCGCTCCTGGAATGGTGGGTCTGAGACCGAATATTTATTAACAAATGCCTAGGCCATAAGCATTGTCTTGCTCTCTGACTTGCACTTAATTTGTTAACCCTTTCATTCTAACCTGGGTTCAGCTACATGGCTGGTTTCCTCTCCTGGTCTTCTTGTGTATGTCTCTTCAACATTCCTGGGGGGAGTCTCCCTTTATTTCAACCTGAGTTCAGCTACATGCCTGGCTATGTCTGCTTAACTCCCATGCTTCTGGCCTCCTCTCTGTGCCCAGGTGAGTCCTTGCACCTCTCACTATTTCCCAGAATCCTCTCTTCCTGTCAGTGTCCCACCTCTGATTTCCTACCGCAGCTCAATGGTCACAGGCTTTTTTTTTTTTTTTTAATTGACAAGCAATGCTTATAAGAGATTCTCTCTATACACACCCATCTGCTCTGGTGGCCACAAGGCCTCCTCCTCTGAGGACAAGCCTTCCTCCTTTTCCTTCTTTGAAGATCTTTTTTATCACCACTCCATTCAGGCAACCCCAGGTCATCTCCCTATCTCAAGACTATCTTGACTTCATCCCACCAACAATGTCCATTTTCCATAGAATGTAACATTCCCAGGAGTCAGGATATAGTGCAGGGATAGAGGCAGAGCATCCTGCCTGGGCTGCCCAAGGGCTTGGGCTCAAGCCCCAGCACCTCCAAAACAGTAAAAACAAAGCAACAACTGTGGCTCCAAGAATTAGGACCTGGATGCCTTTAGTGGATCATAGGGGCAACAGGGAGGAGACCACAGCCAACAGGGTGGACTTTCTCTTTCCGGGGTCTGTGGCAGACTCCCACAAATACCTGTGAGGCAGTTACTAGTTCCAACCCGTGAAGACTTTAAAGACAGTGAGCGCTGGGCAGTTGAATGCCCCATTGTTCTGGTCACTTCTGCACCACTGTGATCAAGGCACATGACAGAGCCAACCTGAAGGAGGCCTTGCTTTGGCTCACTGTTTCAGGGAGCTCGGTCTGTCGTGTGGGACAAAGTATGACCAGCAGCCTGCCTTCAGGAGTGTGTTGGGGTGACTGTTCACATGGTAGTAGAACTGGGAGGGAGGAAGGGGAGGGGAGGGGAGGGAGGAGAGAGAGAGAGAGAGAGAGAGAGAGAGAGAGAGAGAGAGAGAGAGAGAGAGAGAGAGAACAGGGGCTATATATAAAACCTTCAAAGGCCACCCCCCCCCCAGTGACCTACCTCCACTAGTTTGAGTCCTCAAGACTTCAGAGCCCTTTAAAACAGTATAATTCAAGCAGGGCGTGGTGGCGCACGCCTGTAATCCCAGCACTTGGGAGGCAGAGGCAGGCGGATTTCTGAGTTTGAGGCCATCCTGGTCTACAGAGTGAGTTCCAGGACAGCCAGGACTACACAGAGAAACCCTGTCTTGAAAAAACAAAAACAAAAACAAACAAACAAAACAAGCAAACAAAAAAAAAAACCCCAAACAAACAGTATAATTCAACCTAGGAACAGGCATCCAAAAAAGTCTCTGGGGACGTTTCAGACTCCAATCATAACCCTGGGCCTTGGTCTACTGGCTGGCGAGGACAGGACAACTCTAGGAGAGCCTGTTGGTCCAGGCACCTAGCCCACTAGCAGAGCAAGAGTGAGGGCCCTAGAGACATCTCCCCTGACTACCAGACCCCCTTTCTCCCACTGTACAAGAGGGGAGACCGAGGCTGAGAAACCCTGAGCAGAGCTGTTCAGTAAGTGAGAGGTCGGCCTGGAAACTGGTCTAGGCACCCAGCCAAGCTCTCCCCGTCCTTCTGAGGAAAGGAATGACCACAGCTGGGGGTGCAGCACACAGTGGAGCCAGGCTACTGCTTCATTGTCTGTTGCCTTCACACAATATTTAGGCTGGATGAGTTAAAGAGAAAAGGGGCTTATTTTGGGCTATGGTTTTAGAAATCTAGTTATATCCGGTGATGCCCTTCTTGCTGAGAGAATCCCGAGGTGGTACAAGGTGTCACACAACAAGGACAGGGGAACATGCATGGGTGTCATCTGGGCTTTCTTCCTCTCATAAACACCCGGATAAATGATGGGGATTCCAAGCTAATGACCTCATTGAATCCTAGCCACCCCCAGATAGCTGAAATAAATTTCCACTTTAATACTTCACAGTGGGGATTAGACTTCAATACCTGAAATAGGGGTTGGGGGGCATACCACATGTAAATCAGAGTGCCTAAGTTGGTGGGAGCCCAGCCCAGAACTTGCTGTTCTATCCTATCTCTGGGCCCCTGACATGTTTGTAGGAGAGCTCACAGAAACCTGAGAATGCTGTTTACTGTCTCAAGCTGTTTATGTTGTGTTTAAAAGAGTTCTTGTGTTACCTTACATATGTGTCTATGTATGCATACAGAAAACTATACTATAAAAAAAACAACAACTACTATATATCCATTACAACACAGGGTATTAAAACCAGCTCCCATAGCCCACCACCTGTCTTGGGACCAGAATTTTCCTGCTAATCTTGCCCATTTCTGAATGTCTCTTCCTTATCTTCCTTATCTTGCCTCTCTCAGAGGTGAGCACAATCCAGATTTTGGCGTTTTCATTTCCTCGACATTTTGTAATCATTTAAGCACATATACATATATTGCTTATTTACATCTGACCTTCAGAAAAGTATTATCAAGCTGTTCACTGTTGTCTTAGTCAGGGTTTCTATTCCTGCACAAACATCATGACCAAGAAGCAAGTTGGGGAGGAAAGGGTTTATTGAGCTTACACTTCCACACAGCTGTTCATCACCAAAGGAAGTCAGGACTGGAACTCAAGCAGGTCAGAAGCAGGAGCTGATGCAGAGGCCATGGAGGGATATTACTTACTGGCTTGCTTCCCCTGGCTTGCTCAGCCTGCTCTCTTATAGAACCCAAGAATACCAGCCCAGAGATGGCACCACCCACAAGGGGCCCTCCTTCACTTGATCACTAATTGAGAAAATGCCCCACAACTGGATCTCATAGAGGCACTTCCCCAAGTGAAGCTCCTTTTCTTATGATAACTCCAGCCTGTGTCAAGTTGACACACCAAACTAGCCAGTACAATTGACCCCTTGTCAACTTGACACACCAACATATCACTATTAAGCCTCAACCCTTACTTTCTTATTCATCCCCAAGATCTCAATAATGTAAAAAGCCCCACAGTCTTTACATATTAAAAGTTCAATCCATTTAAAATGTCCAATATCTTAAAATTCAAAGTCTTTTAAAAATTCAAGTCTCTGAACTGTGGGCTCCACTAAAATACCTTCTTTCAAGAGGGAAAAATATCAGGGCACAGTCACAATCAAAAGCAAAACTCAAACTCCAATGGTTCAATGTCTGGGATCCAACTCACGATCTTCTGGGCTCCTCCAAGGGCTTGAGTCACTTCTCCAGCTCTGCCCTTTGTAGCACACACCTTGTCTTCTAGGCTCCAGCTGCCTGTACTCCACTGCTGCTGCTGTCCTTGGTGGTCATCGCATAGTACTGGCATCTCCAAGCTTCAACTCTTTTGCATGACCCCTTCATTCCTGGGCCATCAATTACAACTGAGGGTACACTTTCACCAATGGCCTTCTGTGGTCTCTCAGCGTACCAAGCCTCAGCTGTTCTTCATGATGCCTTCATGCCTTCAAAAGCAGTACCACCTGGGTGACTCTTACACAGTACCAAGTCCTGCTACAGCACGAGGCACAACCTTGGCTATCTGGAACACACTCTCTGTGCTCTCAGAAAACGCATCCCAGAAGATTTCACCTCAGTGATGCTGGTCTCTTCTTACTCACCGCTAATTTCTTAGCTCCAGCTAACCAGCATCAATAGTTCCAGTAACACAACAGCTCACTTTAGTGGTTCTGGTATCTTGTTACTCACAGCTGATTCTTCAGCCCCAGCTAACCAGAACCACAGAGTCTTCATGGCTCTGATAAGAGTCTTTAATTTTCCCTCTGAAATTTCACAAGCCAGGCCTCCATCTTCTGCACTGTTCTCAACATAATCTTCCAAGCTCCTCCACAACATCTCACAGAGGTCTCATCACTGAATGGACCATCTAGCCCAAAGTTCCAAAGTCCTTCCACAGTCCTCCCCAAAACATGGTCAGGTTGTCACAGGAATACCCCACTACGCTGGTACCAATTTGTCTTAGTCAGGGTTTCTATTCCTGCACAAACATCATGACCAAGAAGCAAGTTGGGGAGGAAAGGGTTTATTGAGCTTACACTTCCACACAGCTGTTCATCACCAAAGGAAGTCAGGACTGGAACTCAAGCAGGTCAGAAGCAGGAGCTGATGCAGAGGCCATGGAGGGATATTACTTACTGGCTTGCTTCCCCTGGCTTGCTCAGCCTGCTCTCTTATAGAACCCAAGAATACCAGCCCAGAGATGGCACCACCCACAAGGGGCCCTCCTTCACTTGATCACTAATTGAGAAAATGCCCCACAACTGGATCTCATAGAGGCACTTCCCCAAGTGAAGCTCCTTTTCCTATGATAACTCCAGCCTGTGTCAAGTTGACACACCAAACTAGCCAGTACAACTGTTGTCTTCTTCGAGTTGCTTTTTTACAATGTTACCTCTAGAGTTTATCCCTATTGATACTTGTAGCTTACCCCATTCATTTTCCATGCTGTATAATATTTTGTTTCAAGAAACGTTACACAGCATTCACTCTTTTGGTGATGGTAATTGCCTGATTGCATAGTGAGTATGGAACCTGGTGTTGGGTCTTCCCAACTCTGCTCCAAGGGATCCTTTAGCGCCCCCTCCTGGTGGAGTCAGAGAGTGCCCCACCTCGAAGAATTTACATAAGGCGGAGCTTGTCGGACTAGATGATGAGAAGTATATGATCCTGGAAAAGCCTAGAAGGTCTGAAGGTTGCCAGAGGCAAGCCTGTGCTTCAAGGCGGGTCCCCGAGGCGCTCCACTGTGGCTTCTCACCTTCCTGTCACAGAAGCCCATCTATGCATGAAGGCTTCTCTCCGCTCTCTACTGTGCCTTTTCTGCCTCTTCAAACCCCTCCTGTTCCTCGGCCTTCGCCTCTGATCGCTCCCGCTGAAGGGATCCAAACCCCCTTCCCGAGGGTGGCAAGCCTGCAGCACAGATCTTTGGCCTGTGACCCCTTTGCTTGCTCAGAATCTGAAATTTACTGAAAGCGACACCGCGGTGTGGGACTGGCTTAGAAGACCCAAGTCCCCAGTCGGGTGGTTATCAGCTCACGGTCCCTTCCTAAGTTCTCTGTGTGTGCATTTTGATTTCTGTAGCTCACACTCCACATTGCATCTGAAGTTCTGTTGGCTCTGGGACAAGGCCTCTTGCATTTTCAGCTTAGACTGACATGGAACACTTTATATAGCCCAAGTTGGACTTACAACTTTTTTAACGGTTCTTTGAGATGGGGTTTCTCTGTGTGTAGCTCTGGCTGTCCTGGAACTCTCTCTGTAGACTAGGACAGTCTCAAACTCAGAGATCTGCCTGCCTCTGCATCAAAAGTGTATGCAACATTTTTTATATTAATTATTCAATTAATTGTGTGTGTGTGTGTGTGTGTGTGTGTGTGTCCGAGGACAGATTTGAGAATCTATTCCTTTCTTCTACCTATGGACATGAGGACTATCTCAGTTTATCAGCCTTAGAGGCAAGCATCTCTTACCCACTTAGTCATTTCATTTACCTCTCAGGTAGTTTTGACCTCATGAAGATCCGTGTGCCTCAGTCTCCCAAATGTTGTCTCTGATTTTTTAAAGAGACATTTCCCCTGTCAAGTTGCTTTATATCACCAAGTTCTTCTTGTTTGTTTTGAGAATAGGCTCATTTAACCCAAGGTGGTCTCAAAAATCACTATGTGGTCAAGGCTGGCCTTGAACTCCCAATCCTGGTGTTTCCACTCCTAAGAGCGGGGAGGGTCATTATCCATATTAATGATCATACATGGTTCTATCACATGTCTTAAGGAATTGGTGTGTGGAGATGATCCTTGGCTTATGTCTGGGGAAAGGATGGCTCTGCACTCTCTTCCCCAGCTCCTGGGCACAGTGCACAGTGCGGTGTGGGCCTTGCTGGAGCTCTTGTGCACAGTGCACAGTGGCAGTAAGGGTCTTGCTGGAGCTGCTGTGCACAGTGCAGTGTACAGTGCAATGAGGGCCTTGCTGGAGGTGCTGTGCACAGTGCACAGTGCAGTGTGGGTCTTGCTGGAGCTGATGTGCACAGTGCAATGAGGGCCTTGCTGGAGGTGCTGTGCACAATGCACGGTGCAGTGTGGGCCTTGCTGGAGCTGATGTGCACAGTGCACAGTGCAGTGTGGGCCTTGCTGGAGCTGATGTGCACAGTGCACAGTGCAGTGTGGGCCTTGCTGAAGCTGCTGTGCACAGTGCACAGTGCACAGTGCAGTAGGCTGTGCAGCAGATTCACTGCACCATGATGGTGTTTCCCTTTCCCTTCTTGATCACATAGCTGATGTCCTAGCCCTGAGAAAGACCAAAATGCATAACTAATGTTGTGGTTGCCTTTTTTTTTTTTTAAAGATTTATTTATTTATTATATGTAAGTACACTGTGACTGTCTTCAGACACACCAGAAGAGGGCATCAGATCTCATTACAGACGGTTGTGAGCCACCATGTGGTTGCTGGGATTTAAATTCTGGACCTTCCAAAGAGCAGTCAAGTGCTCTTAACCTCTGAGCCATCTCTCCGGCCCAAAGTTGTAGTTTCTGCTGAGAACCTGGTAGTAAGGTTTAAGTGAAACAATCCAAAAGAGCTTTGGCAGGGCAGAGACAGAGAGAGACAGAGACTTGCATGGAGGATGGGGGGACACCTCACAGAAGGGTGGCTGTGTGGCTGAGCCTTAGCAATGGGGAGCAAAGATGCTGGTACTGTAAGATATCTGCTGTGTTCTATGTCTGCTACATCCTTCTCCTCCATCACCAACTGGTTTCTTCTGCTTCTCTTGTCCATGGGGCAGAGGACAGTCGAGACCATGCCCAACCTTTGGAAATGAACAGCCACAGAAACCAAGACTGGCCCTTCTTCCTCTGGACTGGGTTCCTCCTGTGCTGTGAAGGGAGTTGGCAGCTGATCCTGGAATATCTAGGCAGCCCAGGTGGGCCAGGCCCATGGAAAGATCATTTGGTGGTAAGGTTTATTTTACCTCCCCTTATATTTTACCAGCACCGTCCCATGCAGAAACCTTCTTCCTTATATTGTTATTTTCTTTGGACTAGTTCTTTAGAGCAAAATGAGTGGGTTGTCTGTGCATTTTCATAACGCTTGATACTACTGCCAAATCAACTTCAAAGATTCTTTTCAACTTTGTGACCACACTGTACCAGGGCAGAGGGAGAGACCCTTCTGTTGTCGTAGTGAACATAGGTGTTAGGGCTTGAAATAGACTTTTTACTATTTTAATAACTGTAAAAAGATATGTCATAATTTTTATTAGCGTTTTCCCTGAATGCTGGCATGACTGAAGACTTTCCCATGTATATGGTTAATAGAGTCGATTCTCCCTTGAGAATCGGCTTTACCCAATTTATTAGAAGGCTCGCCACACTCGGGTTTTAATTCCCTGGAAGTAGGCTCACCACCAGTCTTTAAAACATAAAAACAGTTTGTGACTTCTGGGCCCATGAAGTCACCTGAGAGCCTGGCTCAGCATAACAGTTAATCATGGTTGTCAACTTGATGGGGTTTAGAACCAACGTGGAAACAAACCTGCAGGCCTGTTAGGGTGTTTTTTGGATTGGGTTAGTGGAGGTGAGAAAAATCCACCCTAAATGTATGCAGTATTGTCTCACAGACTGGGTTCTGGACTGAACAAATAGAGACCTGGAGCCAAAGACAGTGCCTATGCCTTTTTAATTCCTGACAACAATACAATGTATCCAGTTGCCTTGTACATCTGGCACTCTGCCAGCCCCACCATGATGGACTGTACCTCTTCAAACTGTGAGCCCAAACAAGCCCTTCCTTCCATTACCTTTTGGTCACAACAATGAGAAAAATAACTGATATATTTTATTCAGTCCTAAGACTCTAGTTTACCAGCCCCTGCCTAGACTTTAAAGTCACAGAATATTATTATAGCCAGAAAATCATTTTTTAAAAATTGGATATTTTCTTTATTTACATTTCAAGAGTTATCTCTTTACCTGGTTTCCTCCACTCCCAGAAACCCCCTATTCCATCCTCCCTCCCCCTACTTCTATGAGGGTGTTCCTCCCCCCACCTTCCTGCCCTCTATTCCCCTATACTGGGGCATCTATCAAGCCTTCATAGGACCAAGGACTTCTCTTCTCATTGATGCCTGACAAGGCAATCTTCTCCTACATATGGAACTGGAGCCATGTGTACTCCTTGGTTGATGGCTTAGTCCCTGGTAGCTCTCAGGGGTCTGATTGGTTGATATTGTTGGTCTTCCTATGAGGTTTCAAACACCTTCAGCATACAGATGGGGAAACTGAGTCACAGAAGTCAGTTTGGTCCCTTTGTGGTATCTGTGTTGAACCAGGGCTTTCCCTGACTTTGATATGATCGATTCTGTAGGTTTAGGCTTTGGCTGATGTGACCCCAGTGGGAGAACAAGGTGGCTTGCTTCTAGAGAAAGGATTCCTCTTCTCCTAGGGCTGGCTGGTCCCTGCATCAGAATTCTTTATCGAGTGTCCTCCTATTCCCTTTGGGGTGACAGGAGAGATGGTGCAATCATGGTGTCAGCTCGTGTTCATATCCCACCTGAGAATTGCCTTGTGTGCAGAAGCTTTTTCCTTGTTACAATTGATTTTTTTGCAACAAAAAAATTTGACATTTTTTTAGGTGAATCTTGTATAGGGCAGCAAATACCAAATATAATTGCTTTCTCTCTCCCAAGACACCTCTGACCAAATCTATACTCAGCAGCAGACAAGAGGCAAAGAGGCTATTGTTGCCAGAGCAGTCACCTGCTAGGTGACTGGAGAGGTCCCTGTGGCTTCTTGTCCTCTCTGTCAGAGTGAAGAGAAGCAAGCTAGGGTGAGGTGAGGAGGCCAGCCTCCTGGGACTCCTGCTGTCAGCAGCTTGTTTTCTACAAAGACCTCCTGGGTACTAGTTTCTCACCAGGGGACAGGTTAGGCATCCATAGAGAGGAGAGTTCTCACCAGCGAGGTGCAGTTTGACCTGGTCTTCACTGGCATCTTGAGACGCTGGTATCCACGTTGCTTCTGTCAATAGTAAAGCCTCGTGGTGCGGAAATACCTAACAAGAAACAACTTAAGGTAGCAAGGGTTTGTCTGGGCTTCTGCTTTGAGGGGGGCAGTCTACATTTTTTTTTCACAGACAGATCCCTGCTGAGCCCATGTTGATGCAAGGCAAGATGCCCCCCACCCCCCACTGCCCAAGGTTATACGGGGCTCCGCAGCCACAGGTCCCTCTTGCTCAGGGCACCATCTCTTTCCTTCTGCTGTAGCAGTGTCATACTCCAGGGCTTTCAAAACATGATCACGTAGTGTATTCAGCTTGGCGTGGGTTAGAATGCAGGCTCTGAGTCAGCGGCTCTGGGGGCAGGGCTTGGAGAGTCTGGGCATCAAACTAGCTTGCCGGTGATGGCGCCGTTCTGAGTGCGCTGAGGTGCAGGTGGGCCAGGCTGGGAGCTTCTTACAGACTCCGGACCTTGTGGAAATCTCATTACCACCCTGCCTGGCACACAATAGCTGCTGAGGTAAACGAGATGACTGACTGAACAACAGGCAATTAGCATGGAAGATGCCCGGAAGTCCTGCAGGAAGGGAGCCCGCTGTTCTCTACTATGTGTCGTATCTCGAGTTTTATTTTAACTGGAATCCAATTTTTGGAAATACTTATTAACATTTTATGGAAATCGTGCTTTGAGACAACCACTCTGGGAGACTCTGGCACATCATGGAGTCTTGCTTAGTTCGGTAATGGGAAACTCAAGCCGCACGTTTGTATGTGTATGTCTGGTTCAGCAATTAGGAGAGACTGTTTCCCCACAGACCTCGCTGTAGCCCCGAGGGCCTGCAGACTCCTTCAGGGGATGTATCTGAATATATTAGGATGCAGTGTGGAGCTGACGCTGCTGCTTGCTAAGGAGTCTCCTTTTCCTCTTCCCCTGGCAGTGCCCATCAGAGCCCCTGTGGGCGTAGGATCCCGAGGAGCCTGTCGGTTAGTATTGTGCTGCGGACGTCTTCGCGCTCTTTGTTCTGGGCTGAGGCAAGGAGGGCTCTGGGGAAGAGCCCGAAGGCGGGTTCTGGGTTGGGGGTTTGAAGTTGGTGAAAGGGTCGGGTGTCCTGGGGGGGACCATGATGACTGCGTTTAACCCTAGCACCCTTCCTGCCGAGGAGAATCCTCCTGGCTTGAAGGATCTGCCTTTGCTAGTTTCAAGGGAAGAGAGACAGGGTGGGTGCTTGGCGCCCCTTTCTGAAAGCAGCCCCACAGTGGTAACTCCCTCTTGTCCACTCGAGATCCTGCCTTAGTGACTTTACTTATTTCTGTGACCAAATACCCAGACCAGGAGAGACTGAGGAAGGATGGAAGGACTTGACTGAGCTCACTCCGTCGTGTCTGGGATGACAAGGTGGCAGGAGTAGGAAGCAGAGGTGGGTACCGAACCCACAAACCCACAAACCCACAAACCCACAAACCCACACACCCACAAACCCACAAACCCAAATGCTTCACTTGGGTCTGCCCATCAACTTAGTGGACCTTTTCCTTGGGTCAGAAGTCCTTTGGGGGGGGGGATACAGCAGACAGTCTTAAGGACAAGAGGACAGATACTTTTTTTTTTTTTTTTTATAAAGCCTTGGACTGAGATTTCCAAAAATCCTTAAATGAAAAGAGAAATGATGAGAAAAGAAAACTGCACGAGAGACTGAAAATGTAATCACAGAATTAAGAGCCGCTATTAATCCTGGGGAAAGATTAAGGAACAGAATCGGTGCGGAAAATATTCAATCAGTGTAGGACCCGTCAAGGTTGAGAAATCTCATCAAAAATGCAGAGGAAAAGATAAAGAAATTAAAAGGGCACGAGGGGGAGTTTACAGATGCGGGGAGCAGAGAGCAGGGCAGCGTGCAGTGAGCTCTCACGCTCACACCGAAGCAGTCACGCAGCGGAGTTTGGACCACGGACCCAGGGACGGGGTGGAAGGGATCAGGACTGTCCGTAGGTGGGTGGAAGGATGCTGGACACCTCGCAGGAACGTCCGCGCGCCGAGTCCAGATTTTGCTGTGGTTTGAATGTGTTCGCCCCAAACCACAGCTGGAAGCAATCTGCCATGCCGGGAGATGGGGCCGTTGAGAGGTCCTTAGGCCGCGCCGCCCTGGGCACGTCCACAGATGGATGCCTGAATGAAATAAATGAAGAAAAGATGAAAAAAATCAAATAAATTAAATAAAAAGGAAAGGATGTGACTGCTTTCGATATGTTGGAGTAGAAGGTTTATTGTATACAAAGGAGACACAGCCTGGGGCAGGGACATCTGGGAGAGTCCGGAGTGAACATGGGAACTCCAGAGTCCTGGGAGGAGAGGCGGGAGGGGAGCGGAGAGAGGTAGCCAGGTTGGCAGCCAGGAGGCCCCAAAGAGGCGAGGTCACAAACAGGGCTGCGTTGTTTAGGGAAGGGCATTGGAGGAAGGGCAGTCCTGCCGCTCCTCTGGAGTAATTTAGGGTAGGGGGCAGGTGTGCCAGCCCTACCCTAACAGTAGGGACTGAGGGATGCTGGGAGGACCTGTCAGCCAGCTTCACTTCGGTATGTTAAATAGGATCCTCAGCCACCACCAAGGGGTTGGAACCTAACAAAGTGGATTCCGTTGTTAAAGCCACAAGCTTATTCTCTCTTGACCCCCCACCCCCAATTCTACCCCCCTTTCTTCCACTTTCCCTTCACCCTTCTCCCCTCCCCTCTCCCTTCAGCCATCCCTGCCAGTGCTCCCAGAAAGCAGCCCTCGGAGGAAAAGGGACAGAATCTTCTTCCTGAGGTCCAAGGTCCCCTTCTAGAGCTGGGGAGGAAAGGACCCAGAACTGGGTGACAAATTCCAGGAAAGCCTATGCCAATCGTGTTTGCCCGTCGTCATGGTTCTGACTCCCAGATCTTCCCGCTAAGGTGCCCCCTCCCAGGGTTCCCTGAAGGCAAGCTGCCCTAACACAGGCGGGAGAGAGGCCCCAGGCAGAACAACAGATTCCAAAGTTAGCTTCTCAGGTGTGGGTAGGTGGCCTTCCTGGGAGGGTTCCAACAGGGAGGGGTCAGGGCTGCTCCGTGGTTCTGCAGGTCTCCCCAAGAGGACACCCAACCCTTCCCTGAGCACAACCCACATTGTGTGTTACAGTCTTTGGAACATTAAAATGCTGTGGTGGCCGGGCAGTGGTGGCGCACACCTTTAATCCTAGCACCTGCGAGGCAGAGGCAGGTGGATTTCTGAGTTCGAGGCCAGCCTGGTCTACAGAGTGAATTCCAGGACAGCCAGGGTTATACAGAGAAACCCTGTCTCAAAAAACCAGAAAGAAAAAAAGAAAGAGAAAGAAAGAAAGAAAATAAGAAAGAAAGGAAGGAAGGAAGGAAGGAAGGAAGGAAGAAAGAAAGAAAGAAAGAAAGAAAGGAAGAAAGAAAAGATATACCTGAAGTTCAGCCAGAATTCCACAAAAGAAAGTGACCTGACCATTCTCCAACAACCCACTTCAGACAGGACAATAGGGACAGCCAAGCAGGGGATCATATTATCAAAAGAATGTCAGTCATGTTTACTGTTAACTCAATGGAGAGTCATCCATCCTTCGCAGGAAGGTAAAAATCCAGCTCAAGCTGATTTGCACAAACGGAGGTGTCCTGGCTTTTATAACCTAAAGGTACAGAGAGACATATTGAGCTTCAGGAAGGGTCTGATACAGGCCCCAGGTTGAACTCTGTTACCCAGATGCCCCCTGGTTCCTGTCTGTCTCTCCAATTTGTCCCTGGTGATACAGGCCTCCCTCTGTGTGTCTACACAGCTCTGGGTACTGGCCTCTAGGGTTCTAGCCGGACTTCAAAGCTCCTGTTCATTACTGCATAAAGTGGCTGTGGGGAGCTGAAAGAAGGCTTAGGATGCAAGCTCCCTTCCTCTCCCTCCTCCCTGCTTCCTCCTCCCTGCTCCCTTCCCATCTCTTCCCTCCCCCTCTCCCTCTCTGTACATACTCTCTTGCCCTTCCACCACTGGGTGGCACTTGCCACATGTAGGGTCCTTGATGTTGGACTTTCCAGCCTTCCATGCTATGTTACGCTTCTAGTTTACCAGTCCCCAGCAGGAGGGATGCTGAGGCAGGAGGACTGATGAGAGTTTGAGGCCAGCCTTGGGTACATAGGGAGTTTCAAGTAAGCCTGAGCTAAGTTTTAGGATCTATTGTACACACACACACACACACACACACGCACACGCACACGCACACGCACGCGCACGCGCACGCGCACGCACACACACACACACACACACAGAGAGAGAGAGAGAGAGAGAGAGAGAGAGAGAGAGAGAGAGAGAGATTTTCTTTACCGGTTTCATGGTCCCAGAGGCAGCTAGACTGACTTCAAATGCATGTTGTCCTCATTCCGGATGGAGAATGTCTATGGAGATTTTAGAAGAATAAAGATTGTACTTCAAAGATGTCAGCCAAGATAAAGTTTAAAGAAATATGCTGTTAGAAATACATCAGATACCATTCCACAGCTGATCTCAGCTAAAGGCTGAGCATGAGGAACCTACTAGGTGATTCGAAAGACAGTGTCCCCCAGAGGCACAGATGCGTGAACACTTGGTGTCCAGTTGGAGGCGCTGTCTGGTAATTGGGGATGAGTGGCTTTGCTGGAGGAGTATGTCACTCGGGTGGGCTTTGATGTTTCAAAGCCTTGAGGAATTCCCAGTGCCCTCTCTGCCTCCTGCTTGCAGTTCGTGATGAAAGCTGCTGCCGTGCCTGTGATGGGCTCTTATCCTGCTGGAACCACAAATCCAAATAAATACCCTGTCCTCCTGCAGGCCGCCTTGGCCACGGCGTTTAACACAGCGGCAGGAAAGTAACGCATGCATCTACCACTCGAACTTTCTCTCACCGTAGGGTTCTTCTATGAAGCCCAGGCTGGTTTTGAACTTGCATACACACAGGTACCCCATACCCACATGAAGATGGGGAAAAGATGAAGAGGTATGCCGGGCAATGGTGGCACACGCCTTTAATCCCAGCACTTGGGAGGCAGAGGCAGATGGATTTCTGAGTTCCAGACTAGCCTGATCTACAGAGTTCCAGGACAGCCAGGGCTACACAGAGAAACCCTGTCTCAAAAAACAGAAACAAAAAACAACAAAAAACCCAAAAAAACCAAACCAAGCCAAACAAAACAAAACAAAAAGATGATGGACGAGCTAGGATGGAGAAGAGTGAAGCAGGCCCCAGGGCCCCAGTGCCTGCCAGCGAAGGCCAGTGTGGGGAACTGTAAGGGGCGTGAGGTGTGAGAAGTGGGCGGGGATAAAGGGCCTGCTTTATCCACTGAGGACGGAGTTCAGATCCCCAGCACACACATAAAAGGCTGGGCAAGAGTGGCAACTATCCGTCACCCCAGGGAGACAGGGGGTCCACAGGGCAAACTGGCTGGCCAGACTAGCTGGAGCTCGGACAGCGCTGAGTCTAGTGAGAGGCCCTGCCTCAAACATTAAAGTGAAGACCCTCAGTGGTGGCACATGCCTTTAATTCCAGCACTTGGGAGACACAAGGCAGACAGATCTCTGTGAGTTCAAGGCTAGCCTAGTCTACAGAGCTAGTTCTAGGGTGGCCAGGGCTAAACAAAGAAACCCTGTCTCGAAAAACCAAATAAATAAATAAATAAATAATAAAGTGGAGAGTGATAGAGAAGACACCTGATGTCAAGCTTGGATCTCCATCCACACTCCCACACACACATGTGAACATGCATACACACACATGCACACATATGTGAACATGTACACACATACTCACACATATGTGAACATGCATACACACATACATTTGTGAACTTGCATCCACACATTCATACATCCACATATCTGAACATGTACACACATAGACATATGTGAACATGCACATACATACCCACTCACACACCCACATATAAACATGTGAACATGCACCCACACTCACATATACATATACATATGTGACATGCACACAAACATGTGAACATGCACACACATACACATATGTGAACATACACACAATGCACACACATACACATATGTGAAGGTGCACACACACATTCACTCATACTCACTCATACTCACATAAATACATACACATATGTGAAGGTGCACACATACATACACACACTCACACAGAGATGATAAAAAAGACAACTCAGGAAGCTCTGTCTCCCTTTGACTGACACATTGAAAAGGTATGACTGAGGCATGTACTGCCAAAATTAAAGATACTTGTAGAATTATAGAGAAACTCTAGAAAATATACAAGTGTGCCTAATATAAAATGCATTAGAATGTATACTATCGATAACTATATGATATGCATGTAACATGTATACACATGCACACACACACACACACACACAACCTTGTGGAGAAACTAAACGTTGAGAAACACAGATTGAGCAAAATGAAAACAGGCCACATGGAGCCTACATAGAGAAACTCTAGCCGGGTGTGTTCACGCCTGTAATCCCAGCACTTGGGAGGCAGAGGCAGGCAGATTTCTGAGTTCGAGGCCAGCCTGGTCTACAGAGTGAGTTCCAGGACAGCCAGGGCTACACAGAGAAACCCTGTCTCGAAAAAAACAAACAACAACAACAACAACAACAAAGAGAGAGAGAGAGAGAGAGAGAGAGAGAGAGAGAGAGAGAAAGAGAGAGAGAGAAACTCTATCCCAAATCACAACATTAAAAACAAAACAAAACTTTAGGTTATAGCAATAGTACTGAATAAATATTAAGGTGATGAGTATAAATTGGTTACATTTCTTTATTTTATAAAAACTCTTAGCTTGCATACTTCCATATGTGAAACTCAAAACAGAGACAAAAACAAAAACAAAAATCCCCAAACCAACAGCAAACAAACAAAAGCAAAACAACAACGAACCCCACAATAGGATCTGGCAGTTCCACTCTTGGGGATAGGTGCAAACAAAGGGAGATCAGGGCCTTAATCAGATATTTGCAGATCAAAATCATTGCTGTGCCATTCACGAGAGCCCAAAGGCAGAAACAGTCCCAGCAGCCCTCAGAGGATGAGTGACACACAGGACGCCCACCCACACGCAGCCAGTGTTATCCACCTACTGAAGGAAACGGACACACGCCACGGACACGGGTGAAATCTGAAGATGCTGCACAAGGTGAACCAAGCCGGCAAGCAGGAGGAGCGCGGAGCAGTCTGCTGACAGGAACACCTAGCAGCGTTCGCCTGACAGGGTGGGTCAGAGGTGACAGAGCCGGGTCGGGGAGTAAGGAGGCAGTGGCCAATGGCTACAATGTCTGGGATAATGAAAAGCTTTGCAAATAGACAGATGCTCAACCGAATTATAGAGGGGCTGGGGGGATGACTCAGAGGGCAAGAGCACCCGCTGTTCTTCCAGAGGACCTAGGTTTGTTTCCCAGCACCCACCCGGTGGCCCACGAGAAACTGTTACTTCATTTTTAGGGGCTCTTGTGCCTTCTTCTGGATTCCTCAGGCACTGCCTGCATGTGGTGCGTAGACATACATGCGGATTAAAAAAATAGATTTTAAATAAATAGTGGAGAGGCCCTGAGGAAGACACCAGATATCAACCACTGCCTAAACACACACACACACACACACACACACACACACACACGTGCATGCATTATATACCCACACACACACATGCATATGTGCACAGGGGGCATGCACACACACAAATGGTCAAAATGGAATGTTTTGTCACAACAGAATTACAGAAAATATGAGGCTGAGGAGATGGCTCGAGGGAAGAGTCCTTGTTGCTCCTGCAGAGGATCCAGGTTTGAGTCCCAGCACCCGCCTGGTAGCTCACAGTCACCCATAGCCTCAGTTCCAGGGATCTGACAGGCACGCACACGATGAGCACACACACACACACACACACACACACACACACAGGCAAACACTTCATGCCCATAAAAGGAAAATAAATAAACAGTAAGGTGTCACCGTATAAAAACGAGCCTAGCCATGGTGGCACAGGCCTTTAATTCTACCATGGGAGGCAGAGGCAGGCAAGGCTCTGATTTTGAGGGCAGCCTGGTCTACAGAACAGCCAGGGCTGTTACACAGAAACCCTGTCTCAACGCCCCCTTCAAAACCAAACCAAAACCCAAACCAAAACAAAACAATACACAACAACAACAGAACAAACGCAAAAGAATAAGACAGCCAGGGTCAAGGTTAAACCCAGAACAAACAACCACAAAGACAGCAGCAGCTCCAATATCAATAAAGGGCTAAGCGGGGATTTAAGACCCACAGGTTAAATGCAGTCAAGGGGTTTTAGCTTGATAAGGGGTGGTGTTATCTCAACTCCACAATGCTCACACATCTATACATAGTAAATAACGTAGCCCCAGATATGTAAAGCAAAGACACCCGACTAGGGAAGAAAAATAACAAACTCAGTGAATGAAGACCCTCTGTCTTTGTTCATCTTCAGGTCTGCCCCAGCCCAGCCCAGCGCAGAGGAAGGATGTGCGAGGTGCCCACACTCCGCCGGTCTCCGGTACTCACCAGGACGTCGCACGGATATCAGGACATCTCTCCATCATCGTGCTTTAGGAGTTTATCGTGTGATTAGCTCATCCGCTCTGTCTCCTTCACTCCGCACACGGCCTCGGACTTTCTACGACTCTCACACTGTGGAAATCATGGGTCAGTTATTTTGTAGATTATGCTTTCATTTGGGCCTGACGGATATTTCCAGATAGTCACCGTCGACCCTTAAGGATACCCGAGGGAGTGACCTGTCTGTCACCTTCTCCTAGCTCTTGAAGGTGATTGATCCAGCCCTTGTTTGGCATCATGTCCTTGGTCTCTTGGTGGCGGGCATGTTCTCCAGCCCTGCCTTTTACTTAATGGGATAGAGCTTATTGCTATTGTCAGGACCGACACTGGTGAGCAGATTGCCTTAGAGCTGGTGTTTGGTGTCCTTTGTGTGGGCTCCCTCCGTGCTGTGTCCTTCCTTGGCATGTCCTCAATTTCCAGAACGGCAGTAGATCTCAGAAGTGGTCACGCCCTGGAGTCTTCGCCCCAGCCTTCCAGGGCGGTTTTGCTTGTTTCTCCCAGCGAGAATGGTATCTAGAAGGAAGGTGAGCTGCCTGCTTTGGGGTGCTGCTGTCCCCAGGGCCTGGTGAAGGACTTACCTGTGGAATACAGCTCCTGAGGTTTCTATGTCTATGTTTCTCAGTGTATGCACGTTTGCATGTATATTTCCTTATTTTAGAACCGATGCTTTTGTGCAGCTCCAACAATGGTGGGCTCGCTTTTAACTTTTCTTAAATTGTTGTTGTTGTTGTTGTTTTGTTTTGTTGACAGGGTTCCTCCATGTAGCCCTGGCTGTCCTGGAACTCACTCAGTGGACCAGGCTGGCCTCCAGTTCACAGAGAGCCGCCTGCCTCTGCCTCTTGAGCTCTGGGATCAAAGGTGTGCGCCACCAATGTTTAAAAGAGATTTCTTTCTTTAAGATTTTAGGTGTATGAATGTTTGCCTGCATGTGTGTCTGTGCACTGAGTGTATCTGTGCCACAGAGGCCAGAAGAGGGCAATGGATATCCTGGGAATTGAGCTACAGACCACAATGCGCTGCCCTGTGAGTTCTGGGCGTGGCACTCAATCCTTTGCAAGAGTAGCCAGTGCTCTTAACCACCGAGCCTTCCCCCCAGCTCCCATCCTGACTTTATCTTCTGTACCTGGAACTCTTTTCCCCAAAGGTGAAAAATAAGGTTCCTGTTAGCCTTTCTGTATTGACCTATTTAGTTAGCAATATCATTTGTGTAACGGCCTTCAGTTCTCCCTTCCCCCCACACCGATGGGGTCTCACCTCACCTGACCCTTAATGTCCGCAATCTGTCTGCTTCACCCTCATGGATACCTTCTTCAGCTTTCTCCTCTCCTCCTCCTCTCACACCCTCAGATTTTGAGACAGGCTAGCAGTCCTGTCTCAGCTTTCCAGTTATTGTGGTTCCAGGTGTGTGGCTGCAGCCCTGTTCCCCCAGCTCTCTCCACTCTTACGTCCTGCACTAAGCGTCTCTCTCTGCCCCACAGTGGCTAGAAGCCTGCATGCACCCCGTGTAGACATGCACGACTCTCAGGCTCTGCATTCTGCTTCTGGCCGCAGCCCCCTGCTTTGTGTCCTTTGTGCTCCATGAAGACGCTCCCAGCCCTGCTGACACTAGCCTTGTTTGGCCATAGCCTGTGGCTTTTGAAAGAACAGAAAGGAAGGGGAAAGGGAATAATCCTGAGTTCACCTGAAAATAAGAAAAGAAACTGGGTGTGTGGTACACACCTTTAATCTCAGCACTCAGAAGGCAGAGTCAGGAGGATTCCTGTGTCCTCCACGGGTCTGGTCTCTGCACGTGTGTCTGTTTCGGCTGACGTCATTCTGTCAATCAGCCCAAGTCTGAGCAAGCGGCAAGAAGCCGCAGCAGACCACGAGACGGTTTTTGTGGTTGTTGTTTTTTGTTTTTGTTTTTTGTTTTTTTTGTTTTTGTTTTTCGTTTTTTGGTGCATTTCTCTCTATGACGTCCCAACAAATTCAGCTTTAACCATGCAGTGTAAGGTGGATACATGCGTGTTGTTAACAAAGAACACTTCATCATGTGTTCTTTCACGTGCTTGCTTTAGCAGAACATCCTCTCTCCTGTGTCTGCTTCAGCAAAACGTTACTTCAGGTTCTTGCCCCAGCAAAATACCATCCAACTGACTTTCCAAAGAACCCTAAAGTTTCCACTTCAGACAACTGCAGCCTGGCAGATCTACCAGGAGCATGGGTAACTTTCCAGGAAAACCTTGGCGTGATTGCCAGGGTGGTTGTTTTTGTTTGTTTTAAGTAGTATAATTTATTCCAAAGCCTGAAAATGAAATCCCAGGAAACTATAATCCAGCTACACTTGTTACCAGACCTCTCTCCACTGCCTCAGGATGAATATCTGAAGAACCCAGCACCCACTGCAGCAGCACTGTATAAGGAGAGCTCCTGGATGCGCAGCCTTCCCCGGGGGAGCAGAGCAAACAAGCTATGTGCTTTTAGAGAGATGCATTTTAGATGATTTATTCATGGGCCTGAGAAGGCTTGGTAAACCCAAAAGTCTGCTATGTAGGCCAGCGGGTTGGGATTCAGGAGAGAGTGGCAGTTCAGGTCCAAAGGGATCTGCTGGCAGGATTCCCTCTTATTCTGATTGGTGAGGACTTCAACTGATGGGGCAAACAGCTTTATTCTAAATCTATGGGCTCTAAATGCTGATCTCAAAAAAACAAAACAAAACCAGGAACCGAGGAGATGGCTCAGGGTAGGGGTGGGGATGGGAGTGTGTGTGTGTGTGTGTGTGTGTGTGTGTGGTGTAGGTGTGATACGGATATGGGTAGGTAGTGTGTGAATGTGGTGGAGAGTGGGTGGAGTAGGGATGTTTCTTAGTTAGGGTTTTCATTACTATGCACAGATACCATGACCAAGAACTCTTCTTATAAGGACAACATTTAATTGGGGCTGGCTTACAGGTTTAGAGGTTCACTCTGTTATCAAGGCAGGAGCATGGCAGCATCCAGGCAGGCATGGTGCAGGAAGAGATGAGAAGAGATCCTACATCTTCATCTGAAGGCTGCTAATGGAAGACTGACTTCCTGGCAGCTAGGATGAGGGTCTTAAAGCTCACGCCCACAGTGACACACCTACTCCAACAAGGCCACTCCCACTCCGGCAAGGCCACACGTTCTAATAGTGCCACTCCCTGGGCCAAGCACATAAAAACCATCACAGGGTGTGGGTGTGGGTGTGGGTGTGGGTGTGGAATTGGTGCGGTGTGGGAGTGGGTATGGGGGTGTGTGGGAGGAGTTGTAGGTGTGATATAGGTGGAGGTCTTGGAGGGTGGGTGTGAGTTGTAAAGTGCTTGCGGTGCAAGCCTAATGACCAGAATTTGATCCCGTGACAAAGTCAGGCTCAGATGGGCCTGTGCTCACCTGTCGTCCTTCTAGCCCACAGTCCAGTCTGCCTGGAATATGAACTATTCAAGTGCCCGAAACAGGAGAGACTGTGGCTCCGAACACAGGGGAAGGAGAGAAGCAAGCTTTGAAAGTTGTTTTCTGAACTCCAAAGCACACCATGACATGATGTACACACAGACACACACTAAAAATAAACACCCACATAAACAAATCCAAACAAACAACCAACACCAAGCAACCAATACTCTCCAGCAACAGCCAAAACAGGTTGTGGGTGATAATCCGGTTACTGCCCAGTCTGCCTTCTTGCAATATACTCAACAGGCTGTTGTTCCTTTAGAAAAAGAAAGAACAGACTAGGCTGGAGAGATGGGTCAGCAGTTAAGAGCATGCCTGCTCCTTCAGAGGACCAGAGCTCAGTTCCTGGTACCCAAATCAGATGGTTCACAACTGCCTGAAACTCCAACTCCTAGAGGAGTCAACACCTCCAGCTGTCTTAGGCACATCTGCTCATGAACACGAAATCCAGCCCACCCCACTGCCCCACCTCTACCCTGAACACACTTATGTATAATTTTAAGAAACAGGGCCTGGAGGGATAGCTCAGTGACTAAGAGCACCTGCTACTCTTGCAGAGGACCCAGGTTTAGCTTCCAGCAACCACATAGCAGGTCACACTGGTTTATTTTATTTTATTTTATTTTATTTTATTTTATTTTATTTTATTTTATTTTATTTTATTTTATTTTATTTTATTTTATTTTTTGTTTTTTTTTTCAAGACAGGGTTTCTCTGTGTAGCCCTGGCTGTCCTGGAACTCACTCTGTAGACCAGGGTGGCCTCGAACTCAGAAATCCGCCTGCCTCTGCCTCCCAAGTGCTGGGATTAAAGGCATGCGCCACCACCGCCCGGCGCATACTGGTTTATAATTCCAGTTCCAGGGGATCTGGCTTTCTTGGGCACCAGGTGTGTATGTGGTCCACATGCGAGCAGGACACTCATATATAGAATAAAATAAGTCAGTTCGTAAAAGTGTAGACATTTTGCTTAAGCTTTATAATTTCTTTAAGGATTTCACATTAGGAGTACCCTACATCATTTTCAGTTTGTTGAAAAACAGTCCCAAGTCTCTACAGCCTGAAAGGCCAGGTTCTGAAGTCAGCCCTGTGGACTCTTCAGCCCCACACCTACAGGCCTTTGAAGTTCTTATTCCTAGACAACATCGGTCTTGACCAAACTTACAAGCCAGCTCAACCCCTGCAGCACGCGTGGGCATGGGTGTGTTGTTTAGTCTTAACCTAACTGGGCTTACAGGTAGTGAAATTTGGCATTTCTCCCTCGAGGGTGTCTGAGGGGATCAGATCACCTTGGGTACATGTGTCACAGAGCCATTAAATAAGATTCTCCCTTTATAAGTCAGCATGATGACGCCTACTGTAGGGTCTCTGACTGGTTATTCATGTATGTTTCCTCTGCTTCCATGGGTCGAGACTGGAAAGGCTCCGTCCTTTTCCTCTTACATCCTGGCTATTCACTGCTGTCACTGCCTGATCACCTCAGAGGACAGCCCTGCGTGGAAGAGGCCATCCCAGAAGCCATGGACTGGTAGACACTATTCTCTGACATTTTCTGCGTGAGGAAGGCAGCTCCTGAGCTTGGAGAAGCCTGGGGAACTATCCTTGTCCACTGGGGATGTGACGAGAGGCAGAAAGTGCTGATGGGATGCATCCCAGCACTGCGCCTTACCCGAGGATCCTCTCTTCTGGATGGCAGCCGTGGAGCGTGGGCAGAGCTCCACACTGCAGCCACAGAGTGTGGGGGCCCCATGTTTGGCATGGCTCTCCTCAGGGCTTCCCTCCTTCCTTCTGTGGCTAATGGCTCAGAGCCCAACTCCTCCTCTACACCTTGCCATCCTCCTGTCTGTGAGCCACAGAGCCTTCGAGCCAAGGCTAATGCCATCAGACTCTTTCTAGAGGACTTCTCGGTGTCCAGGTGTTCTGGTTTCCTCATCCTGACAGGATATGAAGACATGCAGCGTCTGCAAATCCCTGAATCTCTTCTGGGATTCTGTGTGTCCTACACTCTACACTGTGGCAGTCTAAGGAAGAAAATGTTCTTGACACATTTGGGTCTGGACTTGATGCTGAGGATACTGTCCCTCAAGTTTTGTACCAGTAATGGCTTGGCCTGAATGTCAGAGCAGTTGAAGGTAACCAGAAAGTCATGTGATCTGTTCAGATGTCATTAAGAGACAGGAAGGAACCTTTTGACAAAATTCCTTTGAAGGTAAGTGATTGAACCAAAACTTATATAGACTGTTGACTTCAAGCTGGTCAAAAACTAGTCATACATTTAAAATCAGAGACATAAAACACTGTAACATCCTGTAGCATGCTATCAACATGAATGTTTAATTACAGAGAAGTAAAGGTGATATGGTATCAACATGTGCACAGATGTAATTTATCACAGGAACACGTCAAAAGAAAATGTTAGCAGCAATTTGGAGCATTTTACTTCTGTAGTGTAGATACCACACAAAAGCCAGTCAAACAAAGGTTGATGTCTTCTGAAATCTCTCTGTGACAGGTGAATACTTTTTTGTTGTTGTTTTTAAAGATTTATTTATTTTATGCATGTGAGCTCGCTATTGCTGTCTTTAGGCACACCAAAAGAGAGCATCATATCTCATGACAGATGGTTGTGAGCCACCATCTGGTTGCTGGGAATTGAACCCAGGACCTCTGGAAGAGCAGTTAGTGCTCCTAATCGCTGAGCTATCTCTCCAGCCCCAGGTGAGTGAGGTTTTTCTGTTGCTTTGGTGGACTATCCCTAAGGAAGTGGTCTGTGATAAGCTCGCCTCAAGAACACCAGGCCGTGTGTCACTCTGAGGAGGCAGAAGAAGTTCAGCTGCCAGTGATGGTGATGCAAAACGGCCCCCTCACCCCAAGTGTTTCTCTATAGCCAATTCCCTCCGCCCTGCCCTCCGCAGCCCCAGTGCCTGCTCCAGGGTTCGAGCGCTCTCCATCCCTCTGCCCCGTGATCCCACCTTGTCTTGGCATTCTTCCCTGGGGTTTTCTTTCCTGACAGGACTATACTGAGCATCCCTGGCTGGCCTTGACCTTGGAGACTGTATCAGCCTCCAGAGCACGTGCGCTATCATGTCTGTGTCTCCCTGGCAAAGCCTGGCATCTTTCTGGAGTCTGCTTTGGCTCTCCCCAGCCCACCTCTGTTTTTTGCTTGTTTGTTTTGTTTTGTTTTGTTTTGTTTTGTTTTGTTTTGTTTTGGAGACAGGGTTTCTCTGTGTAGCTCTGGCTGTCCTAGAACTCACTTTGTAGACCAGGCTGGCCTCGAACTCAGAAATCCGCTTGCCTCTGCCTCCCAAGTGCTGGGATTAAAGGCGTGTGCCACCACCTCCTGGCCCACCTCTGTTTTATACTGAAATTCCTGCCTTGCATCCTTTGCACCCATTTCTGCAGGAGACAATGCTGTTCACTTGTTTGGGGGGGGTGTCTCAGCCACTCGCAGTGGGAGAACTGTCTCTGGAGTGGCTCATCTTGCTGTCACTCCACTTCTGCTGGTGACCTGATGACCTGGTGACCTCCTAGTTGGAGTTCACAGAAGAAAGTGCTTTAGGCACATTCAGACCACTCTCGGCTTTCTCAAGACAGACACACCGATCCAGCTAACAGGGAGCCCATGTGTTTCCAGCTCGCAACCCACTGCCTCCTCAGAGCGTGAGGAAATAGGCAGCTCTTGCTCATCCTTCATTTTGGAATAACTTGAAAGCTGGGGAGCCATGCAACGCTCTTGTGATAACTGCTGTCCCAGCAAAGTTGGCATTTCCTCTTGTTAAGGAGAAGACAACGTTGCTCGACCGCAGATATCAGAACCTCCAGCAAGCCTACCTTTTCCTCTTCTTCAGTCTGGACCCAGTTGCCTGTCTGTCCTGTTCTCTCCTGTTCTTGGCAGCTTTACAGAGACAGGCCTTTCATTCTGGGCCAGACTCCTTAAGCTAGGCCCCTGTAGTGCCTCTTCATGTCCAGACTCGGGCTCCACTTTCTTGGCAGGAACTATACAAAGTGCCACCAGGCATTTCCTAGGGTACCGAGTTAGGAGGGACACTGCTCCCCGCTGGTGGTGTTATTTAATCCCCTAGAGAAGCCGTGTGCCAGCCTTCCCACAATGCTCTTCCACAGTCTCCCTGGTAATTTGTGGGGACAAACTCTGAGACTATATCACAAATGACTGGTGCCTTTTGAAGAGAGTAGAATCTTCCCAATTTACCCTGAAGATTGAAATCAAGTCCCACTTAACAGGAATACGGGGCCCCAAACTAAACCCTTACCTGTCTTAGCTGGATCCTCAAACTGTGAGCACTGGGACCCTTGTCAATTCCGTTTCCAGATAATGCAATGAAGCTGTCCTTAACAATATAGATTTGTAGCAGGACACCAAGGGTGTCACGTAGTTAGTCACTAATTTTCTTTCTATTCTACACAAATACAAACAAACAAATAAAAACCCACCAACTAATGTGAAACACATTAGCCAAGGAAGAGTTAAAAGCACCACGGAGAGTGGTTTGAATTTTTCTCATACTGCTTAAATGATTTTGTTTGTGACAACTAATGACCCGAAGGTTCCATTTACGGGTTGGTAGATAATGTGCCTTAAAATCCACAGTCATTTTAAAATTGGGTCAAAGAAATTTATTTAAAGCCACCAGAGTTGTCAAAAAATAAACCCCACCAAATCTCATTATTCCTGCCCACATTAGGTCAGCTAGGGCAAGGCAGCTGAAGGCTAATGACTAGAAATGTCAGCCCAGGCAGAGCCGTCTGGAAACTAGCCAGGGCAGAGACCAACCCCAAAGAAACCGAGAATCTGATCTCTGAATACAAAGAAGAGAGCTACCATGGGCACCCTTAAAATATAAAGATGGGCGGGTGACAGTTTAGATGTTGGTCAAACATTCTGAGAGGGAAATAATTTCAGATGCCCTAGAGAAAGAGGCCATCACTTTCTCATATATTAATTATGAATTAGACACTGCCTATCAATCTTTGTTTCAATTCTTAATGAGTGTTTTTATCTGAGTTCATTTTTATTAAATCTCCCTTGGGAGGAGGATGGTGGATTTACAGAGATTTTACTAGGGCCCATTTATTATGGGCAATTTGCTGCGGCCGTAAATTTTGCGCTTGGATGGCAAGAATGAATGAGGAGCAGAGCAAGTGGTAGATAGAGGCTGAGAAACCGGGTGCAACTGGAAACGCGGGTGTAGAAAAACAGTGTTTGCATTCCGGTGCAGCTCAGGAGGACACTGGTAAGAGCTATCGCACGAGCATGCCCTGGGAGTGGAAACATCACCCCCAAAGGGACCCCTCCATCCTGTTCCTATCACTGTGCTGGGAGCACCTGCAACGGCCATGATGGGACTTGAGTCTCAGTTCCACCCCAGGCCTCTCTGACGAGTTGGAATCTGGATTGGACACGGAGAGGTCACCAAGAAGGAAACACTGACAAGGGACAAGTGAGTTTAAAAGGTTCAGGCTTTTACTTAATGGTGGTGGTGATGGTGGTGGTGGTGGTGGTGGTGTGTGTGTGTGTGTGTGTAGGGGGCATGTCATAAGACTCAGCCGACCATCCACTCACAAGCTGGTTCTATTATAGAGCAGAAATGGAGAAGGCAAGGAGGGAGGTTGAAAAGCTAAAGAGGTTGGCTCACGGTTGGTCATCGCTAGGGGCAACCATCATTGAGTCCTCAGTTCGTGTTTATGAGCCATAAGCATCTTTCCTGGCTGGCCACGACTGATGTCTATGGGGCAGAACTGTCAAGAGTGTAGAAAAATATGTTCATTTACTGCTAGAAACCAAATGACTGTAGGGGCTGAGATTGTCACCGTTCAATCAGAATGGAGCTTTTACAAAGCAGTGTGGCCTTGGTTAACAAACACCATATGTCTGAACGTGACATAGGCCGTATAAAGGAACCTCACAGGCTGTCCAGCCCAGAGGAGAGACTACATTTCCCACAGATCCCTGGAGCTGCCCAAGCTTGTGCTGACTTTAAACAGGCTGGCACCACGTTCCCTTTCATTGGGATATCTGACACGCGCAGTGGGGCTCATGTGGGTTTCCTGGCCTTTGGTTGTGTTGACTGGGGCCCATGATGAGGCAGAAGGCCCTGGTGTTGGGAGCACGGGGCAGAGGCTACTTCATGTCGAGGCTGATAGGAGCGGGTGGATGGGAGCGGTCAGGGCAAGATCTACCCGTCCAAGGCATCCTCTCTCCCAGCGCCTCTCTTCCTCTCTCCAGCCTCCCAATAGTCTATCCAAAAGTTGAATCCACACAGAATGAAACTATGGATTAGATCAAAGAGCTCATGGGTGCTGGAAACACCAGTGCTTTACCAGTCTTAACCCAATCAAGTTAATCATCAGGATCAACTATCAAGGAATGTCTGGGTAAAGTACTTGCCTGACTTCTTGAGTTTGATTTCCAGACCCAATATGGTGGAAGGAGAAGGCAGACTCCTGTAAGTTGACCACAGACTTCTACATGCTTGCCATGTGTGTACACATACACACTCACACACACCCACACACCTACATACACCACCCCCTACACACACACACACACCTAAATGTGGACAACCTAATATAAAGAAGCAGAACTCTCTGAGCTCTCATGCTGTCTTTCTATCCCGGTGGCTGGAGCTCCTCTGATCGTCCTCATTCACGCTCCTCTCCAGTTGCTTGAAGTAGGCCCAGCAGTATTGTGGGGGTGGGCACAAATGAGATTTTGTGAATACTTATTAGATGACTGACTGACTGACTGACTGACTGACTAAATGACTGATTGAATGAATGAATGAGTGAATGAATGAATGAATGAATGGACAGATGTGTGAGTGTGGTGGGAGCTGAGATAGAGATAACAGGAAAGCATGGGTGATGGCCACACCACACCCCTACCCGGATTTACCTCTAGAGATCTGTGTTGAGCTGCTTAGGGCAAGAAACCATGCAACAGTAGCTTTACCGAAGGGCCATCTACCTTCCTGAGGTGGCTAGGTGGGGCAGGGGTGTTTGAATTGGGTTTGGGGTTCAGAGCAGTCAGGCCTAAGTTTCTGCCAGGCATTTGGCCTCTTCCTCTTGGTCACAAGATGGTTAAATTCTGAGTGTCTGTTTCTGGGAGAGCAATGGAGGAAAGAGGACCTTTAAAGACATGGAAGGCGGAGTCAACCGAGCCTGTCTCCCCCATTCTCCAACCCCCTCCTCAAGCGTCAACCAAGCCTGGTTCCTCCAGCCCCCAACCTCTGCCTCAAGGTGGTTTTTGTTTTGTTTTATTTTTAAACAAGTTCTCAACATGTAGCCTAGGCTGTCCTGGAACTCACTACATAGGTGAGGCTAGCCTTGAACTCATGAGCAATCCTCCTGCCTCTGCTTCAAGAATAAGAATGCAAGAGGCATGCACATATATTTAAAAGGCGAAATTCAAGCCAACAGACAATTAAATCACATATGCTTATCTTTACTGTCTTGTCAGTTATACTCTCAAAGAGCGAGGACAAAAATCCATGTCAAGCTGTAACTTTTCTATGTAAAGATCATCACATATTCCAGGCAGTAGAATTTAATGATGAGTGAGCATATCCAGGTGTTGTGCTGATGTGATGATGTTGTGGTGATATCTGATGTGAGGTGTTGTGGTGATATCCGAACAACTAATAAAGTCCAAGTGTACATAATTCACAAGTTTTTATACATTTATCTCAGACAATTGGTGTTTTTTATCATCTCAGCAAAATCCAGTAATTAAGTTATCAGGATTTTTAAAAATTTAACATGAATGTCCTAGATTGGTTGCTATAGCCTGCAGCCCAGACACTTGTTTTTGTAAATTACGTTTTATTAGCATTCAACTGTGCTCATTCTTTTATATATTGCCGGGATGGATTTGTCTTGCAAGCATGAAACTCTGGGTTGCATCCCTAGGACCACAGAAACTGACTGTGGGGGCACACACCTGTAGTCTCAGCACTGGGAAAGTTAGGGACTCAGGGTTATCCTCAGCTGCGGAGTGAATCAAGGCCAGTGTGGGATGCAAGAGACCCTGTCTCAAGAAATTAAAAGGTAAAACATTATCATTCATGAATGACATATACTGATATTAATTTTATAACACTGAATTTTATTTAATTAAAATGCATTTCTTACTATTAATTTCTATAAAAATAAAACAACCCTTCCCTATCCCATGTCCAAGCAACTGTCAGTGTGATGGTTTCCTAGCATGCCTCCCTCGTGCGTGTTCTGTCTGGACCAATAGATACATGGATTCAGAGCACCATCGTTGGGTATGGCCAGATGCTCTTCAACAACCACATGCATTTGCTATGGATGTCGTCACTGGGGAGGAGGCCAGGGCACTAGAATCTGATGGGAAGCGTGAAGACTGCTGCTCCACAGTGCTGGGGATGCTGTCTTGCCACAAAAAGAGCATTGTTTCCACCGTCCCAGCCGGGAAGGGGTTAACAAGGGAACCCGCCTGTGTGTTTCCATCGCTGAGCTCTCCCACATTCAGAGTCTCCCTGCTCAGGGAGCAGCATCTGTCTTCAGTGTCACCAGGGGCAGGAACACAGTGTATCTCACAGTGTGTCTCACAGACACAGAGAAAGATGTGGGAGGGGCTCAGCAGAGCCTGACTAGTGTTAGTGAGAACAGAAGCTTAGGATTCGGCCTGTACACCGGCAGTGTTGGGGACTTGACCCCACATGATAGATGTCTTTTGATTGTAATGAAGTGTGTGTGTGTGTGTGTGTGTGTGTGTGTAGAGCAGGGAGAGGAGAAAGGAGAGGGAGAGGGAGAAGGAGAAGGGTGTTTATTTTAAACAAGGGGCCCGGAGCAGAGTGTGAGCACAGACTTTTCTGCATCAGCTTCCTAGGTGAGATGGTTTGCATTTGCTTGGCGCAGGGAGTGTCGCTATTTGGAGGTGTGGCCTTGTCGGAGTAGGTGTGGCCTTGTTGGAGGAAATGTGTCACTGCGTGTATGGGCTTTAAGACCCTCATCCTAGCTTCCTGGAAGTCAGTCTTCCACTAGCAGCCTTCAGATGAAGATGTAGAACTCTCAGCTCCTCCTGCACCATGCCTGCCTGGATGCTGCCATGCTCCTGCCTTGATGACAATAGACTGAACCTCTGAACCTGTACGCCAGCCCCAATTAAATGTTGTCCTTATAAGAGTTGCCTTGGTCATGGTGTCTGCTTACAGCAGTAACACCCTAACTTAGACACTAGGACCCCCTCAATGATTCCTCTTACATCCCATTGGCCATGGCTGTATTTTTGGTGGTTATTTGGTTATAATGGAGCCTGATGGACTGTCAGAAAGGCTGCAGTAGTCTCAGCCACACAGCCTTCCCTTCCTCACTCTACTCTCCTGACCGTGACCTCCCTCACATCCCTTCCCTCCCCAGGATCCAGGTCTTCCACGCCATGCTCCATCTTGAGACTCCACTTCTCTCCGTCACTCCGAGCCAGAGATGCCATGCCCTAGACAGAAACTGTCAGCAGGGAGCCCGACGTGGGTCCTCGAAGCTTCCTGAGCTGCGCTTCCTGGAGCACATCCTCACCCTTGCTGGGCTTGTTCCAGGGCTGACATAAGCAATGTGGTGCCCTGCCCCTCCTCCACGTCAGTGTACAGGGGCCTTGTCACTGACTGGTGACTGCTTGCTGACCCTTGGAGAGCTGCCAGGATGCTTGTGCCCTCGTGTGTGTGTGTGTGTGTGTGTGTGTGTGTGTGTGTGTGGTGTTGCATGTATGAATTTGTGTGTGTAAGTGTCTACAGACAATATCCCTATGGAAGGTGTATAGGCTAAGAGAACCATGACATCCTGTTAATCTAAGAGTTCATAACTGGACTCCATGTGTGGTGGTTTGTGAGTCCTTGGTGGTCACATGTTAAAATCTTGTGTGTTTATTTTTTTATGTGGACAGTCAGTGATGGAATGAAGGTTGTGATACAGTTGGCCTTGGGACAGGATAGCACAGCACAGCTTTGAGATGGGGCATCCTTTGCTGCAGTGACTGCTTCCTGACCTGAGTCCCCCTTCACCCCAGAGCGCTCAGCTCTGAGCTTGTCTCACACATCAACATCAAAGGAGACTCCTCTGTCTGCTCTTGGCCCTGGCTCTCAGGCTTAAGCCCTGGCTCACTCTGATGTGGTCCAGAGATCTGATGTACGGATGCTGAGACGGAGGAGTTCCTCGGCACATCAGTGCAGCGTGGCCTCCACAGAGAGCCAAGCCTGGAGCCTTCTGGAATCCTTGCCTGTGCTTTCCACCCTGAGTCTCCTGCCCAAAGGAGACTAGTTTATATGCTGGCCTCTTCCCCTGCAGGCTAGTCAGAGTGAGATGAGGAAGATTGGCAGGAGGGTGGAGGGGTCAGAGGCCCCATGTGTTTGCACAAGGCCCCTTGTAATGGAGAGAGAAGAGAACAGGAACTGTGGATTGCGAGCATCTTTTTTTTTTTTTTTTTTTTTTTTAACTTGACTTGAGCACTAAGATTGTCAGCAGTGGACCTGTGATTTTAGAAAATAAGTTTTCAAGCAAATGGTGGCATTTCAGGGATTCTATGATGGATCCTACTCTACTGGCAGGAGAGGGGTTAATTAGAACATTTTATTAGAGGAGCGGCATTGGAGGTGGGCTTAGGCCAATGGGAAGGGGTCCAAATAAGCAGACTTTTGTCTATTGCCCTGATCAGTTAGATGACAGAAGACTGCAAGTAAGAAGAGAGAGCCCCTGTATTTCCAAACTGCCACTGACCAAGGTGCTCTAACCGAGGGAGGGGCATCCCGGGGACCTGAGAAGCAGACAGGTGGAGAGCAGAGCTTTGCAGCAGCCCTCAGCAAGGGAAGAGGCTAGAGGTCATCATCCAAGGGCTGGTAAAGTGTGTACCAAAACCCCACCTGGGGTGGGGGGTGTGGTGCAGGAGAGACACCACTGTGGTCTACTGAGGGGGTGTTGGGGAGTCTGGAAGGCACAGGTACAGTGGTCTCCTTCCTGTCCCCAGAATCTGCCAGTTAGGCCTCAGTCAACCATGAACCCCTATAGGCGTGGCCTGGAGTTGGCTCGTGTCGTTGGACATCCCAGGGTAGACTCAGCTTCAGGAACGTTCAGTGGTGTTGCGGGACACTGTAGAGAGCCTTATTGAGGTGCCAAGCCACCTGGCAGGAACTTGACATCGACCAATGTGAAGTTCCTCTCCTAGCCTTTGAGTGGGAACTCCTGTGTTAGCCATAATCCCCTCCACCTAGGGTGGAGTGCTCAGACCAAGGTGAAGCCCATTGTTCTTCAAGGACCTGCAGTTTCCCGAGAAACACTAGCCACCTGTGAAACAACTGAACCGTTCTGCTGAGAAGCTTCCAGCCTTTCCCCCCTGCCTATATATATTGGGAGTTCTCCATTAAACTTTGAGACCTTGAATAGCAGGTGTTAATCTTGGTTTCTGTCTCTCTTTTGCCGCCTTCCCATACATCCCCAGCTTCCCTTCCAGGTAACCCATTCGATGTAACTGCGGGCAGTTACAGGACACCCTTAGTTCTTCTGTCTTTTAGTTCATCCACTTCTAGGTTGACTCTGTCTGGAAAAGCTTTGATTATAGTCCCTGAGCCTAGATCCTCTTACATTGAAACCCATTGACAAGAATCTCAGCCCAGCACTCCTGCAAAAGTTCTGATGTTGGTTCTGACTGTACCAACTCATGCTAAAGGATCATGGACATTCAGTCATGGTCCATGGAGGGAAATCTATCAGCACAAAGTGATAGGTTAACTCTTCCCTTTTTAAAAAGGAATATATGGTCGGGTGGTTGTGGCATACACCTTTAATCCCAGCACTCGGGAGGCAGAGGCAGGTGGATATTTGTGAGTTCTAGGCCAGCCTGATCTACAAAGTGAGTTCCAGGTCAGCTAGGGCTACACAGAGAAACCCTGCCTGAAAAAGACACACACACACACACACACACACACACACAGAGAGAGAGAGAGAGAGAGAGAGAGACAGAGACAGAGACAGAGACAGAGACAGAGACAGAGACAGAGACAGAGACTCGTGCTATAATAGATATGTTAATATCAAATGCTTATTTAAAAAGAAGTGAGAAACTGCATCTAGCCTGCAGAGGTAACGCTTGCATTTGCCCCACAGCTCCGTGTTTATGTCCAAACTGCCCGGTGGCCAAGCCAGAGAGACCCATAGAACTCTCACCGGCTGAGAGATGCAGCTACATCTGCACCTGCGCCAGACTCAGGGACAGTGCATAGCAAAAACGATGTCACAGTTGTTGGTCTCCATGCAAGAGGCTACAGTAGTCTCCAGGGCCCTATTCCTTTGGGGAGCGAAAGTTTCGTGATCCACATCTGGTTTTGTGGCTTTATTCTCAGGCTGATGATTGAACTAGGGAACGGCTGGATCACTCTGAGCTTTGTGGATCAAAGATGTTGCCATTTTATTGCTGGGTGTGAGTATAAGGCCGGGTCTCAAAGAGTCACATCACCAGCTAGAGCCAGTGCAAGAGCTTGCACCGATTCTGCACACATCAAATAACGCGGTGACCGGCAACGCTGGCCTGCCACAGAGAGGCCTGCCAAATTGGATTAGCCAGCCCAGCATCTGGTCTCAAGCCTGAGAGATGGACACAGCACTTATTAAATGATCCGCAGGCAGGGATGTTTCAAGTACTTAATGAGCTCTTCATTTCCTTCCTCCAGGGAGCAAGGAAGCCTCAATGCCACCCACAGTGAGAAATTACCAATCCTGGCAGGGTCCCTGTCTGCCATTTTCCCTGCAGAGCTTGCAGGAAAGACCCAAGGAAGACCAGACAGGATGTTCCACCCCTGACAGTGGGAACTACTTAGGCTGGAGGCAGAAGACCCTGGGGCAGGCCAACCCTGACTCCCCCAGGGGCTCACTGTGGAAAGCCATTCCCTTCCCAGGGTGTCCAGTGCTCTTCTGGCTCTTAGGGTGCTTAGACAGAACGGCTCTTCTGGAGTGCAGAGGGGCGCATGCGTGCGTGAGTGCGTGCGTGCGTGCGTGCGTGCGTGCGTGCGTGTGTGTGACCGGATGGCTGCCAGCTTTATCTCTTTGTGGGATTCTTTTTTTTTGCTGTTGCTCACTCTCTAGGGAAGGCTAACTCCAAATTCCTGCCTTAGCCTCCGAAGTCAGGTGTTTGGAACCACAGGCATGCGCAGTCCTGCCTTTCTCTGTGGTTTTAAGTCAACTCCGCTTCCTCTGCTTCCTGCCTCCAGTGTGGAAATAGGGACACCCCCACCTCGTCTATCCTCACCATCCTGTCTTCCTCTTTCTTTCCTGGAGAAACTTACACACGAGAACCGAAGGACACTGGAGGAGCTTCCCTGTTGGCCTCTTTGAGGCACCTCTCTCTGTTCTTGGAACGGATTTGGGATGAGCTTGGCTGCTCTCCTGCGCTCCACTGGACCTCAGCAAGGATGACGTCCTTAGGGAAATCCCTCTTCCCTCTGTGGGACCGGCCAGTGTCTGTAACACTCAAAGAGGAGGCTTAGCAAGATTCTCACAGCACCTTATCAGGACTGAAGCAGAACAGGTGAGGTGTCAGAGACTTTGCACAAAACCTTACAAGCTAGCCGGGCGGTGGTGGCGCACGCCTTTAATCCCAGCACTTGGGAGGCAGAGGCAGGTAGATTTCTGAGTTCGAGGCCAGCCTGGTCTACAAAGTGAGTTCCAGGGCAGCCAAGGCTACACAGAGAAACCCTGTTTCAAAAAAAAAAACAAAAAACAAAAAAAAAAAAAACAAACCTTACACACTGTGCAAAACCAATATACAACTCCTCCTGAGGCCTATTAAAACTGCCTATTGGCACGGGCCACCAGAGCAGAGGAACTCCAGTGTCTGAGGGTGACCTGTGGCTTACTAAAACACTAATGGCTAGACCCTGGGTGGAGTCTTAACATGTCGATGAGACACAGTGTGTGAGGTTACTTACTTATTTTAATGTGTATATGTGTTTTGTATGCGTGCATGCAGTGCCCTCAGAGGCCTGAGGAGGGCGTCGGATCCCCTGGAATTGGAGGTATGGAGAGGAGAGTTGTGAGCTGCTTTGTGGACTGCACCAGAAGTGTATATAGAACACATGTCACAGATAAACATGCATGAAAAAGCCTGGGTTATGCAAATGGAGAAACTGAGGTTACACAAATGCCTCAACTCTGCTAAGTGTATGGGGCCTTAGGTTCCTGAATTCATTTCTCTGCTCCCCACCCCTGAGTTCCCTCTCTTAATAAACTGTCCTTGATCCTGCTCTGGGAAGTCCTTGTTCCAGGATACACTACCAGAGTCCTTCTAGAGTGCCGTCCAAACTGTCTATCAGCTGACATAACTGCGGTCCAACAGAAACACCAGAGCTAGGAGGATGAAAGCCTTAGTGGGAACCCAAACAAGCTAACCTGAAAACTCATCAGGTTTGACCTCCGGGGCTGGTGAGGCGGCTCAGGAGCACCGTTTGTCTAATGTGTGACGGGCCCTGGGTTCTAGCCTCAACTCGCGGTGTGTGAGGAGCCGGGGTGAGGGCAGGCTTGCCTTTCCCTGCCCCGAGCCTGTCTGTCATGCATCACATGAAGTCCAATCCGGCTCTATACGCCACTGGAACATCTCTTTCCGATCATTTGGTTCAAGCGCCAACATTTCTGCCTTTGATGCTTCCTTTAACCAGAGGCCTCTTCTCTCTCTGCTGATGAGATGCTGAGCTTGGCTTTCTAGTCCTTCGGACTCCACAGGAAAAGGGAAGTGAGGAAGGTGGGGTCCCAGGCGCTACAGCTGTCCTTCTGCATCAGAAGATGCATGGGAGGGATGAGAGGGCGCCTCTCCCCGGCCAGGCAGAAGGCGCCCTGTTCCCATTCCCTCTCGGCAGGAGCCAGTTTCCTACCTGATTTATTTGCCACCCTGGCGCTCTCCTCATCTTTCTGATTAATAGTTTAGTTGGGGGTTCTGGGAAATTTACATCCAATGGTAACCATAGCAACCAGCTCTTTTGCACAAGATCCCGTAGAAAAATGCATCTGGGGCCTTCTGAAGGAGCTGGATTTACAAGGACCTTGGCTCCCACCAGAGCAGAATGGGGCAGGTACAACCCCCTGATACAGTAAGAATTATGAGCGGACAGGCACTGCTGTCGCCCTACCATAAATCGGGAAGGACGGTTTTAGTGTCTGCTCTTCTGCCTTTCTTTGTCCTTTTCTGGACCCCTCCCTGCCCATCGACATTATCTCCAGAAAAATCGTTTCCCACAAGACTAAGGGAACAGACGGAAGAATCTGTGGAGGTAGAAAAAGCTGACCCTGCACCTGGCAGCCTCGGGAGCTGGTAACTCTCTGGCACTGCGTGTTTGTACTTGGGGTCTATTGGGTGGCCCCAGAAAGACTGCGCAGAGGGTAGGGTGGGGGTGACATGTGTGGGAGCCTGGGTTTCTTCCAGCCCTGAGAAGGGACAGTGGAACCGAGCCGACTTGAAGCCCTTACTTAAGCAGAATATCAGGTTCATTCATTTTCGCCTCCTGGGGCATCCTCGGGTCCTCAGAAACACAGTGTTGAACATGCAACTGCCTGGCCCACTGATGAATGTTTGAATTCCTCAAGGTTTTGTTAGGTGTATGGGCACAGTTTATTAAGCCTGTATGTGGTCTTTTATTATCATAATAAAAACATTTTTCAGAACATGGTTAAATAATACCTGAACTGGGAATGGAAAAAAATTATTCATTGCATGTAAAACCCTATCCTACACCGTAGAGTCAACATTTAATGAGAGGCGAGGCATACAAGTCATTTACAAGTCATGGAGAAGCAATGTGCTGTGTGGTAGAGGAGACAATTCTGCTGAAAGGGGCCCCTTACCCTCCTGGGTGTCTACTTTCTTCCCATGCAGTGGGTGGCCATCTCAGACTGACTGATAGGCAAAGGCTTAGCTGGAAGATGTTTGTGGTAATTGATTAGCAATGTCTGCCCTGAGCATCACCTGGGAGAAGGGAGAATACGTATATCATGTATCTGCCGTCCTTGGACCAGATGGCTTTTGATTCCAAGTCATTTCAGATATCCCTTGTCTTCAGTCTTCTAGGCCTTTCATCCCTCTCAAGCTGGTAAACTCCCGAGGAAGCTGTGACTTTGTTACTTTACCACCTCACTTCATTTCCTGTTCTGAGTACATTAGTCTGTGAATGACCTCAGAACTGCCTAGAAGCAGAGAACTGTGTCTTCTGGCTTGTAAGTTACACTGATTAGTAGAAAAATGGAGATTCGAGGGAGCTTCTGGCCTGCAGCAGCTTGCAGTAAAGCATAAGCATATGAGAGGATATTGTAGTGATGTGTGTTTGTATGTATGTATATGTGGATATATACGCATATATGTATGTATGTGTATCTCTGCGTATGTGTGTATATGTATATCCATGTATGTATGTGTGTGTATCTCTGTGTGTGTATGTGTGTATGCATGTATATCTCCGTGTGTATATATGTATATGCATATATGTATTTGTATCTCTGTGTGTATGTGTGTATGTATATTTCTGTGTGTATGTGTATATGTATATGCATGTATGTATACGTATCTGTCTATGTATGTATGTTTATGTGTGTATATATACGCATGTATGTTTGTGTGTGTGTGTGTGTATACCTGGAATCAAATTCAGGGCTTCATATTACATAGGCAACCACATTACCACTGGGCTCTATTCCCCAGCCGGCGCCTTAAAAAATAAAACTTATTATTTGAGACAAGGTCTCACTAAGCTGCCCAGGTTGACCTTTGAACTTGTCCTATAGCCCAGGCGGTCCTTGTTCGTTCCCTTCTCTTCACTCTCTTGAGTAGCTGGCACTGCGTGTTTGCATCCCCGCCCCAGTTCGTTGTAGACTTTTGAAAGGAGGGCAGTGGGTGAGCAGCTGCATGAGCAGTGGAATGCCCCTGTGGGTTTATTTTGGGCTCACAGCTGTGCCCCAGCCTGAGAGATACCTCTTTTGGAAGCACAGTGCTGTACTCCTCACAGGAGAAAGATCCATCTGGGTCAAATACCCTCTATTAATTTTCAAGTCCCCCTATTTCTGTGTCCGAGGTTACACTGTTCGGCTTCAAGTCCCAGCCTCAACGTGGTGACACTTCTCCAGCCCCTTGGACCATGCCGAGACCCGCATCACCTTCCTACTTCCCTGTGTCTGGGCCGGCAGTGTTGCAAATCCCCGGTTTGCTTGGTTCTGGGTAGGCAACCTGTGCGCAGCAGACTGAAGGCTCTCAGAATGTCCTCAGATGAAGGAAGCCGTTGCAGCTCAGATCCTGGAGGGAGCAGGAAATCCAAACTGAGCCTTCCCAGAGGTCCTTGCTCCAGTAGGGCTCCCCAGGCAGTGTGGACAGTGGGTGAAGCCCTGAGCTACTGTGTGCTGTGGTTGTGAACGTAGCCATGTTAAGGGCTGCGGTGCCTCAGACCACGGGAATGGCAAAGCCTTCCCCGAGGGAGCTAAGAGGGCCGGAAAGCCTCCTGTGTCCTGACCTGGAATGCTGACAGTGTGTGTAGAAACTGCCAACCACAGCTTTCTCCTCCCTGGTGACCGCAGCCTGAGACTGTGCCTCTACAGAGACCCCCTTCTGAGATCAGCCAAATCTGCCTCCTTGTTCAGCTGAACGCCATAAACTCTGCTCCTTGATTCAGATATAACATAAACGCGCTGAATTTCCAGGTCGATGTTGTGGTTGGGCATCCATCAGAGCCCGCGCAGCTCACGGATCCCAGCTTTCTCATATATGTTCTCTGTGTCTGTCCTTTCTAGGACCAAATGTAGGGTGTGGCAGGCAGAGGATGGTTTTCCTAGGTCCAGTCGCAGGCCTTTTATGGTGGCTGGCTGGCTGGTGTGTGTGTGTGTGTGTGTGTGTGTGTGTGTGTGTGTATGTGTACATGTGCACATGCATGTGTGTGCATGTTTGTGGTACATGTGTGTGTGGTGCCTGTGTGTGCGTGTGTACATGTGTCTATGTGTGTGGTGGTGCCAGGACAGCCCCGTGCCTGAGCCGGACATCAGGAAGAACCTCATATTTAGTATGGTGGTATTAGCTTAAGAGGGCTAAGAATTCAGGGGCGCACTGACCCCCTCTTAGACAATGTTTTTCACAAGAACAACATTCACATTCTTTTGTAACTGAGGCACGGGTTTGCAGCACACTGTGTTAGGATGCTTTAAAAAGCAAAGCCAGAGTTCTCCTGCGTTTAGCAGTTAGATCGCATTGCCCTTTCCGTTGGTGTCAATGCTCAGCATTTGAACAATCTAAAGATTTGAAACCATCGCAGTGGTGACCCCCGTTTCTTAGAGTCACTCGTTGTCTGCTAGGCACCCCAGAACTGGAATTGCCTTGGGCTTCTCTCAGCATTTGCTGGGGTCCTCTCGTCTCTCCTCAAAGAGTACGTTTGTATGAATTCCTATACAATCCCTTGGGCAAGTTCATAAAACTGGGTTCCTGGCCTTCATTTCTTCCCCCCCCAAAAAAAGTGGTGGAAATAACTCTACCTTTCATGTTTTTTTCCCTTTTAAAATTACTTCTTTATGTACTGTGGGGTGTGCACAGTCTACACCCAGAGGTCAGAGGAAAACCCGAAGGAGAAAAGTTGTCTCTTTTTACCACGTCAGTCTCAGGAATTGAACTCAGATCATCTGGCTTGGCTTCGAGGGCCCTTAGCACTGAGCTGGGGTGACAGTCCCCCTCCCCGCCCCCCGCCCCTCCCTGCAGGGTTTCAGAGATGAAGTAGGAGAAGCAGGTGAGTAGCTAACACACGTCAGCTACACGAGCTTTATGGTGTGCAGTAGGTATCCAGAAGTTAGTGGCGACTATGATTTATTTTTTGAGACAATGTGTTCTGTATCCAAGGCTAGCCTCAAACTTCACCCTGTAGCTCAGGATGACCTTGCACTTCTGATCCTCTTGCTTCTACCTTTGAGTGCTGGGATTACAGGTACATGTCACCACCCCGAGGCTCAGCAATTAGGGTTGGTTCATCCAAGTCCTGGTGCTTTCTTAAATGTTTAAGCCAGAATTCTCTAGGTTAATTATCTACTACTGCATAACAAATTACTCTAAAACTCAGTGGCTTAAATGAACAGCCATCATTTGCTCCACGTTGCCGTAGGTTGGCTGTTGGGGTTTCATTTCTGAGGTCAAGTCTGTGGACTCCCCTGGGTTGCTTGCGCTCCCTGTGATGAGCTGGTCATCAGCTGTGGATTGGCTTTCCTGAATTTGGCTGAGCTCACGTGCGTGTTTAGGGGACTGGACTGTGACAGTTCGGCTGACTTTTACCCACCAGCTGCCCAGTCTGCGTTTATTCTTGGGATGGAGACAAGGTTCCCAATAAAGGGAGTGGCAAGATGCAAGGCCAGCTAAGGTTAGGGCTCAGAACGAGCATAATGTCATCTCTTCATCTCTGGCACATTCTACTGGCCAAAGGTAATCCTAAAGCCGGGGATGTGGAAATGGACTCCACTCTCGGTAGGGAGAACATTCCGCAAAGTCCTCAGGAAAGCTGTACAGATAAAGGGACGGACACACCTCGAGTCATTTTTGCAAACCATCTATACCAAGTCCCTCTTTATAAATGCAAAATAGTTCACTGAGTTTATCCCCTGGGTGCCACAGTGAGGAACTGGAGAGAAATCTTTTTTTTTCATCTGGTGGTCCAAGTCTATTCTTAGATCCATCCAGTCTAATAAAATGAATTTCACACTTGGGTTATTCACCTGCTAACAAACACGCTGTTCTTATCTCTGCCTGGGACAAACTCCGAGGCTGCCTGGATTTCTTGTTCTGCTACCTTCGAGTGCAATAATTGTTAATTACTGCTTTATTTGGTTCGGTTGTGTTTGCCAATAGTCAATTACATATGTTAGCTTTTCTTGCGCTCACTGGGGCTTATCCAATATTGAAGCTCAGGTCTAGGTTTTGCTTCAGAGATGTCTTTTCCAAGGCAGTTAAAGCAAACGCTCCTTCGTGAGTTTATTGAATATCCCCCTTTATCTGCTTATTCCAAAGGCCTCTCATTCACGTCTGCAGACTCCACAGTGCTCAGGCTGAGCTCCAGGAGTTGAACTACAGGCTAAAGATAAGCGCCCCACCCCCACCCTCTGCCTGGTCTGACTAAACCCCGGAACATGGACTATGGGGAGAGAGTGGACTGTGAACCGTCACCGGGGAGCCTAGAGGACAACAGCCTCTGCATCTTCTTCAGGGCCTGTCCTTCAGTACGCATGACTCCTTCCTGTCTCCTGCCTCCCAAATCTTGGCTTTCAAGAGGATGAGCAGCCTGGGCCATAATCCAGCAGCGGTGCTTGTTATTACTTTAGTATTGGCTGCCCGCTTCTCCCATTCTTTCAATGTGTCCATCCTGATGAGTGACATTATGCCAACCTTCCCCTCTGCCTAGGCCGCCTGGTTTACACCTCCTACTTTGTATCCACCCTAGGTGTAACCTACCAGAGTAGAACCACGGGGAAGCTTCTGGCACTGAGCGCGGGAGTCTTTGGTCCTGATGTCTTGCTGTGCTGTGCTTCTTCTCAGGGACTGATTTCACCGACCCAGCCCTGCACCTCTGCCGGCAGTTTCAGAAAACGCACTTCTTCAAGACATTTCTATTTCCAGACCATCCATCAAGCGACAGGCTGTGGAGCTCAAGCTGCGCCCCGAGAGGCTCCATTTTGAAGCTAGAGGACAACTATATGTCTGGATGGACGTGTAAATAGTAATTCTGTCCAGGGCCACCCATGAACCACGCAGCACAGACTGATAAATGACTTATTCCTAAGAGTAGAAATGGTGGCATCCTATAAATTCATCAGGGTGAATTGAAACAGTACAGTCCTATGGACATAATAAAATCACACCAAGAGAAACAGGCCCAAGAACTTATGGGACCTAGGAGACCGAGGAACGGGGTAACCCTCACATGGGTCCCACAAAGACGTGAGCACCTAGCATTGTGGTGGCAGTGGCTCCCGCTGACCTGTCACCTTATCAGTGGGGACAGCGGCACAGCTCCATACTGACTCCTTCAGCAGCCTGACCAAACTGAAGTCTGTGGATTCAACACTGAAAAGAATTTTGAGCCTGGCTAGTTTAGGAGGCAGAGGTGGAGCTAGAGTAAAGATATTTTAGTACGGGATTCAAAGAAATAGAGGTCAGCCTGTAAGATGGGTCGTTTGGATTCAGGCACCTGTCCCCAACTCTGGCAACCTGAGTTCAGTCCTTGGGACCCGCATGGCAGAAGGAGAAAATGACTCCACATGCCTGTGGTAGCCCACAAAAGCCCCTCCCTCCTCCAAACAAGTAAATAAAAATGAATAAATAGAATTTATTATTATATATTTATTATTTAAATAAGTAATAGTTAAATAAGTAATAGTTAAATAAGTGTTTATTTAAATGAAAATTTTAAACCCTTGTGTTTAAAAGAAAGAACCATGTTTGGTGGTGCATGACATTAATCCCAGCAGTCAGAAGACAGAGGCAGGTGGATCTCTGTAAGTTCCAGGCCAACCAAAGCTGTGTAACAAGATCTTGTCTCAAGAGAAGGGGGAAGTCACTTAAAAGTAAGAAAAAGTCAAATGAGGGTGGAGGGTCTGTGCCTCTCAAAGAAGAATAAAGTAAGATATCCCCACTAAAATAGGGAGATGGGGGGCAGGGAGGGGGTCCCTGAGTATGACAGAGAGTTTCTCATCTCAGATAAACTTAACTTTGGGTGCTAGGGTGCTAGACAGTCCATGGTCACCAAAATCACTCCAAGGCAGTGGCTTCTGGGTCTTTGTCTCACAGACTTGAAGAATGAATTATATGGACAGAGAAGGGTTGTATTTTAGGAGTTTTATTATAGGTGAGCGTTGATGAGAAAGGCAGCAAGCAAGGTCCCCATAGAGCAGGAGTGGGTCCCTCGGAAGGGCCGCTGAGGGCCTGCTCTAAGGGGTCAGTAAGACTTGACTGCGTTGAAGCACAGGGGCTGAGCTGGCCAGCTGTTGTCCTCCTGTGAGATAGCCACACTCTCAATCCTGGTGTTGGGACTAGAGTTTGGGACCCAACTTTAGGGGCCACAGAAGTATCCAATGAAGTATTTGATCACACAGAGCTTCCGGGCTGTGCTCACTAGGTTGTGCAGGAGGAGGGATAAGAATGGGAACTGGAATGCTTGCCCACCTCTCCTCTCTCTTGTTAGGGGAGATAAGTGGGGCAGCTGTAGAAGTGCCTCCGCTGGGATTACAACTCTTCATAAGGTGAAATCAGGAGCCGTCAGAGTTATGTGGGGAGTTTAAGACACATCCTTTCCTTCTAAATTGGGTTTCTGGTGAGATTCCTAGAAAATTGCAGGCTTCCAGCTGGGAAGGGAGAAAGGTCTTAGGCGGTTGTTAACTGCTGGAATTCATGCAGGAGAGAGAGGCCTTTTGGATTCCTTTCTCTACAAGTTCCCAGGATTCCCCATCTTTCTCTGCTGCCTTAATCTGACCACTGGGAGTATATGCCTCAAGGGCCTATAGGCAGAAAACTCCCAGCTGCCCCTGTGAAGTCAGCTTGGCTCCTTGCCCACTGTTGATATGGTCTGTCAACTGTGGTCTGTCCCTTCTCTCATTTGGACCCCCCACTTTGGACCTCCATCTGTCTGTCCATTTGCAGTCTGCACCTCCTCTCCCTTCCAAAGATGTACTTATTTGTATTTTTTTAAAGAATTATTTTATTTATTATGTGTAAGTACACAAAGACACACCAGAAGAGGGAGTCAGATCTCCTTATGGATGGTTGTGAGCCACCATGTGCTTGACTGGGATTTGAACTCATGACCTTCGGAAGAGCAGTCAGTGCTCTTAACCGCTGAGCCATCTCTCCAGCCCCCCTTATTTGTATTTCTGTGTATGAGTGTTTTGCTGCATGTATGTACGGGCACTCCATGTGTACCTGGTGCCCTTGGAAGCCAGAAGAGGGTGCTGGATCCCCTGGAACTGGAGTTACAGGCAGTTGTGAGCCACCATGTGGGTGCTGGGAACCAAGCACAGGTCTCTGCAAGAGCAGCAAGTGCTTTTAATTGCTGAGCCATCTCTTGAGCATCCCTCCCCTTCCGTTTCTTTGCCTGTACTCCTGCACTCAGTTCAATAGTGTTTGCTCTCACACCTGTGACATGTGGTGCCTTAGAACCAGCTCCCGGCCAGGCTCTACCTGTCCTGGAACATGTAACCATGGCACCCCATTGAGAGGACCATGACAGCCAGTCATGTAGCATAAAAACCTGGAGTTCCCCATGCTAATGAGGGATATGGATCGGCCCGAGGGTTCAGCCAACAGGTTTCCCTTCCTAGGTATCTCTTCCTGAAAAGGATATTTAATCCCTGGTACACCCTAAGCAAGGTGTATGCATTCACATCTGCTTTAAATAACGCAGTTTGGACAAGCAAGCGATGTCTTCTTCATCAAGGATTGCTTCAGTAATGGGGTGGGGGAGGCCTCCAATGTAAGGAGCTGCACCTAAATCTCCCCTTCCCTCTTCCAACTCCTTCGTACTCTTGGCACTCGCTTGGAACCAAACCGGATTCTGCCCTGTCCAGGGTTAGCTATCCCCTTCCAGCCTAGCAAGTAGGGGGAGCTCTGACTCGCAGGACACCACTTCAACTCCTCGGTGGCATCTGCGTACACAGACGATTGAGACCCACAGCATCCATTCCAGACCTTGCTGTTTCTCATCTGGGGAAATACAGGGTGGGACCCCAATCACAAACTGTGTTCTTAGCGGTGGTCAGTGGCCCCCTGGCACCCCAGTGGCCAGGCTGACACACAGCCATACACCAAGACAGACTCTATTTAGATTTCTATCATTCTACTGAGACTTTATGGGTGTATCTCCTCGACACTCTGAGTTGTATATACGTTTTATTTATTTATTTATTTATTTACTGATAGGTTTAATCTGAGAGTTAATAGCATTTAAGAAGGGAATACAAGGACCGTGCTTGCCTTGGGGTTAACAAGGAAAGCAAGCCTGTCAGGTAAACTGCTGCCATTGGAACAGCCACCTGGGATATATTTATTGTTGTTCAATAGAGTCTGACAGTACTGTAAGACATGATTACGTTGCGCTGTTTCTGACTTTGTGTCCTTACGACAAAGGTACTGACTGTTCCAGGTGCTACAGCTAAGGTGGTGACCAAGATAAACACAGGTCCCTGCCTTCCTCACGCACTCATTCCAGCTGTAGAGATGGGGAGAAAAGGAGTTAGCAACCCAGTTAAGTAACACGCCAATTCTATTTATCCCCATGGCTAGAGGTATATCTATGACAGTCCAACTTTAAAAATTGTCCAAATATGAAAAGTATATCCCGAGGACCTTGAGAAAGATCACGAAGAGTTAAGTGGCTTGCCACTCTGCTTCCAGGGACTCAGGATCCCCTTTCATGGGTTTTCAGTCTCACTGACCAAAGAATTTAAAGTGGACTCGGAAGGAAGCTTGAGGACCATCTATTAGAGAAAAGCTCTAAGGCAGGCAAGCGATAAATCCTGGATGATGCCAGGAGGCGGGGGATGGGGAAAGGAAGAGAGCATCGTGCCTTTTTAGTTAAGGACCAAGGAAGCCAGCATGCTCAGCTGTTGGCTAACAGCTGCGTTGGGGTGGGGACGCAGTAGGGTGGAGCGGGGTGGGGAATCTCTTTAGAGAAAGAGAGAGAATGTCCAGAGAGGCAGAGGAAGCATGCTTGGGATTTTGGACACTATCCAAAAAAGAGACAGAAAGAGAGAGAAAAGAAATTCTTCCCATCGCATAATAATCAAAACACCAAATGTACTAAACAAAGAAGGGAAAAAGGTCAAGTAACATATAAAGGCAGGCCTATCAGAATTACACCAGACTTCTCACCAGAGACTATGAAAGCTAGAAGATCCTGGGCAGATCTCATACAGACCCTAAGGGAACACAAATGCCAGCCCAGGCTGCTATACCCAGCAAAACTCTCAATCACCATAGATGGAGAAACCAAGATATTCCATGACAAAACCAAATTTATACAATATCTGTCCACAAATCCAGCCCTACAAAGGATAATAGAAAATACCAACACAAGGAGGGAAACTACACCCTAAGAAAAGCAAGAACGTAATCTTTCAACCAACCCACACAAACATAATTCTACTTCTAACAACAAAAATAACAGGAAATAACAATCACTTAATATCTCTTAATATGAAAATTAATATTACCAACATATCCTAATAGATTAAAATTCAAAAATATGAGGGATTACAAATTTGTTGGCTGTCACCCAGTGGCCTCTCTAATTTGGTAATTGGAGAAATATGTCCAAGATTGTACAATCCATATACACTTTCTGCTTGTTTGTATGTGACAGTGTCTTGCTGGGTACCACATAATGGTCTTGAAATCATGCTTCTACTATCTCAGCCTCTCTATTAGTAGGATTGTTTATTTGATGTTTTTACACTATACTATGGTTTTCAGAACAACTTACGTATTTCAAAATTATTTATACAGCCAAAAGAAATGTAGACAATTAATTTGGGAGGTGGCTTGTAAGAGAACAACAAAGAATAAGATTGAATGTTTGATTTGATATTTATAATTATTGTATCAAATTTGAAGAAGATCTTATAAGTTACTCTTTTTTTGAGATGAATGCTTTTCAAAATCATTACAGCCAATGAACCAGAATCTTTCCCTTACCTAATATCTGTGCCTCCCTCCAAACAGAACCATTGTTCATTGAAACAGTTGATGAATGACTTAATGGATAGACCATCTTAATACAAACACCATTTCTTATATGAATGTAACCTGTTCCCTGTGGGCTGTGAATGATGACAATCACTCAAGTCAAATAGCTTTGACCATAGCAGAAAACCTGAATCCAAATAATTGTGCCTACAATTCATTCCTTGGCACAGCAGAACTGTTAACTCTTAGCTTAGCTACTATGGAGGTAAAGTCCTTTGGTGATGTGAGGGACATTGAAGTACAGCCTTATTACATTGAACTCCAATGTCTAAAATTTGTTCTTATTTTGGGTTTGAACCACAGTAAGAGCCAAGATTTTAAGCTCTATTAAAAACAAAAACAAACAAAAAGACTTTATCTTTTTATGTTCATTTAGTAACATGTCCATTTTTTATGATTGCTATAAAAATATATATTGTGTTGAATATAATAAAAATGAAAATTAAAAAGAGAGAGAACAACAAGTTATGGTTTTTTTACTGTTGTTAATTATTGGAACAAACCATAGATTTACACACTCAAGGGGAGTATTTGCTCATTAGTGATGGACAGAGGTAACTCTAAAATGTGTTTTGTCAAGGATAGACAGAACTAAACACTAGTAAGGGTAAATTTAAATCAGTAGTATGTTCTTGTACTACAGAGGAGCCTAGCGTCAACCGAACTTACCTCCGATCTGCACCAGAGTGCCTGGGTGTTCTAAAGGGAATAGAGAGCCAGGCATGTGGCTCGGTCGGCAGAGTGCTTGCCTAGCATTGATGAAGCCCTGGGTTCAAACCCAGCACTGCATAAACCTGGACCATATGCGGTGGTTCATGTCCTGTCCTTTTCTCTCTTTCTATCTCTTCTTTGGATATTGTTGAAAATCCTAATCCCTTGTTAGGTGGAAGCAGAAAGATCAGGAATCCAAGACCATCTTCATCTATACAGTGGGTTAGAGGACACCTGGGATACTTGAGACCCTGCCTTAATTTTAAAAAAAACACAACAAACAAACAAAAAAAACCAAAGGGAGCAGAATCTAGAGAGAAGGCGGAGAGGGTGAAGGCCTTTGAGCTCCAGCGAGGAGCAGAACTTGGCAGCTTTGGCCTTGTGGTTCTGGATTTAGAGTCAAGGATACAAGAAAGGAATTATGGAATCCTCCTCCATGGTTAAGGGAAACAACTGAGGCCAGTCATACATATGTCCGGGGTGTCCCTTCATGGAGGCCCTGAGAGGCCATCGTGTAAAGCAGTGAAGACGAAGCCTGGGCTCTCTTAAAGACCCTCAGATTTCGGAGATGCTAGAATTGTGGGGAACTTGTTGAGAAAAGCTAATAACAGAGAGTAGAACCAGCCCCAGAGAAGTGGGTTGCAGTCAAAAAAACTACGGGGAGTCGGAGAGCTGAAGAGTGCTTTGACATCAGACACGGAGACGCAGAGTTTAGCCTGCTGGTTTTCTGTCTTACTTTGGTCCAGTATTTCTTCACTGCGTTCCCTTCCCTCCCTTTTGGAATGATAATGTATATTCTATACTGCTGTATGTTGTAAGTATGTAATCTGTATCTTAGTTTGATTTTACATAGGGTTAAGAGATTGCCATGAGTCTCCCAAGAGACTTTGGACTTTTAAACAGGGTTGACACAGATACAGAATATGGGGACTGTAGAATTAAGTCTTTTCAAACCTACTTTTAATAAGGGTTCTTACATGTTTTAACCTCCCTTCTAGTCTACCATGCAGCAGAGGTAGTGGGAAAGAAAGGTTATTATGACTCAGCAGAATTGGACCTGTTTAGAAATTGCTCTCTGTGGGTGAGTCCAATATGCCTTGTCAGGATCTCAGCAGCTCAGCCCACACGAGTCAGCAGCAGCAGCTCCATCCACTCGCAAACACCACCAGTCTTATTTAGTAGTTTCAGAATAGCAAATAGGAATCAGCCGCGGTGGCATGACCCAGCAGAAACCGCCAGGTCTCTGCTGAATTGGCACAAGAGACGTTCTGTGCTGTGCCTCTCTCAGCAAAGAGAAGATCAGCGAAGCTGAAGACGCAAGACCAACAAAGCATTGCGAAGCTGCTATGCAAGCCCCTCGTCACTGTCCACTGCGTCCTACTTACACTCCTTCCAAACATCACGTGTGCTCCCACGGGTCTCGCCTCAGCACATGAGTCTGTCTTAGCAAAATTCCACATGAGTCTGTATCAGCTGACATGACTCTGCCAATTAGCTCGAGTCCCCAGAAGCCCCGAGAAACCACCAGAACACCACCAGACATTTTTTTTTGGGGGGTGCATTTCTTTCTATGAAACCATGACAAATGATGGCCATTAAGGAATTGCAAGACGTACTGACACCATTCCTTCTTAACATCACATGTCCTTCCACGGGTTTGCTTTAGCAAAACATCCTTTCACCTGTGTCTGCCTCGGTGAAATGTTCTTTGACATAACTGACTTTCCAACGAAACCAGAAGTTTTCACGTCAGGGGACTTTTGAAGCTGCACTAAATGCATTTTGTATTATGCTATGGCTACAAGCCATTGGGGACCAGAGAGTGGAATTTGGCAGTTTCACAGGGACTAATGTTTTTGGAGCTGTAGCTTTGTTGGAGTGGGTGTGGCCTTGTTGGAGGAAGTACGCCACAGGGGGTGGGTGGGCTTTGAGGCCTCCTATGCTCAGCCCAGGCCGAGTGTTTCACTTTGTTCCTCCTGTCTGCCCATCCCACTGTAGAACTCTGTTACCTCCTCAGCACCATGGCTACCTGCATGCTGCTATGCTTCCTGTCATGATGACAGTGGACTCAACCTCTGAACTGTAAGCTCCAATTAAATGTTTTCCCTTATGAGAGTAGCCATGGTCATGGTGTCTCTTCACAGCAATAGAAACAAACTCTAAGACATTAGGTAGGAAAAGAAATGGTCTGGAGAGCCCAGATAAATAGGCAGTGAAATGTGTGTCAGATAAACCAGGAGCTTTAATAACCCTGGCCAAGTGGAAGAAGTTTGTGTAGGAACTGTTAGATTTCTGAGGTAGCGTGAAGATGCAGACAGCAGAAAGAGACAGAAGTCTGCCCTTCAGCAGATAGGACTGTGTTCATTAGCACTCAGCAAGCAGCAGCCTCTTTCTCAGGAAGTGGAAGGGTCTGCCAGGGTAAACAGTTGGTTGAGGCTCTTTATAGGGATGGGGTGAGGGGCTTAGGAATGAGGAAATTGTTGCAGCATGTATCCCGTTTTTCTTTCCTGTAGTCTCTCCTTCCTGAAGCTGTTTATTTGCTCATGATGAGACAGGCTATCCCAACAGACATTCCTTTTCTAGGATGGCCAAGTGTCTTAGTAACTGTTCTAGTGCTCTGAGGAGACACCATGACCAAGGCAACTCTTAAGAAAGCATTTAATAATTGGGGACTTGCTTACAGTTTCAGGGGTGTAATCCATTATTATGTCGGGGAGCATGGTTCAGGCAGGTATGGTGCTAGAAAAGAAGTTGAGAGCTACATCTTAATCCTCAAGAACACACAGACACACAGACACACACACA